>JAHTLZ010000008.1:7393980-7480677 GCA_023846285.1 Phrynocephalus versicolor
TCTCTCTCTCTCTCTCTCTCTCTCTCTCTCTCTCTCTCTCTCTCTCTTTTTTCACAGACCAGAGATGCCAACCGTGCTGGAGATGCCACGAACGCCCAGCAATACTCCACGCTTGCACGCACCCTGAGTTACATAGCGTTCGGGGTGGGGATCGGGGGTGGGATTTTATACTTCATCCTAAGAAGTGTAACCGGACCCTCTGCAAGCGACTACTATCAACCCCACTACAGTCCTTAGCGAGAGTGCAGGATGAAACCTTTTATAGTCCAAGAGAATTAACTTGGATGCATAAGCTGGGAATGTCTTCCTTTCATGACATTCTTTCATAAAGAGGGTTGAAGCTGGCTGTATCACATGTCCGTGCCCATCACATGACTTCATGACCATTTCATCCTGTAAAGCATTGCAAGCATTGCCATTGTAAAGCATTGCACACATGGAACAATGGGGAGGGGGTAGATTTTGGAAAATATGTGTGGTGAGTCAATATGCACATAAAGTGAAAAAGGATTTCAGTGCCACAATGCCTGCAGATCATTCTGTCTGAGACATTCTAAAACTCCTAATCCTAGCAGTTTTTCTACATTCAGGGTTTATAATAGCCTCATCTTCATCAAGCAATGGCTGGAATCCATGGATTTCCATTCCGTGCATGTAAATGTGGCCACTGGTTTACATACCATGGGTTTTAAAACTGGGAACAGTTCATATTGCCAGTATGACCATAGCCTAAATCAATTTAAATGAGACTTAAAACACAATTCTTTCTGCTTGCCCTGGATCACAGCAAGTCAGCCAATGGCTGTTCCCATCCTCCTACGAGGACTGGGGCAATTCATCAAATACCTGATAGCAGTTTCATCACCACCTCATAACGTCTGTGAAGATTCTCAGTCCTCCAGGTTATCCAGAAGTTGGTGCACCCTCAGGGCATGGAACTCACCTACCTGACAATGCCATCAGGTGAGGTCTCCCAGGGACTTCAGAGCCAAGGGCATCCCTCCTTTTGGCAGCCCCCTCTCTACTATGTGATATATTGTGTCCAATAAAGTGTGGCCTGAGTTTTAATCCCAGAAAATGGTCTCGCTTGTTTATTTTCACCCTGGGGCCGAGGGAAAGGCCACGAATGCAACAAAGGCTTTGAGGACTAGCCTGTTTTCCAGGTGAGTGAAAAGAAGGAATTTGCAGGTTTATGTCTCTGGATAGCAAATCCCAGGATTCTGCCTGGGGATTTGACGAAGAATTATGGGAGTTAGAGTCTGAAAATGAATTGCACTTCCTGACCCAGTCAGGCCATCATATACTCATTTTCAGGCCTTAATTCCCATTCACTGTTCTTCCCCTTCTATGTCCCACTTTCTCATGATCAGGATCACCAATGAGGCATGGAAGGACCAGGCAACTACATTTCTAGTTAAGGTTCTGGCTAGTCAGTATCTACCTCAACTCCACCCTATAAGCTTCCAGGGGCTTATGAACAGGTTCTCTCCTTCCCACGTCATTCTTACAACAACAATGGGGTTGGAACTTGGAAGTGCTGAAATATACAGCCATGACTGAACAAGCAGCGGTTGATTATACATTGGGGGCTCAGATAATTAGAGACCGGTAGCAATGGTCCCTGATCTATTCTGTCTTATTTTGCCAGTTCTACAGTTTTTCTTGACTACAAACTGAGATTTTGAGCTTTGTTTTAATTGCATAGCTACAGCCATCCTCTTTTATCTACTAGACATATGCTTTTCTTAATTAGTACTCTCTTCAGCTGTGGAGCTGCCTAGATGCCCTAAGCACATCCGATCTTGCCTGATTTTGGAAGCTAAGCAGGGTCGACCCTGGTGAGTACTGGGATGGGAGACCACCAGGGAATACCAAGTGCTGTAGGCGCCTGGAGTAGGAAATGGCAAACCACTCCAGTATTCCTGCCAAGAAAACTCCATGGACATGCAGTCACGAAGAGTCGGTCACAACTGAAATGACATAACACACCTGTGGATACCCAGTATGTGTGTGTTGAGGGTAGTAGGTTCAATGATACACTAGGATTCAGGAAACCTGGGTTCAAATCACTATTTAGCATTAGAAAAAAAATACCTTAAAAACTTAGAAATTAGAAACTAATGCTAAGGGGTATAGAACAGTGAAATCAGGGGTATCAAGAGGTGGTGAGTTGTGTGAAACTACTCTTTAAATAGCTTGGTGAATTTGAAAATCCTATTAGGATTTTGTGCTGACTTGAATGGCACATAACCTACTGACACACCCGGGGTTACTGGTCCTGTTTCCAAGAAGCCAGATTCCACGTGATGTGAGTTTTGTCCTTTGCCATCATCACAACCACTGCACTACACTGGATCTCCTCATGCAAACAGACAAGGGATTTGTCTTAGATGGAACAGGAAAAGCATCTCTCTTGCGTGACAAAATAGTGTGTATTTGTTCCTAATACAGGAAGCAAATATTGTTGTTGGCCGAGCAGGCTGTTCACCAAGGGACATATTGTGTCATTGCCAATAAGGTTTTGTGGAGACTGCATTAGTCTGACTCAAAACCAAGACGCAAACTCTCTACCATCCAGACCGCTTCCTGTTCTCTGTTCATCTTTCTGTTCCCCCATTTATTCCCCTAAATGCGTCACAATTTGTGAATCCCTGACCAGCTTGACCTTAAAACAATGCCTTACATACTCATGCAGATCAGCAAACTCACAATAATTCTCTTGCTGATAGAAGCATTGGCTCAATTCTGCAAGGGTTTTCTCCATTTTGGACCAACACCTACCATACAAGGGATTGTGGTGCCATCTTCTTCCTGGAGTCACCCTTTTCAGAAGGCAACATATGCCATTTGTTGAATTGTAGTTTATGTCCCTGTTGCTTGTAACCCACCCAGAGTAGTGGCTTTGCCACTGGATGGGCTGAGTAAAATACTGTGTGTGCCACACACCCCAAAACCAGGGGCATGAGTTCAGTAGCTCCAAAGACATCGACGTGGGCTACTTGCCCACAAACAGAAACATTTCAGCCTCTAGATCTGGGGGTCATCAGGACCTTTAAACTCATCAAACACAGTACTTGCTATGGAAGAGAACCATAATAAACTGTAAATAAAATTCAGAAGTCAAAATTAAATGTGTTGACATTACATGAAATTTATCATGCAAATCTCTCTCTCCCCTCTCCCCCCTCCCCCGCCCCCGTATTAATTGTTCATGTTTTGTAGTTATGATTTGGGGTGGGTGCAATGCCCTCAGCACAACCGATCTCGCCTGGTTTCAGAAGCGAAGCAGGGTCGGGCCTGGTTAGTACTTGGATGGGAGGCCACCAGGGAATACCAGGTGCTGTAGGCGCCTGGAGTAGGAACTGGCAAACCACTCCAGTCTTCCTGCCAAGAAAACTCCATGGACATGGAGTCACGAAGAGTCAGTCACGACTGTAATGACACAACACACACACACACACACACACACACACAAGAGTTGTACATGGATTTTGAACTGTCCAGGGGTCCAGTACCTCTAAGCCCAATGTTGCTGAAGGAAGTCTTGTAATCTTAGGGTATTTGTACACGACCCCTAAACTCCGCCGCAAATGGCTCCCAGCTCTGGAGCTTAAAATTGTTTCCCCACCAGCTCCGGAGTTTACAGAAAATTAAGTGCGACCACGCCCACCTAATCGTGTCCCAGCGCACTTTTCAGGTACCTGCTCTCGGAGGGTAAAAAATCCCAGATCCGGATGTAACCTAGAGTGCCAGGCTCTCCTCGCTTCTGTTTGTTGTTGTTGTTGTTGTTGTTGTTGTTGTTTTGCCTCCCGCCCCTTTAAGAGAAGGAGTCAGGACGACGACAGGGCTCGGGGCGGCTTGGACCGGCAGACGGAGGTGAGCCTGCATTCTTTTGTCCCTTTTTTTCTCCCTCCCCTCACGCAGACAGGAGCAAGGAAGTGCGGAGGGGTGGGGACGCAGGAAGAGCAACGAACCCCCAAGATCTCTGGTCCGAATTTAAGTGGCCAGCGGATCTTAGGGGTTGTGTGAAAAGGCCCTTAGAACTGCAGAGATGACAGCGCTCCTTCGGCTCATCAACTACAGCTCTTGTCAAAGAGGAGCAGTAGGGAATCGAACTCTCAACCAGCTCGATGTAAGAGGATACAAATTCAGCCCACGTGCAAGCTACAAGAGCACATTTCCCCCCATCCATATACACCTAGAAGAGAGGTATACAAATGTGTGTTTCTGAACTATGATGCCTGAGAAGCTCTGGGGCTTTCTGGTTCAAAATCATAAAGTCCACATGCATCTATTCTTCGGTGACGCCTTGCTCTCCAATGGGGATCTCAATACCAAACAGCATGTGCCAACTTCATTCTCTGTAGTGCACAGTGTCTTATCAGCTCCATTGACTCAATCTCGGAATGTACGTATTAACATTTTACACATCGCATTTGTACTAGGCTGGTAGGATTGAGAATTCCCCTCCTCCCCCAAGCTATATGCCCCTGAAGCATGAAATGAATCCCAATTAGACATCTTTATTAAAGTAACCCATAGCTAGGGAAGGGCTATTCGTTTCGGAAGCTACCGGCTCTGAAACAACACGCGGGAGCCCAGCAGGTGCTTGGAAGGCTCTGAAACACAATCAGCCAATCCCTTACCCTGCTCTGCACCTGCACGGGGCTGAGCTGCAACAAGGAAGAAGCCTCTGACATCATCGATCCTTCTCCCTGGCACTGGCCAATCAGACACAGAGGCGGGATGATGCATTTCCCTGTACAGCTCCTTAGTAGCCAGCACCAGAGAGAAGGAACAATGACATTGGAGGCTTCTTCTTTTTCTTGAGTACCCAGCTTTCGGGGGGGGGGGGGAATGTGTAGCCTGCATATTGTAATTAAAAAATGTTAACTGCCCAGAGACTACTTAAAGTGGTATGGGGCAGTATATAAGCACAACACTTTGCTTTCTTCCTCATAGGAGCTCAGCACCGCATAGGCGCAGAGCAAGGTAAGGGATTGACTGCTTGCATTTCAGAGGCTTCTGAACACTAGCTGGGCTTCTGCGTGTTGTTTCAGAACCGGTAGCTTCCAAAACGAATATCCCATCCCTACCCATAACACATTTTGCTTCATATACTTACTTGCACCTGCACATTATAGTAACCAAAATCAAGGTCTGTTGGCGTGCTGTACACCCACACATCTATGCGCATGTACCCTTGTGTATAAGGTGGACAGGGCATTTTTTGTATTGATGTAAAATATAACTGCGTGGCCATGTTTGCAAGGTTACATGGAACTCCTTGGCCCAGCTTCAAACCTGCAGCATGTGACGCAGGTAGAATTCCTACGGGAGGGTGAAACTCTGAGCAATAGTAGCAAAGGAGAAGGCAACTAAGTGCAGAGTTGTGTTTTGCTGTCTCCTTCTCCTTCCATATCTCTCCTTCCTTTATATAAAATCAGAGTTGATAAGAATAAGAGCAAGGCTGTATGTTTGCCAGAAATGTGTGGCTCCAGTACAATGGAAGAGTCTGTGGGCTGGTAGAGGCAGCTGCAAGCTTGAGTGTCAGTCATTGTTGTTAGAACATATAATTGTGCGACCCAGCATGTATATATGTGTACATCAGAATGATTGAGATGTGCTATTTACATCACAGAATATTGTAACCAATCAGATTTTGTCTGGCATTAGCCAATGGGTGTTTGAACAGGATTTGTATTTGTTAAGCCTCACTGTTTTTCTGTTGGGGTTTGTTTTGTGGTTGTGTTGGGCAGTCGCTGTTGGGTGACGTTTTGTACACCGCCCAGAGTTACTTTTCGGAAAATCAGGCGGTCAAAAAGTAAAATAAATAAATAAATAAATGCTAAAGAGAAGAAGTGTGACAAGATGAGACTTACTCTGCTTGTTCTGTTTGTCTGTTAGCATCAAGTTTTTTCTGTTTCGTGTTTTTCAGGAATGCTATCTGCTATTAGTATGTTACTAAGGATCCTGTTACGAAACAATTATAAATCTCCCAAACAAGAATATGTACCTCATGAAATGCTCAAATTTCAGTTTATCATTTCAATATGTTATACGGTCAGCATTCTTATCGTTTTTCCACGACTGAATGAATATTGTTTCAACTGATGTGGAAGTTGAGTCATGGCAACTGGACTTCTTTTTCTTGAGGGATAGAAACGTTTCGCTGGTCATCCAAACAGCTTCATCAGTCCCAACTGATGGAACACTCACGTTCATGTATGTACAGTGGTACCTTGTATAAAGGAATTAATTTGTTCCAAATGAAATTTTGTTAAACAAATTTTCCTTTCTACAAATTCCCATAGGAATGCATTGAAAACAGACTAATCCCATTTTTATGTTGTATGGATTCTCCCCCTAGGCGATTATGTTAAGCAAATTTCCCCTATCTCCAGAATTTTTTATGTTGTACAAATTTTACGATATACAAATTGTTTGTTATACAAGGGTCCACTGTATACCAAGACATAATCTATTCAGGATCTGTGTGGGTTTTTTTTTTTCAATACTCATGCTTGATCCACTCTTCAAGAAAGCTCAACAATTTTAGGGCAAGATTCTACCAAAAGCCTCACAAATTAGGAAATCCTAAACAGAGTAAAACCTAAAATATCACTAGAAGCCAAGATCACCAAACGAAAACTAGCATACTTTGGTCATGTTGTGCGAGCAGATTCACTTGGGAAAAAACCCCACAATAATGCTGGGACTGGTCAGTGGCAAAAAAGAAGCTGCCACTCAAGGAGTTGCCCGCTTGACATCATCAGAGGGGACACTGAATGACTTTGATGAGACTAAAAGAAGCTGCAAGAGATAGAAAGGCATGATGGAGAACAAATTGACAGAGAGTCGGACATGACTGAACAGATAGAAGAAGATGACCAAACACTTGTACAATATGACCCCTGTATCCACTGATCCATTATCCACTGATTTAGTTATCCACGGTTGGCAGAGGGGGGAAATTTATTTATTTATTTATTTATTTATTTATTTACACTTATATACCGCCCCATTCCCACAAAGGAGACTCTGGGCGGTGTTTACATAAGTAAACAATTCAGCAGCTGTAAAGCAAGCTACTGTCACAAAGAGCAGCTGTAAAGCAAGCTGCTGTCATAAAACAGGAGCCGTAAAGCAAGCTAAACAGCGGCTGTAAAGCAAGTTACTATCACAAAACAGCAGTTTTGGGGACATTTTTGGCATTCTCTCTTATCCACAGTTTTCATTATCCATGGGAAGGCTTGGAACCAATCCCCAGCGGATACTGGAGTCCTGCTGTATATATCCACTGATGCAATGGGTTTACTCTGGCCAGGTCTAGCTATTGCCTTTAAGCCTTAATCGAGGGTGTTAAGTGTTTCTGATTCAAAAAGTAAAAATCCCAATTCTGTTTATGGCATTGTCTATGTCCTTTAATGCTAAGTACAGCTTTATTTCCTCAACTTCAAGGTGATGCCAGGGCGTGTTTGCTCCAAAAGTCCACATAGGCAAGGGACATCCCAAGGTGATGCTTTTTTTGCTAGGTGTTTGTTCTCCCTTGCCCAAACCTGTCACCTCCTGGTATATACATACAAAAAGCAAGCAAGGAGGCCTGACTGGGTGGCACTTGATACCGCCTTGGTATGTCCCAGGGCAAAGAGGTACCGGCGTGAATTTATAAAAGGGGAGGACCCAAGAGAGGTCACCTTTTACCCTGCTGTGTGCGGTGTAGCATCCACAAGAACTGCGATCTGCGAACACTAGAGAGACCCCATCTCGGTGACCTCAGGAAGGAACGGGCCCCAGAAGTCAAGATGGGGAAGGCGGTAAGGAACGTTTTCTCTTCCAAAAACGTTCTGGCTTTCCAGTGCTTAGATTGGAAATGCCTCTTTAATCAAGCAAAATTTATTTTGCTGCATATGGCATTTCTGTTTGAGACTCATGCATTTTGCATTCCTAATTTCCGTTGAAGGCACAGTTGGTGGTGCTTTCTCTGTCTGTCGGTCGGTCGGTCGGTCGGTCGGTCTGTCTGTCTGTTCGCTTGACCAAGTTGGCTGTCCTGGTCTTGGGTAGATTATAATCACAGCTAGGGATGTGCACTCTCTTTGGACAGACGTATGAAGGCAAGCTGGATCACGGTTATCGGTGTGGTCTTGTTATCGGTGTGATCTTGTAGCAACCACAAGGACTGAGGCCACGGATGGGGCAGCACCCTATACTGGTTGTGCATGTTAACACTGGGCCATTATGCACTTATAAAGGTGAAAATTAAAAGGATAGAACTTGATTAAAGCCCCAAAAAGGAATCCAAAGTAATTATATCTTAACCAAGCTGCCAAACCAGCATCAAAGGGGAAGGAGACTAGCAGCTTCAGCTTAAGACTCTCCTGCACACTCCAACTGCTGAGGAGTGAAGGCAAGGGCTCGGTCTGCCTCCCGTCTGCATCAGCCTCTTTCCACATTCTTTGCAGCATCAAGTAAAAAATAAGGGACTTCGGTCATTGGAATACATAGCCTGGGCCAAAGATGTTGGCCTGTATTTCTATCCTGCTTTCCCAGGAGCTAATGGTTTTACAAAATGGCACGTGCCTTGAGTCACTGGATTCACAAATTTAAACAATATTTCGCACAAGGGAAAGGGAGCAGAAGGGAAGGAAGGAAGACCAAATGGATCCCCCCCCAAAAGGCTCTTTCTTACAGTTTCAAGTTACAGTTACAGCTCCTTCCTCCGAAGTATGCTGGAACAGAACTCCAAAAAACCTTCCTCCCTGTAGAATGTTTGGTTCTGGCATCCAAAACAATTAAAAACAAAACCCCATTTGAAGTGGGAAGAAACTGTTCCAAGCTCTGGAATGAGCTGCTTAAACTGTTCTGTCTGTCTATAAAGAAACCAGGGGAGAGACTCCGGGTTGAACCGTGTTGCTTAAATGTAATGTCTATTAATGCTGTAAGATGTCCCTCCATTCCTTGTTCTCAAATGCTTGAACATGTCTTAATTGTGCTGGATTGTATATTATCCCTCATTACTGTAAGCCGCCTTGGGTCCTTTTCCAAGGAGAAAGGCGGGGTAAAAATACTCTAAAATTAATAAATATATAAATAAACTAGAAGAGGCATCGTTAGAAGGGAAGCCCCTTAAAGGTTCAAAGACGTCTTTTTATCCAAGTGTGCTTTAGCTCTGTATGTTGCAAGCTAGCTGGTTTTTGTTTTATGATTGGCGCCCAGGAAAGTAAACATAGGCCTCATTTGTAAGTCTGATTTTTTTTAAAAAAAAATTTCAGGACAAGTATGATATGTATTCGGTGGAAATGGAGAAGCAGTCCACGGGCGATATGGACGTGAAGATCAAGAAGAAGAAGAAGGGCAAAGGAGCAAAAAAGGAGAAACTAGAAAGTATGAAGAAAGAAATGGATGTGGTGAGCAGAGGGGCCGGGGATTTGTCCTTTTTCCAATCATTTCAAAGCCACATGATTGCTAATTAGAGATGGGCACGAAATGAACAATTTTTCATTTCCGTTTTCGTTTTTTCGTTTCGTTGGCTAACGAAACGACAAACGAATTTTGTCTTTAAAATGAAACGAAACGAACAGAAACACCGGAAATTTTGTTGTGCGTTTCATTTCCGTTACTGCAATATGAGTGAATTGCTTAAAATCCTTTAAAAAAAATTGAAATAAATGGTAACAAAATGGTAACGAAACGAACGAAAACGAAAATGAATTTTTTGCAAAAATTCACAAAAAACGGAAACGAACTGAAACGGACCCTCCAAACGACAAACGACAAACGAAATGCCATTTTTTTTATCCGTGCCCATCTCTATTGCTAATTGGTTATGTGACCCAGAGGTCACTGGGTAAAGGGCCCTTCAGTTTTGGTCATGGAGCTAGCACATCTGATCTCTTATCTGTCTTATTTATCATTTTTATGCACTGCTGAGTGTGATTATCTGTTTGAAAGTGTGTGATTATCTGTTTGAAAGGAGCCGAATGTAAGGCAGTGGCAATAGGACCTGGGTGCAAATCCTGTGCCGTGTCATCTGTGGGGAAGGAGGGGAAAAAATTGTACAGCTGTATATCCCAACAGGCAGCAAGCATCAGCAAACACTCTTGGTGGCTGAGAGCCCTTTGAAAGGAAGCAGGGGGGGATTTGAACCTCGGGCTTTCCAGAGAAAGTTCCGTTGCTGCCCAAGCTAAGAGTTGAATTTCTATTCCATTTTCCCCCAAGAACTTCAAGAAGCATGCTTATTAAACCACTTCTGACTTCTGCATACCTAGAAAATCTAGGGAAATGTCGTTGTAAGTTTAAATCAACTTAGTGCATTGTTGTTGTTGTTGTTACTACTACTACTACTGCTGCTACTACTACTACTACTGCTACTACTACTGTATCTATGAGGGAGGGGTTCCCAAACTGTGCCACAGTTCCATCAGGTGTTGTGAAATCCAGCCAGGAGCTCCCCAATATTTGGGGGAGAAGATATGATCTCTCTCTCTCTCTCTCTCTCTCTCTCTCTCTCTCTCTCTGTGTGTGTGTGTGTGTGTCTGTGTGTGTGTGTGCGCGTGTGCGTGTGCGTGCGTGCGAGAGCATGTGCATGCGTGTGAAGATCCTGCCCCAAGTGGAAGAGAGACCCCTGATGGCCCCTCTGAGCACAGGGAGCCCCACCCCCTGCAGATGCTGAAAAACACAGATTATAGGGAATCACGCTAAACACTTACATGGCACGGTCTCTGTCTCCTCCTTATGGCCAGTTTTAGTAATGACCTTTTGAAACTAGAAGACAATATTTTGCAAGTGCTATACTTCACATAGTCCCTGGCACTATCTAATATTTAAGGTCTGGCCACTTCATTGTAAGACATATTTATTTTCTTCTAATATTTTTAATATTTTCAGACTGGACAAGAGGATCACTGAATATGGATCCCCCAGATGTGACAGTCTTACTGGGTTATTATTCACACTCCAAAGACCAGAAAACAGCGTACATTAATCCATTGTGCAAACATGCTGTTTCTCTCACCTGTCTCTTTTATGAAGGCTCGTTTAATCAGATTTTCATGAGATGTTTGCCTTGTTGTTCTGAATATGTCGGTACAAGGAAGAATTGTGTTGCTATTTTTTTTACCTCCTTGTATCACATTTCCCCTAGCTTTATTGATTTGACTTGATTTGATCTCTATATCATCCATCTAGCTACAAGGCTACTCTAGGCGGTTTGCAACATACATATACAGCTTAGAAGTGCAAGGCTGGGGGGGGGGGGACCCTTCTGATCGCTGTGTTCAGCCCCTGCCAAAGAACCACAGTGGGGAATCGAACCTGTAACCCTTGGCTCTGCAGTCTGAAAGATGAGCTATTACATTATTCTTCTTTGGGAATTTTTAATGCAGTGGCGGCCAACCTTCGGACTTCCAAATGTTTTGGACCACAACTCCCAGAAGTCCAAGCCTGTATTCTCAATGACAAAGGACTGTGGGAGTTGTGGTCCAAATCTAAAGCATCTGGAGAACCAAAGTTTGACCACCACTGCTTTAATGTTTGCCCAACCCTTTCCGCCTTCATTTAGGCATACTGTATCATAGTTCCTCCGGGCCTCCCTTCTCAAGGTTCTAGATTCCATCATCTTGGTCCCTTCATCTGTTCACAGTTTGTTCTGAACTTATCCAGCCAAGCAGTTCTGCGATCTCAGCTATTACGCCCTTGGGGCAAGTCACAATTCACAGCCTGCCTGCCTTCCGAGAGACATTGAGAAGTAGCTTGGTTTCAGTTGACTCGATGCAACTAAAGATTATTTAGCTACTAGCACGAGCAGAACGTGAGAGATGTTTTTCAGCTCAATAGGATTTCTGCACTTCTTACTGCAGGATGATCATCAACTGACTGTGGAAGAACTGGAAATGAAGTACCGGACCAGTGTCACTAAGGTGATGACTACATGACATATATAAAGAGCAGACTTTTAGCAATCTAAAAAGGATGGGTCTTCATTTGTCATCATGGCTTATTAATAGCATAAGGCATTCTAAAATTTCCAGCAAGCTACTGTCTCAAAATAGCAGTCATAAAGCAAGCTGCTGTCCGGAAACAGCAGTTTGGAGGTGGGTGGGCAGGCATTCTCTCTTATCCACGGTTTTCATTATCCACGGGAAGGCCTGGAAGCAATCACCAGCGGATTCTGGGGTCCTACTGTAATCGTTCCCTGGAAAGCACTGGAGGATATGGAGCTGGGGCAGCATGAAACAGCTTTGGAGGACACACTAAGCCCGCCCTTAATCTTAATCATGCTTAAATGTATTTCAAAGCTTTTTTTTCGTCCTGACTGTCTCGCTTCCCTTCCTCTCGGCGTCCAGGGCCTGACCAGCGCCACAGCAGGGGAGATCTTTCTTCGTGATGGCCCCAATGAGTTGAAGCCTCCCAAGGGCACCCCGGAGTACGTGAAGTTTGCCCGTCAGCTGGCTGGGGGGCTACAATGCCTCATGTGGGTGGCTGCCGCCATCTGCCTCATTGCCTTCGGCATCCAGTGTGGGCAAGGGGACCTCACCAGCGCTGATAACGTGAGTGCCAAAGAAAAAGAGCCCGGAAGGAACTGAGAGTGGCAAAACACCTTTTATTAATAGTACATGTTAATTGCATGAACACAACCTCCCTGTCCTTTCAGGAGAGCGTGTGCAGTAAGTCAGGTTGAAGAGGAAAGGAACTGGTTCCATATCATTCATTAATTTAACGGCTGGGATAAAGCAAAGTGTGCTGCATATGTACCACCCAACTGCACTTAAGGCACTCTCTGGGTGGTTTGCCATTTAATGATGGAGGCTGCTCACTATCCCCCCCCACCTCCCCAGAAACCTGGGCGCTTTGTTTACCAACCTCGGGAGGATGCAAGAGCTGAGTCAGCCTTCAACCAGCTACCTGAGCCCTCCAGGATCACACTCAGGTGGTGAGCAGAGTCTTAACTGCAGTGCTGCAGCCGAAGTTCTCAGCAGGGAGTGCCTATATTGACAATAGAATTGGCATTATTCACAAGTGGCCATTGAAAAGGCACTGTTAGAAGAGACGATAATGAAGAGACTGTAACCACTGGCTTCCTTACCGATCCTTCTTCCTCCTCCCTCTCTGTAGCTGTACCTGGCTATCGCACTGATCGCTGTGGTGGTCGTGACCGGCTGCTTCGGCTACTACCAAGAATTCAAAAGCACCAACATCATTGCGAGTTTCAAGAATCTTGTGCCACAGGTAAGGGGGAAAACATGGTCGGTTGCCTCTCGATGCACAGGTACTTAAGGGAATAAAAGTTTTTAAAAGCCAAGCTGCTTTGCTCAGTAGGAACGGCTTTATTCATGCGTGCCATTTCGGGTTAGTGCCTTTTAAAAAGAAGAAGAACATAAGAAGAGCCATGCTGGATTGGGCCAAAGGCCCATCTAGTCCAGCTTCCTGTAACTCACAGTGGCCCCACCAGATGCGTCTGGGAGCGCACAAGACTAGATATTTGTTTGGTTGGTTTCTTGTTTATTAAAAACAAACCTGGTTCCTCACCCTTCAATCATAGCAAGCTACTGTGATTCGAGACGGGGACAAGTTCCAGATCAATGCCAATCAGCTGGTGGTTGGTGACCTAGTGGAGATCAAAGGAGGAGACCGAGTCCCAGCTGACATCAGGATTATCACTGCACAAGGATGCAAGGTATGCAAAGAGTCTGTGAGAACAGAGCCCATCATATCTTTTAGAGATGGGCACGAATCAAAAAAATGACGTTTCGTTTGTCGTTTGTCGTTTGTTGTTTGTCGGGTCCGTTTCGGTTCGTTTCCGTTTTTTGCGAATTTTTGCAAAAAATTATTTTCATTTTCATTCGTTTCATTACCGTTTTGTTACCATTTATTTCAATTTTTTGTGATTTTTTAGCATTTAAAGCAGTTCATTGTATTGCAGTAATGGAAATGAAACACACGACAAAATTTCCGGTGTTTCTGTTTGTTTCGTTTCATTTTGGAGACAAATTTCGTTTGTCGTTTCATTGCGCAACGAAACAAAAAAACAAAAATGGAAACAAAAATTGTTCGTTTCGTGCCCATCTCTACTATCTTTACATTACAAACATATGTTGCAGAAACCATACTGTCACTGCCCTCTGCTGGAGAAAAGTCACAGTTCTCAGAGAGGGGAAAATGGGTGTGATTAGATCTGGGATCTAGCTAGACAATTGCCTTATTTCGAAAGGTTTGTTCATAAAAAACAGAGTGAATGGGGTACTCTATGGGGAAAAGGAAAGCCATATTGTCAAGACTTTAGTGCTGACTAGGCATGGGCACAAAATGGGAAAATGTTTCGTTTTGTTTCGTACTAACCCCCGTTTTGTTTTGTTTCGTTTCTTACAATTTAAAAAAAAATCATACGAAATGAAATGAAATGAAACAAAATAGCTCCCCTGGGTCCTAAAGGCACCAGATTTGGTGCCCGGGACTCTGGGAGCCATTTTAAAGGGCTCTTGCCAAGCTGTCAATGGCTGGAGCCCTTTAAACCTGGCCCAGTTGGCACCATGGGGACCCCCTGATACTGACTGGGCCAGGTTTAAAGGGCTCCAGCCATTGACAGCTCAGCAGGAGCCCGAAAACAATGGAACAAAACGGTTCGTTTCAATGGGGAAATTGCCATTTTGTTTCTTCTATAACAAAATGCTGCTTCCTCATTTCATTTTGTTTCATTTCATTTCATTACACAGCTAAATGACAAAACAGCATTTTGTTTTTCGTTTCCTGCCCATTCCTAGTGCTGTCAAGTGATGGTCAGAACCTGGCAGGAGTTTCCTCTATGCTACACAAAATAAAGCAACCCATGAATGAAACATGCTCCAGTCTCTCTTCTCTCTCTCTCTCTCTCTCTCTCTCTCTCTTAGGTGGATAACTCGTCCCTTACAGGAGAATCAGAGCCCCAGACAAGATCTCCGGAGTGTACCCACGAAAGTCCCCTGGAAACCAGAAACATTGCTTTCTTCTCCACCATGTGCTTAGAAGGTAGGAAGGGTTAGTTTGAGGACAGGGGACCCTTTATGAATAACCACTTTGCTCCACCACTACCTCATCCATAGCTTTCTGATCCATGTCACGAACCAAGCCCACCCCACCCCAAATTCCCAAGTGAAGGGGGTTTCCCAACATGGAGACAGGGTCAGGAGGGGCTAGAGCTGTGCATGGATCTCACCAGACAAGCTGCTTGCAACATTTGGTTGTTGATTAGATCTGCCACCACCTTTCAGCGCCTTCTCATTCATGAGGATGAGGAGAGCTGTAGAAACCTGTGGTTTGGAACAAATTTATTGATTTGATTTGATTTGATTTGATTTGATTTAGAAGATATTTCCAGGTGAACTGTACTGGTGGTACTGAAAGAGAGCCCCTCTGTGCCTTTAGACCTGCAGAGTCTGGTACATCCTGGTAGTCTATGAAAATCAGTCCATCTTGTTCTCCTTGTCTGTCTGAGATCCCCGTGGGTTTTCTCATCCTCTGCTGGAAGGGGAACTCCTGTTCTGATAACCATAAGAACATAAGAACATAAGAACATAAGAAGAGCCGTGCTGGATCAGGCCAAAGGCCCATCTAGTCCAGCCTCCTGTATCTCACAGCGGCCCCACCAGATGCATCTGGGAGTGCACGAGACTAGATATCTGTCTCCTGATACCACTCCCCTGCATCTGACCCTCGAAGTACCCTGGTTTTAAGTCTTGATATTCCACATCTCCATCATGGTTTGTAACCTGTGATGGAGTTTTCCACCAGGAATCTGTCCGATCCCTTTTTGAAGGCATCCAGGCCAGATGCCATCACCACATCCTGTGGCAGGGAGTTCCATAAACTAACACCACACTGGGTGAAAAAATATTTTCTTACTGGGAGGTGCCCCAGCCCAGTAATCATTTTAGTCGCTCTCTTCTGCACCTTTTCCTATGCTAGCTTTTGTGCATTTTCCCCAAAAGATAGGCATACCTGAATGTTTTCTTTAATAATATGACTAATGCCTATTTCTGTGCATTTTCCCAACATACTGGAAAGCCTACTGCCCATGTATACTTGGGAAATTGGGCAGATTCCCCAAAAGGCAACCTGTGACTCATTTAGGAGCAGCCTGCCTCAGGCAAGCATCAAGCATCAAGGGTAATCTGGTCCTCGTTTCTGGGCTGTGTAGGTTTTTCAAACGTATATGCCTGCCTTTGTGCACATTCTCCACCAAGCTCATCAAAAGCCTAGCAAACACATGGAGTCCCCAGGTGAGATATATGGACTTCTCTTCTCAAGTTCCAGAAGACACCAGAGAACCATTTCTCCACAGAAATGTAAGGCTAACTAATTCCTTCCCATCATTCCTTTAGGCACAGCCACTGGCATCATTGTTAACACCGGGGACCGGACTATCATTGGGCGCATCGCCAGCCTAGCATCGGGCGTGGAGAACGAGAAAACCCCTATTGCCATTGAGATAGAGCACTTTGTGGACATCATCGCGGGCCTGGCTATCTTCTTCGGCGGCACCTTCTTCATTGTTGCTATGGTGATTGGTTACCAGTTCCTGAAGGCCATGGTCTTCTTCATGGCTATTGTGGTGGCCTATGTCCCTGAGGGCCTTCTGGCAACTGTCACAGTAAGTATCAAGTTTAGTAGTATCTTCTCATGTTGCTTCACCCTACTTAAGAACATAAGAACATAAGAAGAGCCATGCTGGATCAGGCCAATGGCCCATCTAGTCCAGGTTCCTATATCTCACAGTGGCCCCACCAGATGCATCTGGGAGCACACGAGACTAGATATCTGTCTCCTGATACCACTCCCTTGCATCTGGCCCTTGAAGTACCCTGGTTTTAAGCCTGCAGATTATGCATCTCCATCATGGTTTGTCACCTGGGATGGACTTTTCCTCCAGGAATCTGTTCAATCCTCTTTTGAAGGCATCCAGGCCAGATGCCATCACCACACCCTGTGGCAAGGGATTCCATAGACTAACAACGTGCTGGGTAAAAAAAAAAAAAATCTTTTGTCTGTTCTTACTCTCCCAGTCCTCAATTTGAGTGTATGTCCCCTAGTTCTGGTATGTTGTGAGTGGGAGAAGAGCATCCCTCTATCCACTTTACTCATGCCCTGCATTGTTTTGTACGTCTCAATCATATACCCCCTCAGGCGCCTTTTACTCATGGTGGATACAACCAGTGCAATTGATTAGCTTAGTGGTTGAGAAGAGCAGCTCTTTTCCATGCAGAAAGTTGCAGGTTCTACCACTCTGGTTAGAAGAACCCCAGGGAGCAGAAGACTTTCCTCAGAGTTCAGAGAAATTCTGCCCATCAGGGTAGGCCACACAGGGCTGGAGCAGAGGTTCCCAACTTTGGTTCCCCAGATGTTCTTACACTTCAGCTCCCAGAAATCCTAGCTAGCTCTCCTAGTGGTGAAGGCTTCTGGGAGTTTTCGTTCAAGAACATCTAGGGACCCAAGGTTGAGAACCATGGGGCTAGATAAACAAATTTTACGGCGGGGTATTTTCATGCGTTCGTTATATTGCTTGACAAAATTGAGGCTTAGTTTTGGAAATGGACTCTTATCTCTTTGCGTCTCCCCACCTCCTCTGCCTTCTCCTGCCTCTGTAGGTGTGTCTTTCCCTCACGGCCAAGCGCCTGGCCAGGAAGAACTGTGTGGTGAAGAACCTAGAGGCCGTGGAAACGCTGGGCTCCACTTCGGTCATCTGCTCCGATAAAACCGGAACCCTCACGCAGAACCGGATGACAGTGGCCCACCTTTGGTTTGATAACCAAATTCACACTGCAGATACTACCGAAGACCAGTCAGGTATAACAGTGTGTTTCGGAACTGTCTGGCTGGGCACCTCCTGGGCACAAAGATAGGTGTACTGGGCAAGCCAGTGGATTAGGGTGAATTAATTGAAATTAGCGTTGGTCTTCATTACGGTACAGCAGGACCCCTGTATCTGTGGGGCATTAGTTCTGCCCCCCTTTGATGTTGAAATCCACAGCTGATAGTGGACGCTAAATACTGTATATAGTAAAAGGGGGTAAGAACCAAGAAAAAATATTTTAACATGCATTACCAGAACTGGCCACTAGAGACACCATGCTAGGTATACAATTTTCAGACAGCGTATAAGTGAAACTGCAGATATGAGAGTCCTATTATACTTTCTGAGGGCCCCATGCTCTTGGGGGAGATCCGAAGCTCACGTTTCAGCAGGAAGCAGGGCAAAAACCCATGGTCGGTGGAGTCCTGGTGAAATAATCCTTTTTATCTCTTTTTGTTTTGCTGCTCCTCCTCCTTTCTCTTTCACCAAATCGAGAGAGAAGCTCCTTGCTACCAAACTATATACCACGACAGCTATCAGGAAAACACTGAGTTCCCAGTAGTTCCCCACTTAGTGCTGAATCTTTGGACCACACAACGGTGATCAGACTGGCAAACCGTTGGCCAGAGAAGCGGTGCCATGGCCCTCGCTCACTCCATCTTTTTCTTCCTTCTCCAGGCCAGAGTTTTGATCAGTCCTCAGAGACGTGGAGAGCTCTCTGCAAAGTTGTCAGCCTCTGTAATCGTGCCTTTTTCAAGTCAGGCCAAGAAAACGTCCCTATACCAAAGGTAAAGAAGATCCTGGGCAGGGGCTGAGACCCATCACTCTTCTTTGCCTTCTGACGATGGTCTGGATCCGAGGGGTTTTAACTAGACTTGTTGTTGTTGTTGTTGTGTTGTTACAGTCATGACCGACTCTTTGGCAGTTAGTTCACATCCTTCTTTGTTCCGTGACTAGTTTTGTACTGTGACGCCATTGGTCGCGATAACATGGTTTTGTCCCTGTTTCAGTGTTCCCATGGTCGGGATACCTTGCCTCGTGACAAGTGTTACCTCACGGTCTTGTACCGTGACAAACACTGAATTTGTCTAGCTTCCTTTTTCCTTCGATATTTCCCTTCTGAAAAGTCAAAATAATAATATAAAAACCCGGACACAATTTTCTGAGAAAAACGAATGTTTTGTTGCATGACAGTCGTTCCTACACAGTGTCTTGTCTCGGAATAGAAAGCAGGAACAAGGGAAAACTCTACCCCGGCACCAGTTACAGTATTGTCATGCTTAGCACCCATTCCGGGGGCATGGCTGAGACAAATTTCAGTAGTTGTGCAACGGACATGAAGTAACTTTTTTTGTACCACTCCTAAGCACAACACTAACAGAGACAAAAACAGACATGAAGTAACCACCTTAGTGACCCCATGTGCATGGAGTTTTCTTGGCAGGAATACTGGAGTGGCTTGCCAGTTCCCATTGAATTAAAGGGATTTTGCAAATGTGTTAACCCTTCAGAAATCGGTTCAATGAATCCTTGGGTAGGAAAGGATCTCAGAACATAAAAAGAGCCCTTCATCATTAAACCAGGCCAACAACCTATGTGGTGGAGTGCCCTGTTCACACAGCAGTCCATAGTTGCCCATGGATAGCTCACTAGCAGAACTTGAGTGCAAGCATAGCTGTTGCCTTGTGTGTCCCGCCACCCCCCAGCAACCGATAAACAGAGCGGTATGCTCCTCCTACTAGAAGTCATATATAACCACCTTAATCATTAGCTAGTGATGGCCTCATGTTCCTCAGTTAATTCAAGCCCTTTTGAAACTGGCAGCCATCTTGTAGAAGTTGAATTCCATAGTTTTGTTATGCCCAGGGTGAAGAACTTCTGTTGTCTCTGTCTAACTTCTCCCACCATTCAGCTTCTGTGGATTACCCTAAGTTCTAATAGTATGTGAGAAGAAGAAAGGGGTCTCCATATCCATGTTCTTCATGTCTTTTAAAATCTCATACACTTCTATCAGGTCTGTGGAGATTCTCAGTCATCCAGGTGAGGTTATCTGGGAGTTGAGTCATGGCAACGCAACTTCTTTTCTTGTGGGATCGAAGCATTTTGCTACTCATCCAAGTAGCTTCCTCAGTCTGAAGATCCCACAGGAAAAGAAGTCTGTAGTCCAGTGGTGGCCAAAGTTCAGCCTTCCAGAAGTTTTGGACCACAACTCCCACAGTCCTTTGTCATTGGCAATACAGGCTTGGAATTCTGAGAGTTGTGGTCCAACACATCTAGAGGATCAAAGTTTGGCTGCTACTGCTATAGTCTGTGGAAACTACTTGGATGAGCAGCAAAACATTTTGATCCCATAAGAAAAGACGCCCAGTTGCCATGACGCAACTCCCAGATACCACTTTTAACGTCTCCTTTTTTTCAGTTTTTCTCCCAAGCCGTAAGCTTTGTCTTGTTTTCTTAATGGGTTTGCAGTTCAGCATTTTGAGTGTGCGAGCCTGTTAATGTGCTCTTCTAACCTTCTGCCCTCCCCCTTAGCGGATCGTGATTGGAGATGCTTCAGAGACCGCCCTGCTGAAGTTCTCCGAGATCACTCTGGGCAATGTCATGGAGTACCGAGAACGCTACAAGAAAGTCTGTGAAATCCCCTTCAACTCCACCAACAAGTTCCAGGTCAGCGAGTCTCTTCCCTCCATTCTTGCAGGCTGAATCCATGAGGGAGATGACACACACACACAAAATCCCCTTTCAAAATTAGGATGTGAAAGAGATCCACTAAATTCCTCATCAGTTTAGTCAAGTGGTTCCCAGCCTCAGTTTCCCATGTGTTCATGGACTACAACTCCCAGAAATCCTGGCCGGCACAGCTAGTGGTGAAGGCTTCTGGGAGTTTGAGTCCAAGAGCCTCCGAGGACCTTGTGGCTTTGGTCTGTATCAACACATATTCACATCTTTATGCCTCACAAGATTCTTCCTCTACAATAGGAAAGTGAAATTAGTAGGTTCCCCCCCACCCCCCAGTGAAGGTCTATATGATTTGCACATAAAAGCTCTGCAGAACTAGTGCTGCTTTTGTTTGAAAAACAAAGGGACACACACACACACACACACACATATACAAGGACAGAAAAATTGAGGGATTATTCAGAAAGATACAAGCAGTTCAACACTTCTAATTATCACATGTTCATGAAACAAAGCATAGCATAATTTTGCTCAGTCTGCACTATCAGTGCCAAAAAATGTTCTCACAAACACACTTGCTTTAGGACTTTCATATTATGGGATGTATTAGTGTACTTGCAAAGACATACAGCTGATACAAAGAAGGATACCCTTACACTTGTTGAGATGACAAATCTCCAACTAAAATAAAGGAGTCTCAAAGTTGCTGCACAGCAGATCTTAATTTGACCTAATTTGCTATAAAAATAAATTCTCAGCAGAATGAAATGTTGTGGTCTCTAATTCTTCTTCAACAGAATAAATCAAGCAAGGATTTAGTTCCCTGTCCGTAACTACTGTTGACAAAAAGACCTACAATAAGATGTATTTTGAAATGAGTCTCCCATGCATCTAATATTCCCAATTTCCCTCCATGGTACAGCTCTCCATCCATGAACTTGAGGATCCTCGAGACCAGCGCCACCTGCTGGTGATGAAGGGTGCTCCTGAACGCATCCTGGAACGTTGCTCCACCATCATGATCAAGGGTCAAGAGTTACCCCTCGATGAGCAATGGAAAGAAGCTTTCCAAACCGCTTACATGGACCTCGGTGGTCTAGGAGAGCGTGTACTTGGTAAGAAGGTAGGGGGCGGCATTGTCACCCTCTGCTGAGTCTCTGGCCAGACCTAACCCTGTGGAAGCTGGTTTCATAAGAGTAGCATAGAACAGCTACCTAAATTTCCCATGATTCCTAAAAATGAAGACAAGGAATTGGACCTTCTCTGCAGTTGCCCCATGGTTATGGAATAATGTTCCACCAGCATCCGCTTGCCTCCACCCACCCACTCTGTCAGTGCTTTCAAACAAGCTTCAAAGACCTGGCTATTTTGGCAGGCATTTCTTATATGACCTCAGTGTCTCTTGATAGATCCACCCCTCCACCCAGCATAGTATCTTTGATTATAATGTTTTGAAATTACAACTTGCATTGTACTGTAGTTATGTTTCATTTTCAGGGGGGTTTTGTTTTTGATTTTGATTTTTGTTTTTGCTTCTTTGCTTATTTTAATTGTCTTCTTGTTGTTAATATTGTCAATAAGTTTTACTAGGTTTTTTGGGGGTAAAAAAATCCGCCATCGGCTTATATTCGGGTCAGCTTATATTTGAGTATTAGAGATGGGCACGAAAGGAGCGATTTTTCATTTTTGTTTTCGTTTTTTCATTTCGTTACGTAACGAAACGAAAAACGAATTTTGACTCCAAAATGAAACGAAATGACACGAAACATGAAAAATTTTCTCAACCGCTTCGTTTTCATTACAGCAAATACATTGAATTGTGCTAAATGGTAACGAAACAACAATTTTTCATTTTTGTTTTCATTTTTTCGTTTCATTACGTAACAAAATGAAAATGAATTTTTTGCAAAAAAAACTCACGGAAACGGAAACGAACCGAAACGGACCCCTAAACGACCAAACGACAAATGAAACACCATTTTTTTGAGTCGTGCCCATCTCTATTGAGTATATCCGGCAATTACAGGACATTTTAATAGAACATGTGCCACGTTTGGACTAAATGTCACAGAATTCCACAGCCAACATGGCTGACCCATCCTGGCCTAGACAGCCTGACAGGAGTGCAACTGTTGCCCAGGAAAATAACATGGCCAAATGCTGGTTTGAAGTGATGCCTCTAAACTTCCTGACTCTCATCCAGAGGGTGCTGGGACAGATAACTTTCCTGGGAACCAGTCCACCAAAGTAATATTCGGAGGACGTCTGAATTATCGAGAAATGTACAGGAAACAACAGAAACACAGATCAGAATAACTGTAGAATTTTGTCATTTCTGAGCAGTTACAGCAAACCTGTTTTATGGTCATCTGAACTCTGTTTTCTCTGCAGGGTTCTGTCACCTGTATCTCCCCCAGAACGAGTTCCCACGCGGCTACAACTTTGACAGCGAAGAAATGAACTTCCCCACCAGTGGGCTCTGTTTTGCTGGCCTGATCTCCATGATTGACCCACCCCGAGCTACGGTGCCTGATGCAGTCATGAAATGCCGGACGGCGGGTATCCGGGTAAGCTTGCAAGCTTGCGGTTCCATTGTGGCAGTGAATTAACACGGATAGCCACAACGGCCAGGCCTGTGAGCACCCAGACCGTTCCATATGCACAGCTCTAAATTTTTGCTCTACTTCCAAGAGTTGTTTCCTTGCAGCCATGCCAACTACGTGGCCATGGACTTGCACAACACTGGCTCTTTGGCTTGAATACAGAGATGAGCACCACCCTTAGAGTTGGACATGACTAGCACACCTTTTTACCTGCCCTGAGGAAACAACCATAAGCCTATTCTGCCTTTGTCAGGTCATCATGGTGACAGGAGACCATCCCATCACGGCAAAGGCTATCGCCGCCAGCGTGGGCATCATCTCAGAGGGCAGTGAAACTATTGAAGACATTGCCACCCGACTGCGAATCCCTGTGGAGCAAGTTAACAAAAGGTGGGTCTCTTAACACAGGCTCTGTGGCTATACCGTACAATGAGAGATCCAAGAAGAGGGTTGCACTGGAAGCAGAGCTCTCAGGATAGAAGTAACATGTTGTTGGCATGGGGGGGGGGGGGGACAGGTGCCACCTCTAAGCTTAAGATGCAATTGTCCCATGTGCTGGGATGTGAATGCCCCCCCCCGCACTGTGTGGTTGCTGTGAGGGAGCTCTGTTGCAGCATGAAGCATTGGGAATGCCTTGGTCTTAACTTGACAGTTAAGACCCATTAGCTTTACGAAAGGCCGACTTGTCTTCAAGATGAAAATTCCTAGAACAAGTTGGTGGGCATGGATTAATACAGCTGCCTGCAGCATTTAGACTCTCCTTGAGGTCACGGCTATGGAGAATAACACAACTGGCACCTCTTCTTCAAAATGTACCACCGTGTTACTGTAAAGTAGCTACGTGCGAAGCCAGAAGCTGGGAGTTCAAGTCCCTTGTGCTTCCTTCATAAGGGTTTGACTTGATGATCTTTAAGATCCCTTTCAGCCCTACAATTCTTGGGTGGTAGTGATGGTGGTGGTTTCCTGTCTTCGAGCAAGCTAGTTGTGGAATGACCTGCTAGAGAGCATGGCGCATCCCAAACGAAGGGGTGTGTGAAATGGGGGTGGAGCCTACCGCAAGAAGCTCCTTGGCTTATGTGAGCTCATAACATAAGAACATAAGAACATAAGAAGAGCCATGCTGGATCAGGCCAAAGGCCCATCTAGTCCAGTTTCCTGTATCTCACAGTGGCCCCACCAGATGCGTTTGGGAGCGCATGAGACTAGATATCTGTCTCCTGATACCACTCCCCTGCATCTAGCCCTTGAAGTACCCTGGTTTTAAGCCTGGAGATGACACATCTCCATCATGGTTTGTAACCTGTGATGGACTTTTCCTCCAGGAATCTGTCCAATCCCCTTTTGAAGGCATCCAGGCCAGATGCCACCACCAGTTAAAGTTATTTACTTTCTCTGCTTCTGCATGCAGGGATGCCCGGGCTTGCGTAATCAATGGGGGCCAGCTAAAAGACATGGAGAGTGAGGAGTTGGTGGAGATCCTCAAGATGCACCCAGAGATGGTCTTTGCTCGTACTTCTCCGCAACAGAAGCTCATCATTGTTGAAAGCTGCCAGAAATTGGTAAGGGCTTCCAAAATTCCCGGGACCGCTCAATGAATGAAATGGATGGATTCGGATTACGGATAAGCACCTTACCAAAAAAAGACACACTGTTTCGTCATTTCGTAACTTTATGAAACCTTACAAAACAAAACAAAACAGCAAACACCATACTGTCAAGCAATGAAACGAAACACCATTTTGTTTTGTTTTGGGAATTAAACGATTTGTCCTAGACTCTTGATCCAGCCATCTTGATAATAGATTTATTTTTAAATTGATTGATTTGTTTTCCTCAGCTGTTGAGATAGATTATTGCCGATCTTGATCTGCCTGGCGCAGCTGGCCAGGAGCTGAGCTCTTCCCTTAACTGGCTGTGTCTGCAAGTTGATGTAAACTGATTGGTTTGTTTTCCTTTCCTGATTAAGTAGGTCTGTGGAGGTTATTTATTTTTATATTTTCCTTCTTCCCGCTAATCAGCTGTTGAGCTTATCTCTCCGTCCATCAGCTAGCCCTTAGGTTTCCTGTTTATTTACAGAGGGTTCTTTGTTTGAAAGGTTTAAGGAGGGTCTTTGATTTAGTGTGGTGGGCTCTGTATTAAATTTTTTTAAAAGGAAAGCACCCCATTATTTATAGCCTTACGAACACTTTCATTTTGTGACGAAAATACTTTTAAAAATTCCGTTATTACAAAACGAAAAGAAGACTGAAACGAAACGAAATGAAATGCTTTGTTTCCATTTCATGCCCATCTCTAATTCAGATTACACACTTTCTTAGATGGTTCCTTGCATCGGCTTGGGTCTCAACAAGCTGTTTAGAGACATGATCTTTTAATCGCTTCTGAAAAGCAATATCTAATTGGCAGGCAGGAAACCTGAACCAGACCACACACCACTGCAATCTTTGTATGGCCCGGAATCCCCTGCCTCTGACTCTCCTTCTTGACAGGGCTCCATTGTGGCAGTGACAGGAGATGGTGTGAATGATTCCCCAGCACTGAAGAAAGCAGATATCGGGGTGGCAATGGGCATTGCTGGCTCCGACGCAGCTAAGAACGCTGCTGACATGATCTTGCTGGATGACAATTTCGCTTCCATCGTCACTGGTGTTGAACAAGGTACTTTTTGCGGGGAGGGAAGCTGTAACACGGAGGTCAGAAGAAGCACCTACGGGGTCTGTGTGTTATCAACCTCATCCCAGTCACTTTCAAAAAATTGTTCCAACACACGAACCAGCTCTTATCTGGTCTCATTTGTCTTGCTGCCGAAATATCTACGAGGCAAAAGAGCATTTGTAGCCCCTGGATATGGGCCATTTCCATCAGGATGTTAGTCTGAGTGCTGGCCCAGTCAACATCAATGAGCCATCTAAGGCTCTGAGCTTCTAAGACTGGTGTACATAAGTCCAGCCGTACCACTCAATTGAGGTGACCAAGTTGAGCAGAAAATGCTAAGGAGCCATGATGGCATCCTTCCTCCAGATGTTTTTCCCTAAGTTAATTTCTCTCTGGCCACTTGCAGAGCTGCATCCACTAGGTAATATCACTTTAATTCAATCTGGTTCCAATTGGCAAACCTAGTGGATTTACAAAATTTTACCTCAATTCCAAAATGAAGCACACGGGTCCCCTGCATCAACCCTTTTCTCTCCCCCCCCCCCCCGAAAAAAAAACCCAGACCAAAAGGAATTTGTATGTCTCGTGGGGCCAAATGGAGCTGGGTAAGGGAGTGGGGGCAGTGTATGAGCCATGTTCCTTTGTTTGAAGAACAGGGGTGTGAAACCCAGTGCTTAAGAAGCTGCCTTTACAACTACAAGCTACAGATTTGGTGGCTTCAAGGGACGATACCCTGCCCTCCCCAAACACTAACGCCCTTTCGTCTTTTGATGATGTGCTACCTGTGATGTCTAGTTTGACAACCTCGAGCGGGTGCAGAGGAGGGCTACCAGGATGGTGGAGCGTCTGGAGGAAATGCCTTATGAGGAACAGCTTAGGGAACTGGGAATGTTTAGCCTTTCAAAAAGAAGACTGAGAGGGGATATGATAGCTATGTTTAAATGTTTGAAAGGATGTCATATTGAAGAGGGAACAGGTTTGTTTTCCATGGCTTCAGAGACTAGGACTCAGGGCAGTGGTTTCAAACTACAGGAAAAGTGATTCCATTTAAACATTAGGAAGAACTTCATGACAGTTAGAGCTGTTCGGCAGTGGAATAGGCTGCCACAAAGGGTGGTGGAGTCTCCTTCTTTGGAGGTTTTTAAGCAGAGGCTGGATGGCCATCTGTCGGAAATATTGTGATGGGGGTTCCTGCATGGCAGGGGGTTGGACTAGATGGCCCTTGAGGTCTCTTCCAACTCTATGATTCTATGGTTCTATGACCCCAAATTCCAAAGGAGGTGATAGTCCCAGAGCTCATCAGAGCAAATTAAGGGTGCAAGCGCAATGGGAAGGTACCCAGTATACAGAATGAGACAGGGGGTGTATCTTAGGAAGAGAAGCTGCCAGTTGAACTCTGTTTTTGTCTTCTTTTAGGGCGTCTCATCTTTGACAATCTCAAGAAATCCATTGCCTACACCCTGACGAAGAACATCCCAGAGCTGACCCCCTATCTGATCTACATCACTGTCAGCGTCCCCCTCCCCCTTGGCTGCATCACCATCCTCTTTATTGAACTGTGCACGGACATTGTGAGTGACGAAAATCTGGAATGGAATCCGCAGGGAATGGATTAGGGAGACACCCACGCCCTGTCTGTGTGTGCAATAGAGATGGGCACGAAACGAACAATTTTCCGTTTCCGTTTTTTCATTTCGTTAGCTAACGAAATGACAAACAAATTTTGTCTTTAAAATGAAACAAAAGGAACAGAAACACCGGAAATTTTGTCGTGCGTTTCGTTTCAGTTACTGAAATATGAGTGAATTGCTTAAAATCCTTTTAAAAAATCACAAAAAATTGAAATCAATGGTAACGAAATGGTAATAAACGAACGAACACGAAAACGAATTTTTTGCAAAAATTCACAAAAAACGGAAACGAACCAAAACGGACTCTCCAAACGATAAACGAAATGCCATTTTTTTGATTTGTGCCCATCTCTAGTGTGCAATGAATTGAGACATCGCCATTAATATTTCAAAGCATCTCCCTCATTCAGCCTCATTAACATACCCAATTCCTCCCCACCCCCATGGGAATATAGCATTGGAGAGGAGAATGATGGTAGATGTTTCCAAAATTATATGTGGTGCAGAGAAAGTAAAGAAAAAAGTAGGGTGTTTCTTGTCTAGAATTCAGGAGCCATACAGTTAAGCCAGTAGACAAGAGATTCGAGACAGCGGTTTCTTCCAACAATGTTCAGTTAGTATATGGAACTCACAGCCACAAGATGCAGGCAGGGCCACAAGTTTATTGTGTGTAAAGGCAAGAATAATATATCTACAGAAGAAATGAGACAGTTGATATTTAACATGCTGAGGGGGAAATAAATAGAGACTAGGTCTGTCTTAAAAAAAAAAAAAGATGGAGGGAGATTAGGATAAGAACATAAGAACATAAGAAGAGCCCTGCTGGATTAGGCCAAAGGCCCATCTAGTCCAGTTTCCTGTATCTTACAATGGCCCCACCAAAAGCCTCTGGGAGCGCATGAGACTAGATCTCTGTCTCCTGATACCACTGCCCTTCATCTAGCCCTCAAAGTACCCTGGTTTTAAACCTGGAGATTACACATCTCATCATGGTTTGTAACCTGTGGTGGACTTTTTATCCAGGAATCTGTCCAATCCCCTTTGAAGGCATCCAGGCCAGATGCCATCGCCACATCCTGGGGCAGGGAGTTCCACAGAATAACAACAGGCTGGGTAAAAAAATATTTTCTTTTGTCTGTTCTCACTCTCCCAGTCCTCAGTTTGAGTGGATGTCCACTAGTTCTGGTATTTTGTGAGAGGGAGAAGAGCTTCCCTCTTATCCACTTTACTCATGCCCTGCATTATTTTGTACGTCTCAATCATATCCCCCCATTAGGCGCCTTTTTCCCAGACTAAAGAGCCCCAAATGTTTTAGCCTTTGGGTGCAATTCACATTTTTTTCTTCGGGACTGCAATTAACATTTTTCTTCTGGGGCAAGGGGTAAGAGCAATTGCAGGTGATGTAAGATTTTCATTAGGATTGGAAATGTTGGTGTGTGGGGGGGAAGCATCATCCCTTCTTGGTGCAACGCAGCCTCTGCCTTGGTCAGGATACGTCCGTTGTATGAAGCACAATAATGCAGTTTCTGCAACACCTAGTCTGGCCTGAGATTTGCTGAGACACTAGGAGTCAGCATCCAGGGTGCTTAGGGTCACCAATTACAATGTGCCTGCATCATGTCCAAAACTCTTCCGTCTGATCCAAGATGGAAGCCATCTCCTGCCATTTGCCACGGGAAGTTTCATCGCCTTCTGGCACAGCTTCACAAGGATTCGCCCACGTTCGTGGGATCTCTGTCCCACGGACTGCAATCCAAAAGCTCTGAAAATCCTTTTAAGGACTGTATATACTCGAATATAAGTCTAGTTTTTCAGCCCTAATTTTGGGCTGAAAAAAGGGGGCCCTCGACTTATATTTGGGTCAATACGTTTAGCCATTGAGGGAAATGCTTGGATCGGTGGCTAAAAGTCATTTTAAACATCGCACACCGCTTCTCCTGACCCCCCCCCCCCGCCTCACAGGGGAGCAGCACGCGAGGTTTAACATGACTTTTAGCCACCGAGGCAAGCACTTACCAGAAGGATCCTCCAAGCACTTGCCTCAGTGGCTAAAAGTCATTTTAAACATCACACACCACTCACCCAGCTCACAGGAGGAGCTGCCAGGCCCTGCTGCATTTCCCACCCTAGACTTATACTCAACTCAGTAAGTTTCCCCAGTTTTGGGGGGTTAAATTAGGGACCTCAACTTATACTCGGGTCTATTTGTACTCGAGTATATACGGTATATAGCAGGTGGTGTGACAGCTGAAGCCCCTGGTACAAAACAACCAACCAAACAAAAACCAAACCAAACAAAAACAAACCTCAAGACTTAAAGAGTTGTTCTTAAGACACCTGGCTCTCGTTTCTCTCCTTTCACCCTGCAGTTCCCCTCAGTCTCCTTGGCCTACGAGAAAGCCGAGAGCGACATCATGCATCTGAAACCACGCAACCCTCGGCGGGACCGTCTCGTCAATGAAGCCCTGGCCGTGTATTCCTATTTCCAGATCGGTGCGTTCCAGGACTGGAAGGTGGAGGAGTCTCCAACATGGGTGGAAGGGGGAGACTGTTTACATCAGGCCTGCCCAAAGTCCGGCCCGGGGGCCAAATTCAGCCCGCCAGGCCATTCTGAGTGGCCCGCGGCTGGCTGGCCCACCCCTCCCTCCTCCTCCTTCACCCCATGTTTTTTTAAAAGAAAGTGGGTGGGGCTTGCAGTGGGGTGGCAGGGTTGGAAGCAACCGGCCCCTGACACATTCTCAGCCACCAAATCTGGCCCTCCTTACAAAAAGTTTGGGCACCCCTGGTTTACACTGATTGGGATTTATCCCTAGAACTGGAGCAAAAGCAGCGAGATCCATGTGCGCTCCTCATTTAGCAAGTGCACCGTGGTGGCATAAGTCTTTGATCAGGGTGGACGTCATGGTTATCCCGCAGAGGTTTTTGAACTACAACTCTCACCCACCCTAGCCAGGAGAATCAGGTCTACAGGCAGTGCAATAACATATGGAAGCCCACAGGCTGGCTGCCCTTACTTTAGATTTTTGCTCCTTTGCCAGCATCAGTCATACGTCAAGATCTCCAAACGTTCTCAGACCACCAAGCAGGACCTGAGGCAGGTCTCCTAGACTGGCTCACCAGAAGGATCCTCCAACATTTTGATTTCGATTTTAGCTATGGCGTATTACAGTAATCCCCCACCTGTTGCGGGGTTTAGGGACCCGATCCGACCTGCAATAATGGAAAATCTGCAATATGTGGATGTTGGGATTGGCTTGGGACTGGCAGGACCTATCTAGGGCCTCCTACACATACCTGAGGCCTGGCGCTGTCCCGAATGGGCCTCTGATGGGCTTCCTGGGCCTGTCGGAGGCTCCCGAAGTGGTTTCTGGTGATATGGAAGTCACTACCGGTTCACCAGAAACCACTTCTGGGGCCTCCAACAGGCCCGGGAAGCCGATCGCAAGGCCCCCAAAGTGGTTTTGGGTGACCCGGAACACATTTCCGGTTTTCTGGAAGTGATTTCCATCTCACCAGAAACCACTTCAGGGGCCTCTAACAGGCCCAGGAAGCCCGTCAGAGGCCCGTTTGGGGCAGCGCCAGGCCTGGGGTAAGTGCAGGAGGCCTCCAACAGGCCCATGCAGCTTGCCTCAGGAGCCCTTTGTTTCATATACTGCGGTCCCGCAATATACCAGGACCGCAGTATTTGAAAAGCGAAATGTTGGGGGATGACTGTATGTTTGTTTTGACTGATTTTATGCTTGATGTTATGCTTGCTGTATTTATCTTAAAGCTTGGTGAACCATCCAGAGTGGCCCTTGGGCCAGATGGTGTGGTATAGAAATCAAACAAACAGACAAAGAAACAAGCAAGGGGTGGTTTACCCCTTATCAGTAGAGATGGGCATGAAATGAAATTTTTTCGTTTCATTATTCGTTATTCATTTTGTTACGTAACGAAATGAATAACGACCCTAGGGGCAAATTTAACATGAACCGAACCAATCCGCCCCCTTGGGCATCACGGGGCTGATCGAGAGGGGTGTTAAGAAGGAGGCTGTGCTTAGGTGGCCAGAGCAGCGTGGCTCCGACACTGCTCCCCCTCTTTATTCCTCCCACACCCGTTCATAGGCACCCCCCAGCTCTGACCAGGCCCCAGGGGCCGCGCAATGGGTGCTGGAAAAAAGCGGGCAAAAACGATTAACGAATTAGCGAAACAACGAAATGCATTTTTCACAAAAATTCATGAAAAATGGAATGAAACGAAACGAACTCCTCAATGAAACGAAACTTCTTTTTTAAAAAATTCGTGCCTTTCTCTACTTATCAGCTATGGATGAAGATATGCTGTGCCTGGAATTGGCTGAGCCCTGGCCCTAACCCATCTGTGTTTCTGCACTAGGAGCCATCCAGTCCTTTGCAGGCTTCACGGACTACTTCACAGCCATGGCCCAGGAAGGCTGGTTCCCGCTGAAGTGTGTGGGCCTTCGAGCCGACTGGGAGAATGACCATATCCAAGACCTCCAGGACAGCTATGGGCAAGAGTGGGTGAGTGGAGAAGAGCAGCCACTCCCGACCTGCCTTTGGCTAGGGGTGGGCAAAGAGAAGGTCTTCAGATGCTGCTGGACTACGGTTCCCAGCATGCCCTACTACCGGGTACACACTTTACCCACCCCTGCCCAAGACTGGTAGAGCAGGCGATGTGCATTCACGGAGGACAGAATGCGCAGGCCATGACTTCACAGCCACGGGCCGTTCTCCCCATCTGCAGACCTTTGGCCAACGCTTGTACCAGGAGTACACGTGCTACACCGTCTTCTTCATTAGCATCGAGGTGTGCCAAATTGCCGACGTCCTGATTCGCAAGACACGGCGCCTCTCGGTCTTCCAGCAAGGGTTCTTCCGGTAGGTGCAAGTCTTGCAGGCCTCCAGCGGATCAGACTCTGCCTAAGTGTCTGATCAACCGATATTTGCACATCCATGCTTCATGAACTCTCTTCTCGGTGGGTAACCATTCAAGAGAACAGATTCTCTTTATTTCATATACTGGTTGCAGTAAGAGTATTGCTGAACACTGAAATTGGAGCAAACATACCTATACTGTACGAGAATATTATCTGGGGGACTTCACCTTAATGTGTAGCTTGCATACTGTAATTAAAACTGTAAACCCCCAGAGACTACTTGAAGTGGTATGGAGTGGTATATAAGCAGACCACTTTGCTTTAATGGGTATAAATCAAGTAGAATCTTTGTATTAAACAGAAAAAGTTTAGAGAGTAGTTGCAATCCCATACATACCTGTTAATAATAACTGAATGCCATTAAGCTGAATCAGACTTATGGAGACCCTTCCCAGGGTTTTCTAGGTAGAGAATAGAAGTATTTTACCATTCCCTTTTTCTGGGGGCACCCAGAGGCCATGCAGCCAAGGCCACGCAGGCTGGCTCTTCTCCCACGCGGGACAGTGCAGAACTGAGCGCTTGAGTGCATTGCACACTAAAAGAAACCGCTTTGTGAAATTAACTAAGCCTCTTTAGCTGCTGGACATACTTTGTTCTGGTCATCCTGCACTTCAGAAGGTGCTGGGCCTGCTTGCCTATAAGAACTTTCTCCAAGCTGGCATGCTGTAAACGTTAATGCTTTTAATTGCTTTTGATTGTTCATTTTAATTTTAAAAATAGGTAACAGGCCATACCTTTATAGGCCACTATTAAAAGGTATACCTATAAATAAAGGTATCGCCTGTAACCTATTTTTGCAATTGCGTTTTGTGATGGCCACACGGCTCACCTCCCCCCTTTTTTTATTTTTAATTGTAATTTTTAATTGTAAGCCACCCAGAGACCTTTAGGTAGTGGGTGGCATGTAAGTTGTATAAATAAATAAATAAATAAATAAATAAATAAATAAATAAATAAATAAATAAATAAATAAATAAATAAATAAATAAATTCCTAACCTCTGGCTAAACCATGGACATAGGTTCCACTGTACTCAAAGAACTGCAGGTATGTTGAAACAAGACAAGGATGCTAGATGCAAAGCCCTTTCCATTATTAAATGAAAATAAGTGAATAATTGTGGTGCGTTACAGGGGGGTGAGGTATTTCTATTGCCATGTTTATTGCAAGTTTCTAGGACACGTGTAGGATTTTTACCGGCAGTTTATCAATAGGCATTAACTAAGATATTAGAACCCAGACATTTCAAAACTTCACATTTGTGGTATCATTATATATAGTGCCACAAATACACAGACAAAGCCTGAAACAGAGGTCTGCTCAGGAAACCAAGCTATTTTCTACCATAGTTGGAAAATAGGTAGTCCTTTTCTCAAGCCTTGACTCTATTTCCATATCTAGGAACTCCTAGTGCAGTGATGGCGAACCTATGGCACGGGTGCCAAAGGTGGCACTCGGAGCCCTTTCTGTGGGCACCCGACATCGCCCCTTCATAGCCACCTGTATACAGGTTAAATTACTGTATTGGCACTTTGCAAACAAATTAGTGGGTTTTGAATTGCAGTTTGGGCACTCGGTCTCTGAAGGGTTCACCATCACTGTCCTAGTGACATCATCGGTTAAACAGGCATGAATCTAAATGTCCCAACCCAGCAGTGGTGATGGTAGTCGTCACATTTCTGCTGAATGTCAGAGAAACCGACATCAGCCCTGCGCCTTTCTGTCGTACCCAGCCCATGTGTTTTCTTTTTCAGAAATAAAGTCCTAGTCATTGCCATCGTATTCCAGATCTGCATTGGCTGCTTCCTCTGCTACTGCCCTGGAATGCCCAATATCTTCAACTTTATGCCCATACGGTAAGGACATGCATATATCCAAGGAGACCCCATGCCCTAAGCCAGTTGGTGAACCTAGGGCACAGGTGCCAACGGTGGCACTTGGGGCCCTTTCTGTGGGCACCCGACATCGCCCCTTCATAGCCACCTGTATTCACGTTCAATGGCTGTCTTGGCACTTTGCAAAAAATTAGTGGGTTTTGAATCGCAATTTGGGCACTCGGTCACTAAAAGGTTGGCCATCATTGTCCTTAAGCTCTTAAGGTAGAACACTGCAGAAGAGAGTAGATCTGGTCCAACCGTGGTTCTCAACTCTGGATCCTTCAATGTTCTTAGACCAAAACTTCCAGGATTCCAGACTACTGGCCATCATGGTTAGGAAGTAAAGGTCAACATGTAGAAACCCACGATTGAACTTGATTCACTGGGTGAAAACATCTATTTTCCTGAACTGGTTCACCCCAGGTCCTAGAACAGTTGTCAACAGCCACTTTTTCTTTTTAACCCCAGCCATAAACACAAGAGAAGATAGGCTAAATTGTAGGATTGCGTAAGTCACATAACGAACATTATAAGGCGGAGTGGGAATAATTGTTTCAAGTCTGTGGTCCGCTTCACATGGTCCCCATTAAGAATAACTAATCTATGAGATACAGATAACACAACAAGGGTTAAGTGGTCCATGACTCACACTAGAGATGGGCACGAATCAAAAAAATGGCATTTCGTTTGTCGTTTGTTGTTTGGAGGGTTCGTTTTGTTTTGTTTCCGTTTTTCGTGAATTTTTGCAAAAAAATTGTTTTCATTTTCGTTCGTTTCATTACCATTTTGTTACCATTTATTTCAATGTTTTGTTATTTTTTTTAGGATTTTAAGCAATTCACTCATATTGCAGTAACGGAAACGAAATGCACGACAAAACTTCCGGTGTTTCTGTTCGTTTCGTTTCATTTTAGAGACAAAATTTGTTTGTCGTTTTGTTGCGTAACGAAACGAAAAAACGGAAACGGAAACAAAAAATTGTTCGTTTCGTGCCCATCTCTAACTCACACACCTATGGCTTATCTTATCCATCTCTGCCCATCACTTTCCCCAACTCCACTACCCTTATGTTACGGAAGTCAGAACTGACTTGTAGCAACGGTAACAGGGCTTTCAAGATGGGATATTTAAGGAGTGGTTTTTAGCAGTTCAACACATGCAAGGGAGTTTTCATGGATGAGTAAGGATTCAAAAGCAAGCCTTCTAAGTCTTAGTTATTCTATCCGTTAAATCTCCTTTGTCACATCAGTTGGACCTTCCTGTTCCAATGTTTATTCAGACTGCTCTTTAAAATTGATATTTTTCCTTAAGCCTCTCTGGCACAATCCCATAATAATAATTTGAAAATAATAAAGCCAAAATACTTGCTGCTTCAATAAAGACATAACCCTAAACCCAACTGCACCCAGATAAAGTAAACCCAGTGAGCCAAAGGAAATTACACAAGTGCTGACTACCACTCAGCATTGATTCACTGAGTGTAGAAATTGAATTGAGACCATACTATTCTACCTCATTCTCCCATTTCCGCCCCCAGTGGTTCTCTTGACTGCAAATTAGCCTCTTGCACTTCCTAATACACTGTGCACATTCATGGGAATAAATAAAAATAACATATAGACATATGTGCACAGAAGGAGCTCAAGTTTGTCATTATTATGGCACAAGCTATTGTCCTTGCCCCCTGTCCAGCTGTACCTCCATCATTCTACCGTACTACTAGCCTGTAAGAGCTAATAAGAAGAGCCTCGTGGTGCAGTGGTTAAATGCCTGTACTGCAAGTAAAACTGTGCTCAAGACCTGGGTTCAATCCCTGGTAGCAGGCTCAAGGTTCACTCAGCCTTCCATCCTTCCGAGGTCGGTCAAATGAGTACCCAGCTTGCTGGGGGGGAGGGCAATGTGTAGCCTGCACACTTTAATTAAAATTGTAACCCGCCCAGAGACTACTTATAGTGATATGGGGCGGTATATAAGCAGAACACTTTGCTTTTGCTTTAAGAGCAAGTACGAGAGGGTGACTGCAATTCAGCACCCTGGACAGCAGCCGCTAATAGCATTACCAGGCCCTACTTTCCAGTAATGCAATAAGAATAAAGGGGAACTCCTCAAGGCTACGCAGCATCCTAGATAACAGGCTACCTAGGAGTTCAGATGACTTTCTGGCTAGGAAATGCTGCTCAGTTCCTGCTGTATCTCCAGCAGTAGCAGGACACACATGACCAGCAGCGTGCATCAAATTAATTTCTCAATCTATGAAACCTCTCTAGATTCCAGTGGTGGCTAGTGCCACTGCCCTACGGCATCCTCATCTTCTTCTATGATGAAATCCGAAAGCTGGGAGTCCGGAGACACCCTGGAAGTAAGTAAAAGGCAGGACAGGGGTGGTGGGGTGGAATGTAACCCCAATGGTCCCTGATCGCTGGCTGAATTGCAGTTCAAGGTCTAAGAGTCAAACGTTAGCAACACTCTGTACGGTAACTGCCATTGGGCAGAGCCAACTCGTCTTCCTTGACAAGTCAACCGAAGTACGGTGTAAAGCAGCTAGTTGTAACCTAACACGGCCACTGTAATGCCTGAAATCACATCCCTATTCTGCAGCTAAGAAAGCAATAGCCCTCCAGGTGTTGGTGGACTCTTGATCTTCACCAATCCTAATAAATTATCAACAGGAATATCAATTATGAACCACAAGTTTAACAGCTGTTTCAACTCTTGACTCAATTACTCAACCTCATTGCTCAATCCCCTCGTTAGGCTGTCAGTAGGAGCTGCCTAGATGCCCTAAGCACATCCGATCTCACCTGATCTTGGAAGCTAAGCAGGGTCAGCCCTGGTTAGTACTTGGATGAGAGACCCCCAGGGAATACCAGGTGCTGTAGGCGCCTGGAGTAGGAACCGGAAAACCACTCCAGTATTCCTGCCAAGAAAACTCCATGGACATGGGGTCATGAAGAGTCGGTCACGACTGTAACACAACACACATAGAGAAGACAATAACTTCCCCCCTGCTCCACCCAAAGCCTTCCTGCTCCTTCTGCCAAGTCACAGCCCGTGAGCTCTGCCCTGAAGGCACCACCTCCCTTTAGTCTCTGGCTACCTTTGACCTTTCACCATAGCATCAGTTGCCTCCAAGGCATAGGAGAGCCCTGTGGAAGGGATCTAATTCCACAATAGGATGTTGAGGATGTTGCATCTAGAAATGTCAAGATATTTTCCTGAACCAATAAACACTAAGTGGTTTCCCGTGCACAGCAGCTGAGAGGGTACTAAGTACCTTCAACCTTGTGCCACCAATGGATCTGATCTGACCTCTTTCGTTCTGTTTTCCTCCAGGCTGGTGGGACAGAGAACTCTACTATTAAAGGCAACACTTTCTGAAGTCTACGGCTTGCACCAGTGGAGGGGTATGAGAAGCTACAGGAAGGAGGAGCTAAGAATACACAACTGTTCCCAATGCACTGCATTTTTCACACCTCTAAAGGCAATTTTTTTATACCCTACTTGCCCTTCATCAACACACTAGTTGGGAGTGCTACTATACAGAGAAGGAAGCACTATGCTTCATAGTCTGAGATGACAGCCAAACACAGAAACTGTGACAGGACACCAAGTTCTATACTCTATCTCAACAAGTCAGAGAAGATAGAAGGATGAACAGGACTGATCAAGAACCTGCATAGCTTTATCTTTCTCTCTCTCCCCCTCCCTCTGAAGGGCAGATAATGAAATAAAATTAGATGAAATAAACAGTTGAGTGTCAATCAGCATTATTTAACATAGGGCACAAGGGCTCAGCATTGGCTTTTCATTAGGGGTTTTCACATTAGCAGTGGAAGATGATTGGAGGTGATCAACTTGACCAAAATCAGATGCATAGATGGTTACATGCCTGATTGTTCCTGAGGGTCAGCTCAAGGTGATTAGCCGGGGAAGCTTTATTATACATGTTTTGGCTTTTCTTGTTCTGGTTGCAGTTCACAGAATCATAGAATCGTGGAGTCAGGAGGGGCCCATAAGGCCCTCACGTCCAACACCCCAATCAAGGCAGGGATCCAAAGCAAAGCAGATTGGACAAATGGTTTTACAATTTCCTTTTGGATGCCTGCTGCCCTGGACTGCTCGCCACCTTCAGAGCTACTGTATATTTTGCCCTATAAGACACACCTTCCCCACCCTTAAAAGGAAGGGGAAATGTCTGTGTGTCTTATAAAGCGAACGCAGCAGTCCCTACTACATATTGATCCGATTTTCATTTAGAGACAAGATACCTGCACGGAGCCTTTCCCATCTCATGCCGCAGCCGGGATTCCGCAGTTCCAATCACCAGGTTTGCAAAGAGGCTTCCTTAAGGGAGCCTCTCCCCATCCCTCCCCTTCTGCAGCCAAGATCCCCCCGTCAAAAATCACCTTGTTTGCAAAGAGGTCTCCACGGAGCCTCTGCCCTCCCTTTCTGAAGCCTGGATTCAACAGCTCCAATGACTTCCGTTGAAAGCCTCTCCTTCTGCAGTTTGGATCCCACAGCTCCAATTCCTTGGTTTGCAGCCTCCCTTTCCTCCTCCGCCATAAAACCTTAGGCTAAACATTTAAAAACTAGGTGCATCTTATGGCCCGGTGCATCTTATAGGGCAAAAAAAAAATACAGTAATGAGTTCCGTTGCCATGCTGTTCTAACAGTTGGTTTTTTTCTTGCTATTGTCTAAATCTGGATGCCTGTCGCTTGAGCCCACTGTTGCATATCCTGCACTCGGGGATGATCAAGAATAGATCTTGTCCCTCCTCTGCATGCCTAGCATTCAAATATTTGAAAACTGCTCTCCCGTCAACCCTCTGTTCACTTTTCTCAAGGCTAAACGGGCCCAGCCCTCCATCATTTACATACTCAAATACTTGCGTGAACAATTCTGTTCATCTATGTTGATTAGAGATGGGCACGGAACAAACATTTTTTCGTTTCCGTTACCGTTTGTCGTTTCCATTACGTAACGAAACGACAAACGAAAATTGTGATGGAAATGAAACAAAACGAGCAGAACCACGAACACTGTGGTTGTTACGTTTCGTTTCCGTTCATGGCAACGCGCAATGAAATGAGCTGTTTTAAATGTTAAAAAACGCCCTGGACATCCGTAAAAACGTCTGATAATACCTACCAGGGGGGTTGGGGTCCTTAAAACGTTTGTTTTTGTCTTCTCCCATCGTGATGTATTTTTCTTTTCCCTTTAAAATGGATGTCACCACCAGCCACAAAATGGAGGCAAGCCATGTGATGGGATCATGTTCAACCAATAGCATGCCCAGGTTGCAGACTGGGCGGGCAGGTCTGGCAGCCACAGAGGGCATAAAAAGCTCTGGCAGCCCCCGTCCTCCTTGCAGTCCCCGGTGGGAGTTAGGGTGGGATTGCTGTCTCTGCTGCGACTCTAGCTTCAGTCCTGCAGCCTCCCTGTGTGCATGCATGCTGCGTACCTCTCGGTGAGTACCCTCCCTTGCCCCGCAGTGCAGTCACTCTGCGGCTGCCTTGCACCCTGGGCAATGCCCACCGCTGCCTTTGCAGCCTCCCTGCATACCTAGTCTATACTGTGTCTCTGCCAGCATCCATTTTTATTAAGTGTTTTCCCTCTGGTCTGGGGCGTTGGGGGATGCCTGCGCATGGAAATGCTTTAAAAACCACGCAAAAAGCGGGTAGAAACGACAAATGAAAAAATGAAAAACGGTAAAGAAATTTTTCCAAAAATTTGCGACAAACGGAAACGAACCGAAACAGACCTCTCAACTAAAAACCGAAACACAATTTTTTTGTTTCATGCTCATCTCTAATGGTGATCATGCGAGTTATAAAGCAAGACTATTTCAAAGGGTCATAACTTCACAGGCATATGGAAATGTTTTTGAACAGTGTTTTTTCATGAAACATCCAATCCAATGAGCCTACCGAAAAGGCCTCTTTCACCTGAACCCTTCAATTACTACCTTAACCATCATCCCCTCTTGAATCATTTGCACCATTTTTATATTATACAATAAGTTTGTATAATAGCCCACTCTGCCCGTCTAAATTGCGAGACAGCACATGCTTTCAAGGCCTGGACTTTCATCTTTTGATTTGACTCCCTTTGTAATGCAGGATAATGGGAGTTGTAGTCCATGACACCCGGGAGAACCCAAGTTGGGGGCGGCTGCCCCTCTAGCATGACAATCTGAGTGCCTTCAAGCAAAGGGTGCAATTAACGCTCCCCAACTGTGTCTGCGACAAGGAGGGAGAGAAAACAGCAGACTCAAAATTAGGCCATTTCCTGATGGGCTTCACAAGTACTGTATATAAAACACAACAGCCAAAATTTTAATGTATGCAAGCCATAAAAAAACCAAGAACACTTTTTATTGTTGTCTTTGTATCTGTCGCTCGAGGGCAGAGCGTCCAATCTCACAGCAGCAAAGATCCAACCGTGGATCTTGGTCGAGCGAACCAGGAGTGCAGTCAGTCGCTCTCACTTGGGGAGGGGGGGCAACGGGGAGAGAGGAAGCCACTCAGCTGCTGTGCACCAAGCTGACAAAAAGGGTCAAAGAGCTGAGGGAAAGGAGGCCGGTGATCACGGCTTTCACCAGGAGGGCCGTCCAGCTGCCCAGGAAAAAGATATGAACAAAAGACCTGGAAAGACAAGAGGGAAAGAGGCGCAGGTAAGGAAATGTTGGGTCAGGAAGGATGAACCGAGGTGCTGCTGCTGCTGCTGCTGCTGCACCAACCCACTGAAAATGACTGGGGTCTCCAAAAACAGAGACTTTTCCAGGGCAGCTACTTGATGGGCTATTGAATGAAAAAGCAAAGCGTTCTGCTTATCTACCGCCTCATAGCGCTTCAAGCACTCTCTGGGCGGCTTGCAGTTTAATTCTGCAGGCTACACACTGGCCCCAACTCCAACGAGCTGGGTACTCGTTTTACTGACCTTGGAAAGATGGAAGGATGAGTCAACCATGAGCCTGCTCCCTGGGATCGAACCCCAGGTCGTGAGCACAGTTTTAGCTTCAGTAGAGGCATCTGACCACTGTGCCACGAGAGATGCAGGGATGCAAACCAGGGACCTTGTAAATGCATTAAGCCGGGCATGACCAAACTTCGGCCCTCCTGATGTTTTGGACCACAACTCCCAGAATTCTCAGTTTAGACTGCCATTGACAAAGGACTGTGGGAGTTGTGGTCCAAAACATCTGGAGGGCCGAAGTTTGGACATGCCTGCATTAAGCCAAGGCGGGCAGACTTGCAGCCCAATAAATCTTGCTGGTTTGTAATCCCGACAATTGCCCACTGTTGTCCGGGCTGGTTATTGCTCCTGGAAGTTGGAGCTTAAATTAAATCTGCAAAAGCACACATTGCTCCCTCTTACACTATGCAACAATAAGAGCTGCAGCACTGCACAACACTGCCGTGCAAGGTGCCAGCCAGCCAGCCCACAGCTTTTTCTCTGACCCTCCACCATGCCGCCAACCATCAGCCAGCATTCCTTATCCAGCAGGCTAACCTAATTCTTTGGCTCAAGTTTCCACGGTGGCTCACCACTGCCTGTCCTGGCTGGGTCTACTGGGGCTTATAGTCTACCAGCCTCTGGAGCACGGGTGGTGGCTTGCTCTCTCCTGGTTCAGAAAATGCACTCGTAGGCTTTTCTTAGGAACTGTTTCCTTCCCACTTGGGGAGCAAACAGCCTGGCACTAACATCCCCACCACTGTGCATTTTCCAAGCAAGATGGGGGAAGAAAACAGTAGTACATGCCTAGATCAGTGGTTCTCAACCAGTGGGTTCCCAGATGTTCCTGGACTGTAATTCCCAGAAATCCTGGCCAGCTCAGCTAGTGATGAAGACTTCTGGGAGTTGCAGTCCAGGAACATCTGGGGACCCACCGGTTGAGAAGCACTGGCCTAGATGTTCTTGGACTACAGCTCCCAGAAGTCTTCAGCACTAGCCGTGCTGGGCAGGATTTCTGGGAGTTGTAGTCCAAGAACATTTGGGGAACGGAACGCTGGGGAGCGCTGCACTGGGCAGTGGTCTTGAGCTGAGCTTTTCTTGAGCGACCTTGCCAGATTCCACCACAACGTTGGATGACCCAAGAGTTCTGAGACCTATATATTTTTTTAAAATGAATGTTTCCAATCCCTGGGTTTGAGTGGGAGCTCCCGTCTCTTATTCTGCGACGAAGCTTCCAGGGAACCCCAAGTTTCCTCGCGAGGCAGCAAGAAAACCCCATCGCTCACCTCGTCAGTCAACAAGACTCATGCCGTCTTCACGGGAAAGTCTCTCCAATGGCCAAAGTGACCGCCTGCTCCCTCCCGACCCACTGACCCCACCTCCACTCAGGAGTGCCCAATTAACTCACTCCATGAAGAAAGCTTTGTAGACGCTAATTCCCAGGAGGAAAGTGAGGGGCAGTCGGTAGTGTTTGGGTAAATCGTAGCGGGTAAACATCCACACGAGAGCAGCCATGGCAATATAGTGGACCTGAAAGCAGCCAAATAAGATGTTTTTATAGTGTGGAAAAAGGAAAGATGTAGGACAACAACAACAGTCACCACCACCACCACCACCATCATCATCATGGAAAAGCTGGAAGCAGCCGTATGGATCACCCAGTTGAGCCTCTGCCAAGAAGGCCAAGTGGGAAATCAAACTCCCACCCTCTGGGTCCACAGCCAGGTGCCTGAAGCCTGGAGCGACCCAGCAGTTGCCCCAGGGATGGGGCACAACGTAGCCTGAGATGCATTTTCAACTCTGCTCTTACGACACGCAAAAATCAAACAATAAACATGCAGCTGGTGGCCATCAGAGATTTCCATTTGCAGTTCTCGCCAGCTATGCTCTTCAAAAGGATACACCATTCCATCCCTCTATTAATGCTGTAAGATGTCCCTCGATTCCTTGTTCTCTATACTTGAACATGTATTAATTGTACTGGACTGTATATTATCCCTCATTACTGTCAGCCGCCTTGTGTCGTTTTCCAAGGAGAAAGGCGGGGTAAAAATACACTAAAATAAATAAAATAAATAAATCCACCTCCCTGGCCCTCTTTCCCTTCCTTCTTCCAAAAATCACACAGCAGTTGATGGCTGTTGAACACACTAAGTTTTCTTCTAACCGTGGGGAGTGGGAGCTGCTCCTATACTAATTTTCCTTCTTATTTTTCAGTGTTTCTGTTCAACTGGATGCTTGTCCAGCCTATGTGAATGATGCTGTCTTGGCTACATAAGAATCAACCCTCAGAGGATCGGGCCACTATTAGTGAGTGATTGCTGCCTGAGGTCAACTCATCTCTGCCTTATAGTGCCTCAGTGGAATTGTGACTTCCAAAACAACATCACTGTCCACCTCCCTCGGTTTTTGCAAATTCAAAGTCATGCCTTCCTTTATGGAGTCAGTGTATCTCATATTTGGTTTCCTGTCCTTCCGTAGTGCTGATTAAAATTCCAGGTGACCTGTTCTAAAAACTTTACCTATCCCCCTTCCTTCCTTCCTTCCTTCCTTCCTTCCTTCCTTCCTTCCTTCCTTCCTTCCTTCCTTCCTTCCTTCCTTCCTTCCTTCCTTCCTTCCTTTCTTTCTTTCTTTCTTTCCTTCTTTCTTTCTTTCTTTCCTTCTTTCTTTCTTTCTTTCTTTCTTTCTTTCTCTCGCCAATTAAAACTAGTTCTATTGCTGTGGTTCCAGTTCTTTTAAAAGCTTAACTACAATCAAAATCAAGACCATCTTCATCAAATGACAGCCCAAGTGCATGAGAACTTTAGAGGCATATTTCCTCTATCTGACATACTGCCAGGTCGAGAGAGTAGAGGGCAGGGGAGCCACCAGCCACTAGGAAACACTGCCAACCAACTCGGTAGCCCTCAGTGTGGTTCCCTGCTCATATGTGGAAGGCGGATGAAAAAGAAGCTCAAAAGCAGAAGCTGCAGAATTAGCACTTACCAGACTGATGTTGGAGTCAATGCTCATCTGAATGTATTTCCAGTCAAACTCAATGCCGCGGGCTCCCACCCACAAGGGGATGCACCTATCGGAGGCAAGGAGACTCTCAGAATCGACTCAGGCATGCTACAAATTGTACAAGGAGAAAGAAAGACCCAAGCTCCAGAATGCAAGACTTCCTTCCCTATCCAAAGACTGAAAACCACTGGCGTATGTGACGTGCCCCTTTCACACACTGGGTTTTCCTTCACTCGCTGCCACCACCAGATTAATCTGGACACTTGCATGTATTTGAGAGAGAGAGAGTCACGCCAGGTAATACCGTTTTAAAACAAACATGGAACATTTATTGGTTTACAATTAGATTATCAGTATTTTGATAGTTTTAGCCGATGTTATTGTACTGCATACATGAAATCCTATAGTAATGTGTTTCCTTTCTACGGACCCAACTGACCTGGACATGATGAGTTCTGCCGTGGCCCATCCCATGGCAGCCACCATGATCTTGTACTCCCCTTTTCCTGCATTCCGGGACATCACCAGGTGCAATCCAACCAGGTCAGCCAAGTCCACGGTGGCTTTCATGAACTCCTGGCACAAGAGAAAAGGGCTCAGAGTCAGCTGCAAGAAGGCAACCCTTTCGGTATCCATGTCTCTCCCCCCCCCCCCACACACACACACACGTATCCTAAGACCAACTGCTGTCATTTTACACTGTCCTCAAAACAATTACTACAAGGATAAGTGCCTACTGCAGGTTACACTAAAATAATGAGAACAAGTAGTGTTGCTGGCAACTAAGCTAGCATAGATCTGTTTAAAACAGTGGTTCCTAACCTTGGGTCCCCAAATGTTCTTGTTATCTATCAGAACGGCTCCTATCGCAGAAACACTGAATGTTCTCTAGCAGGTCATTTGAGAGTGGCAACCCCAAAGGAAGCCTGGAAATTAGAAACAGGGAACTGTGCTTTTTCAGTAGAGGCCCCTCGCTTATGGAACCAGCTCCCTGCTGAGATTTGCTTGTCCTCTGCGCTGGCAGTCTTCAAAAAAACACCCAACTTGGCTATATAGAAAGGCTTTCCTAGCTATTAATCATTTTTCTTGGTTTGCTGATCTCTAACCTGCCCTTTCTGTTTCTAGTTATTCCTCCATCCTTTCGAGTGATTTCTATGTTGATTTGGTTATGTTCAATTTGTTCATTAAGCTGGTTTTATATATTGTACATTGCTTCTGTTTTTGTTTGCTGAATTATCTGCAAACCACCCAGAGTGGCTCTGTTGCTAGATGGTGCGGTATACAAGTCAAATAAATAAATAAAAAACAAATAGAACTACAGCTCTCAGAAATCCTGGACAGCAGAGACTTCTGGGAGTTGTAGGCCAAGAGCTCCTGAGGACACAAAGCACTGATTTAAGACAACGAACAGAAACCTCTGGCCTACAGAGAGCCTTTTTACGTTCTTGTGCTAGTATTTTACTGATACTTTTTCCAATAAAGATATATTTAAAGATATAAATAATAAAGTATAAAGTATAAATAAAGATATCTTCTTTCCAAGTGCTATCAAACTTTTGAATAATTAATATTTTTTCTTTTCTTCTTTTTTTAATAATAGGTTGTATTGTGATGTTGTACTGTGTTTTTATTGCTGAATGTATGATTCTTATATTTCCTTCCTGCATATGGAGAGCATTTTTTACCAAAACGAATTCCGGGTGTGTCCAACCACACTTGGCCAATAAAAAGGATTCTGATTCTGATTCTAAAAGGTTGCAGGACATTTTTTACAGCAATGAAGGCTATAAGCCAGAGCACAGAAAAGCAACTATTTGGACTACAGCTCCCAGAATCCTGCAGTGGGCTGGCTAAGTGATTCTGGACATTCTAGTCAAAAAAGGAATTCCCCACCCCCAGCTCTGAACATTCTGAAACACCCTAATCTCGTTCACCTTTGCTCCTACTGAAGGCACCCCAAAGGCTCGCATGCTGGCCATCTGACAACAACATGGAAGGGCACCTGCCAATCCCTGCCCATTGCACAGAACTCAACTTACTCCAACGAAGTCATAAGCGCCTGCGCCACCCTCCCAGGTGGGAAAGAACGTTGCTAGAAACAGCATCTGTAAAAGAGAGACAGAGAGGTCATCGATACAAGAAGCAGAAAGGACGAATGTACGTGCAGTACTGAAATCCACGCAATGCTCAATAATGGTCGTGCTGAGTCTTCAAGATCATTCTTAGGCTGGCAGCCAGAATCTACAAAAATAAATACATCTGGTGATAACGGAGTCGCTGCTTGGAATTTAAGACCAAACTGATTTATTTTAAAAGATGTCCTAACTTAATTATGGTCTTTCCTAATTTTTGGAATGATCCATTTCATGTTAATTTGCAGCTGTTGGTTTATTTACTTGTTTGTAATGTTAAAGGGAAGGAAGGAAGGAAGGAAGGAAGGAAGGAAGGAAGAAAGGAAGGAAGGAAGGAAGGAAGGAAATCAGTCATAACCATTCGATTTGTTCAGACATTGTACCTCCTCCGCCTCCATGGATAATTTTGCTGTCTGTTCGACTTCATTTTAAATAATAACATTCACTTTAAATTTTCTCACCAGCTCAAAGGTGTACCAGAAAACAATTGGTAGGACCCCTGAGGGTCCTTTGCCATGAACCTCACACACCTAACATCCTGGCTTCATCCTGGACAGCAAAGAAAAAAACCCAATACCTTGCAGAGTTGAACAAAGAGGTAAGTGGCTCCAGCTTGGACACATCTCCAGAAGGCGTTGTATTCTGACCTGAAAGAAGTGGCAATAAAGGGATGGAAGCGTCAGACAATCGGTGCTGAAAAGACTGCAGACCTGCTCCATCTACAGTTCCCACTAAGGGGGGGCGGTACACAAAAATAAATAAATAAATCCAATACTGCTTATCTAATCGTCGTCATCGTCGTCGTCGTCATCATCACAACGCCTTTTTCAGGATTTCCCAGGTAAAGAATACTCAGAATTAGTTTACTGTTTTCTTTTTCTTCTAGCACATGACCTCTCTGCCCTTTTCGCTGGGGTCTCGAATATGGAATGAGGGAGGGGACATCATTATGTCCTTCACCTCAGGCAGCAAAATGTCTTGGCTGAGTGGCCCAAGTTAATCTCTGCCTGCACAGAACTTTCCTGCATCCACAGCACCACCTTATCCCCATTCTCTCTCCCCACACACACCCCAAATCCCCCAAACTTACAGGCCACTGCATTTGTAGGTGATGAAATATGGGAAATAGGCCAGGGCAAAGCAGTTCCCAAAATGAAAGAGCGTCATCTCGGTGGCAGCCTAGCTGGGCGGAGGGTCAGAACTGGGAGCCAGAGGTGGCTTTCTCGCCACTGAGCACCATAGGATGTTCCCTGGGAAATGAGGAGATTAAAGGGGAAAAGAGAAAGAGAGGAGGAGAATGAGGGAAAGGAAGAGACGTGTGAACCGCAAAACACAGTGTCTGCTGCACATTCCAACTTCCCAAAAGTCTCATCCTGCACACATCTAAGCAATCTGACTTCTAGTTCAAAGCTTACTCATTCTAATCAATTGAGGTATAGGAGATCTTGGATCCAACTCCCAATGGGCAGTTTTGGGACCAGCCACTCTCCCCCAGTCTGGCCTTTTCCTTCCCCATCCTGAGTTTTTGCGCAAACAAAGTGAGCAGGATTGAGGACCATGCGACCCACTTTGGACCCCCTGGAGGAAAACTGAGATTGAATACAGTATACCTAGGCTATAAATTAATTTTAAGAAAGTGAATTTGGCCAGCCTTTTGAATTTATGCTTCCCCCGTTTCCTTGGGTTGAAATGCTGTATTCATTTCCCTGGGACTAAGATCCATAGACCTTACGGAGTGTGGCTACTTGCCCTACAATGGGCCACTGCTCCCATCAGGATGGGTAACAGGATCCTTCTGTTTCAGACCTTTTGAGGTCTTTAGTTTTTGTTCTGTTTTGGTGGGACTCCCTCGTTTTCCTCGCTGCAGGCAACAGCGGCTAGGATTGATGGAGACCACATTGGGAGGGCCACAGGTGCCTACATCTTATTTAAACTGCAGTTTTTTAAAAAAAGAGGTTTGGAGCCATGCAGCCATTAAAACAAAAGCAAAACTAGACTATGGGTGATGCCTTCATAGGCTGATGGTAGTATAGTGCCAATACCATGCCGCTCTTTGTTTGAACTGGCCTGTAAAGTCCAGCCCCATCAGACCACGATGCTCTGTGCCTTCCAAGAAAAAGCCTGGTGTTCATCTTGCCAAGTGAACTTTTAAGAACTCCTGGCATATTTATTTATTTATTTATTTATTTATTTATTTATTTATTTACCACACGGCTTCCCAGGGAACTCCGGGCGGTTAACAATATGGGTTGAGGCAACCAAGTAAAATACAATACAACAGTCATAAGCGGAATCAATGAAAAATTTAAAAGAGAAAAAAGGGCAAAAAAACACAATTAAACGATTAAAGGGTAAAAAGAAAGATCATCGGGAAATTACACCCCTTGCCATGTTTGGACTTCTATCCCTGCTTTGAAAAAGAGAGCTTGCTCTCGAAAGCTCAGCAACTTTTTAATTTATTTTTCTACTAGCAGCCTATATAGTATGAAGGTATCAACCATAGTCTAGATTTGCTTATTTGAACTGTAAGCACCTCGGGGCAGAACCCTAGCCTTACAGCAGTCAAACAACAACAACAGCAACAGAATCCAGCCGCCCTACTCCGTGAACCCCTCTCTCTGTTCACAACATAACCCATCGTCCTTCCCATAAACCCCCCGACCCTTCTTTTTCCTCCTCCATTGATCACTGCTACTCACTGGAACCGCACGTCTTCCTGGCCAGTCACATATGCGCATGCGTCCCTGCGACATCGCCGCCCACCTCCCTCTTTGGCGTCCTATTTGCATTATGGGGATTGTAGTTCTCTTCTGTGCCCTTCCTCCCCTTCTTTCGTCCTTCGCAGGGAGAACGGTCGCAATACAATCCCCATGGTGCCTTGCGCCCGCGGGACCGATGCATGACGGGAGTCGTAGTCTTTGTCTTTCCTTTCGCACGCACGACGCCTATGGAGCAGGAATATGGGCGGAGCAAGGAGAAGAGGCGGAGCTTTAGAGCAGTGCATTCTGGGAAAACGCCGTTAATAGCCTTCGGAGCGCGTGTCTGCGTTGCGTATTGGGAGTTGTAGTTTCTTGGGTCCCTGGCGTTCAATTAATTAATGCATAGGCATTTAGAAGTCGGGGTTTTCGCAAAAACTGTAGTTGCAAATGGTCGTTTTACTTTGTAGCGGTGGAGGCAGGGAGGTATCAAAAGCAAGTGGATACTTTCTTTTTCTTTCTTTTTCGCAATTGACAGATATAAATATGAGCTGCAAATAATATTTGTTCGTCTGATGAAGAGAAAAACTTAAGTTTTCGAAGCTGCAATCGCGTTAACCAGCGAATAAACTTCATGGAATTCAACAGGACTCTTTTTCTCGGTAGCAATGCATATTAGGGGTCGGAAATGCAAAACATTCATGAGGAAAGCACCAATAAAATGCCAATTCTATGGACCGGGTTGTTAAACCAGTATGTTAAGCCATTTCCTGAGTGTTCAGAGGATGACAGGAGGTCTGCCCTCATGATGCAAGCTGGTGGCCCTTGCGTCCCATCTCCAACATCAAGTGTGGGTCCGTGGTTGTGACATGTGTACTTAGGCCAGTGTGGCGCTGTACATCACCTGTGGTATTACCTAACCTTACATGTGCAAGGTACTGACAGATATCTTAGCCACTTGCACCTGGGAGCCCAGCTGGGAACGGGGTTAAATGAATTCTTGAAAGCCATCAGGCAGGATAGAATTTGTTTTCCCCTCCTCCAGTGTCGCCTCCCTATCTGTCTCTCCACCTGAAAACCTGGGGCAGCACAGTAACTCCCTGAGACGGCCTTGCACTCCCTGAGACCCAGATAACTGATCTGTCTGTGTTGCTTTTCTCCCCATCAGCTTTCAGCTTTCCCAAAGTTAACGACAGCTAAGCCCATCCTAGTATAGCCAGATGTTCCCCCACTGAGGCCGCTGTGGCCTGTACGGGATCCTCTCCCTCTCCCTCTCTCTTCCTTATGCCTAATCCCATTACATAAAGAGAGATTATCTCTGACCCTTTTATTAAGGCGGAGATTGAAGGATCAGATCGGGGGTGGGTACAGAGTAGCACCATGACCGGTCCTGCCCATCTTTCCCCTTTTACCAGCTACTGTTCCCTGACTAGCTCTGCTGGCTCAGACATTTGCTTCTTGGATCAGGTCATTTCAAATGCAAGGCTTTCCTTTCAAAATCAAGTCCCAGTTGTGTGATATCATGGCGGCCAACCCTTTAACCCTTACTTGCAGAAAATGGCAAAGACGTGATTAACTCCCGTCTCCAGTGGATTCAACCGCTGGAGAAGGGTACCCATTATGACAGAGGTGAAAACACAAGGTCTTCCTGATGTTGATGCTGGTGCACATTGCCCATCCCCAACCCCCAACATCTGAAGGAACTCATCATCCCCACTTGTGCCTTATTAGCTGCCTTTAGAAGTCAGTGTCGTAAACATACTCCAAAAGTATGGATTGAAAGCACTGGGTTCAAGTCTACAGAAACATACGCTGAATCAACATGTTTAGGTTTTGTGGTGTCATGAGGTTGTGTGTTCCTTTTTACTGCAACAAACTGCGGTTTTCAGAAAATATTCCATAGTTTGTCCGTGAGCACCGAGGTCTCTTTGTTCAGGCTTGCAGGATCAGCACCTAATGCAGCTGGTATTCTGATCTCTGGGTCCCAAAGGCCTCACCATCCCCTTAAAATATGCAACCAAGGCTGCCCATCAAAGACCCACATACTGTACTGTGATGTTAGGTTCTGACTATTGTCTTCCCTTATCTGGCACTCACCCTGTGTTGGACTACCACTCCCAGTCTACCTAGGGACTTATCCTGCCCAAACATAAGCAGGGGTGGAGGGAGTTCAATTCCCTACTGGGCTTCCTTGGCATAGGATGGGCTCAATGATCCATTGGCTTTTCTTGCTTTTACATCAGCCCAAGATAAATATACACCAGGTGGCAATGGAGAAGTTATCCTTGATATAGGAATAAAAGGTGTTAGATGAAAACATTACAGTACTTACTTTTTACAATACTGAGGGACAACATACAGCCCAGGTTCAAGGTTACAAACAGGGAATTAGAAGAGGCATCTTACAACATTGAAAGGCAACATTAAAGCTACAAAGAGCATGTGAACAATTAAAAGGAAAAGGTGTCCTTATGAATTCAGTGAAAGCAGTCAAGCATGGTAATTTATCTAAAAGTCACATAATAAGTAGTTCATCATTCAGGGAAAGCTTGTCTGAAGAGGAACATCTCCCTGGCTCACCTGTGAAGTGACAACACTGTTAAGGACACTTGATCTGCTCATCTAGCCAGGTAATCTCCAGCATAATTGTGCCTTGATTATGTACAGGTTAGAAGAATGCAGTTTAATAAGGATGCTAATCCCCTAATCTGCTTCATGAGTGAACAGGCCGAACAGGGCTGGCCACTTGAGGATGCATATACAGTATTGGGTGCTTTGCTTGGTTGTAAGTGAATTATTTACCAATCATGAAAAAGCAGCTGTTTCAGTTTCATGTTTTTATCTTGCCCTTAAGACAGGCATGTCCAAACTTCGCCCCTCCACATGTTTTGGACCACAACTCCCACAGTCCTTTGCCATTGGAAATACAGTCTTGGAATTCTGGGAGTTGTGGTCCAAAACATCAGAAATGTATGTTCTTTCACTGAGTACCATGGTTCTCCACCTGAGTCTGTGGTCAACCGCACAAGCACAGAAGAAACCCATGGAGTTCACACACAGAGAACAGCTGCACTACTAAGGACTCCAGCTGGGTCAAGGCACCTCCCTCCTTCATCTGACCTGGTTAGATAATTCCTTGCGTGCCCTCCTTAAAGAGGACTCCCCACTTAAGCTTATCCTTCCTGAGCCTAACAGCCCCAGAGCAGAGTCCTTCCCTTCTGCTTAACTGCCCTTGTTTTCATCCTCATAATTTCTTTAACAAGTTTTGGAGTTTGTAACGGGGATGCTGTGTCTGCTGCAGAGCACCTGCTTGGCTGTTCTTCCAGGAGAGGAAAATGAAAGGATCCCCGTCAGCTGCTTCACTTCCTTCCTTCCCCTCCACGTCTTAGAACTCTTGTGTTTCGGGTATCCCCCTTCCCTTGCAACAACGGATCCAGTTAGACGGCCGCTCATGTCGGCTTGCAGTCCATGAAATCTGGACAAGGGAGGTAACAAAAGAACCGGAACTGCAGCATAACTTGCTCCGGTTGTCATCCTGGAAGAACCGCTAATGTTTGGGTTTCCAGTTTTTGCAAACAGAAGCAGCAGCCTGAAGGGTTTCATCTTTTTGAGGCGTGGAAAACATGGGGTCCCAAGGGGCATCCACGGAGGGGCCCCCAAACCGCTCCATCACTTTCCATTACCCACATTTCCATTTTAGGAGGCCTCCAGGAATGACCGGTTTTACATCTTTGAGGGGGGGGGCCCTCCTGAAGTTCCGTTTCCCATTTCCCTAAAACCAGACCAACCCTTCCTGACAGATCCCATACCCCTCAAAAGGCATTGAGGTAACCCCAGCTTTTTACCCTTACCTCAGAGGTGGGTTAAGTGACACCCAGAGGCCACGTGTAGCCTCAAGGGACATTGTTGCAGACCTCAAAGGAGTCAAAGGGTATTTGTACACGACCTCTAAACTCCGCCGCAAATGGCTCCTAGCTCCGGAGTTTAAAATTGTTTCCCCACCAGCTCCGGAGTTTACAGATAATTAGGTGCGACCACACCCACCTAAGCGTGTCCCAGCGCACTTTTCAGGTACCTGTTCTCAGAGGGTGAAAATTCCTGATGCGGATATAACGTAGTGATTGCGGGGCTCTCCTTGCTTGTTTGTTCTTTTTTTGCCCCCCCCCCCGGCCCTTTAAGAGATCTGAATGTTTTGCATTAGCCGAATGTGCTTTCACTTTTATAAGTTGAGACCTTGGATTTTTACAGATCTCCCCTACCTACCCAGCTGCATTCTGTACAGTATAGGTCATATTATTATATGGCAGTGAATCCATTCCACTGGTTTGGAATGGATCCATTCCACTGGTCTGGAGTAATGGAAAGAGCTATCCAAGGTGCTGAAAACTATTTCTAGGCTAAGGCTCAGTACCTTGGATAGCTCCTCTATTTGCAGCGTAGATTCAGCCCCACCCCCCAAAACTGCATTGTAAAATAAAGCCACTTGGACAAAGAGGATAGTCCAATAACATGAAATAAATAGAAAACATGAAGCACTGCAATACCTCCAAGATCAGTTCCCTGCACTTCTAGGTGTAGGTGGAAAAGGTTTCCCACCTGAAATACTGGACAGTGAATCACTGTCAGTCACCACGTAGAGCACAGTTTGGAAAGGGATCTTTGCCTAAAAGTTCTATAACCTCCAAGTTAGCAAGGACACAGAGGCAGCAGGATACAGTGGTACCTTGTATAAAGGATTTAATTTGTTCCAAATGAAATTATGTTAAGCCAATTTTCCTTTATACAAATTTCCCATAGGAAGGCATTGAAAACAGAGTAATCCCTAATCGTGACCATTTTTATGGTGTACGGATTCACCCCCTAGATGATTCTGTTAATTCCCCTATCTCTGGAATTTTTTATGTTGTACAGATTTTATGTTATACAAACCCTTTGTTATATGAGGGTCCACTGTACATTTCCCAAGCACTGGTGGATAGACAGTGGTTTCGCTTGATAGCTCAATTATATGACCCAGTAGAAGGCAAATTCCTATTTTTGGTTCCATGGGAAGCTACAAAAGGAGTCAGTCTAGAATTTCATTCAAATCCCAAAGAAAAGCAAATCAGGACTTTTATCTCTCACGAAATGGGACACTTTAAATAGAAATCTTATAGGGTGGCAACACTTCTCTACGTTTGTGATCTCGGAAAGATGTCAACAAAGACTTTTAACATTGCATATGTTTGGTCTAGTCAAAATCTGGATTTGTGAACTGACAAGGAGGAAAGAGACTCACAGAAACATTTCCTAGTTCACTTAACTTCAGTGGTTTTTATTTGAACACTTACAAGATCTCAAGGACACTACAGCCACACAAAACCAATGCACAACCCCAGAGGCTAGACTCTTCTTCTCCAGGGGGAAATCTGCTGCAGTTTTGTCTCACTACAGTTTTTAAGCTCAAAGAAGCTGTTGTAGAAAGCAGGATTCACACTCACATATACACACACACAAAGCTTTACGAGTGACACACAAAGTGCAGTGTTTAGGGTTCTGTGGTTGAAGCAAAGAACTGGCCAGGAGATCAGAACTAGTGACTAAAGGGGTGAGGCCTCTCTGTTAGGCAGTCTGCAACGTGAAGGGCGGCTGTGTTCAGTCATGCTCTCTGGTGAACATATGCTTCAGGAGATCTGCTACACGGCAGCTGTAGCCATATTCGTTATCATACCTACAGAAGACAAAGAAAAGGAGGAACGATCTTATTCTGACCTCCTTACTGATGCAAGCCAATGGCTTCTGAAGCCATACGACAGAAGGTGCTTTATAAGTTGGCAGAGAACTGAGATCCCCATCTTAAATTCTGGATATATGAACTCCTGAGACTTTTTCTCCACCACCAACTCAACATCACACATCTGTTGTCATTTACATGTGGCTGTTCAGTGAAAAACATGCCCAACTGTTAGTCAAAAAGAACAACAAATGTTCCTTGCAGTGGTACCCCGACTTAAGAGCAGCTCGACTTAAGAGCAGCTCGACTTAAGAGCGGAAAACTGTTGGCATTTTAACTGCCACCTTACAAATTTTAGATATGTTCTGCTCAACTTACTAATTTTTCCCCATTTTTCTATTTTTAAACTTTTTTTTCAATTTTTTAGATAGGTACCCCGACTTAAGAGTAGTTCAACATAAGAGCATGCACTCGGAATGGATTAAATTCGTAAGTCGAGGTGCTACTGTATTTATGGTTGTCATTAAATGGAACTAGTATCACTAACATACAGAAAGCATCTGGATAAGTCAGTGGTTCCCAACCTTCAGTCCCCAGATTTTCTTGGGACTACCTCAGTAGTTCTCAACCTGTGGGTCCCCAGATGTTCCTGGACTGCAACTCCCAGAAATCCCTTCCAGCACAGTGAGTGGTGGAGGCTTCTGGGAGTTGCAGTCCAGGAACACCTGGGGACCCACAGATTGAGAACCACTGGACTACATCTTCTAGAAGCCTTCTCCACTAGCTGTGCTGAGTAGGATTTCTGGAAGTTGTAGTCCAGGAGCACCGGCCTACGGAATGAAATAACCACTGGCCTAAAGAATAAAATCTCATTGGGAAGGATTCTCAAGCTATGCACCAATATTGTTTTGGTGTTGAGGAAGTGGGCTGAGGATGCCCCCCTGAAAGACAAGAGAACCCCCCCCCCGGGCCATACTTACCAGGAGATGAGCTTCACAAAGTTATCGTTGAGGGCGATCCCTGCTCCAGCATCAAAGATAGAGGAACGATTGTCACCAATGAAGTCAGTAGAAACAACCTGGAGGAAGGGTGGGAATCACATTGCACAGGAAGCCAAATGTAAGGCTCTTTGTAGCAGAGATCAAAGCAGCATCACAGGACTTTAGGGTCAAGAATGGGCAGGTATTCCAAGTAGGAGAATACCACCAGTATTTGCCAGACTGTAGGGCTAATGTGCTACCGTGTTTCCCCGAAAATAAGACACTGTCTTATATTTATTTTTTCTCAAGGAAATACACTAGGGCTTATTATCAGGGGATGTCTTATTTTTTGGGCAATCTTCCCTCCATCTCTCCCTACCCTTGGTCGGGAGGTGGAGCATAGTTGTCAAGTTTTATCTGTCACTGCCTGGGACAGGAGGTGCAACATGTGTGTGCGCCCAACGGAGACAGGAGGATGGCAAGAGAGAGAGAGATGCAGCAAGGCAGGCAATTTGCCATCCTGGGTTCGAGGGGCGAGCGAGAGGGCAGCGGCAAAGGAGCGAGTGACAGGCAAGTTCTCCACGCCCATCGCTAGGTCTTATTATCAGGGTAGGGCTTATATTTAACAAATGCATTAAAATCCTGCTAGGGTGTATTTTTGGGTAGGTCTTATTTTTGGGGGAAACAGGGTACTTTAGACAAGAGTCTGCAGTGTGTGAAACAGAACAATTCTTTGCCAAGAAGGTATAGTTTATCCATATGTTACATAGGATGCCCCTCAGAAGTACAAAATTAAAAGCTCCATCTTCTTCTCATGATAAATACTAGCAAGTTAATGGAGCCCATGCCTTTAACTAGGTCACAGATGTGCCTTGGGTGCTCCCTGTTTCCCACATACCTCATCTTCTGTATATCCCAGGATCCCAGCCATTGGTCCTTTGGATGCCTTCTTCACAGCTTCTTTGATCTGAGCATAGGTGGCTGGCCTGGAGAGGCGGCAGGTCAAGTCGACAACCGAGACATCACACACGGGCACACGGAAGGCCATCCCAGTGAGTTTCCTGTTAAAAGTCATTAAAAGAGTGAATTGGCTTTGAGGATACTTAAGGATCTAGTTTTTTAATTTCTATATATTAGACAAGTGAAGTAGGACATTAAACTATCAAATGCGCTTCTTAGGAGAAAATGGACGTGAGGCAATAAGCCCATCACCTGCCCTACTGCAGGTTACATTTTTATGCAAGAGAACTAAATGAAAAATTGATAAAAGTATGCTAGTTCTGCATATATGGCTCTTATCAGAAACACATTGTGCAGGAGATCAGGGAAGAAATACTCTGGTGAAGACCTTGAGCCAGGTCCTCATCATGGAACTTTGGCCAATGGGAATCCTCCTGTCCGCTCTTCGTGGCAACACCAACGCAGTCTTAAGCAGCACCTTGTCAAGTCATCCGAGGTGCCAGAGAACTAGGGAGACTTCAGAGATAAAGGCAGAAGCCTCGCCTGCCAAGAACAACATAACGTGGCATACCCATTCAGCTCAGGAATGACCTTGCCCACGGCTTTTGCAGCACCGGTAGAAGCTGGAATGATATTCTGGTGGGCTCCCCTTCCATCTCGCCAAGCCTTGGCAGAGGGACCATCGACAGTCTTCTGTGTGGCAGTATAAGCGTGAACGGTGGTCTGCGAAGGCAAGATGGTTATTTGTACCGAAACAGACGCGCAAGACCTTCTTTCAAGGCTAACTTCTGATCTAACGACATTCTGTTGGAAATCTGAAACACTTTTTTTCCATTCGGGGGAAGTCAGTTTATATACAATTATCTCATTACACATTAGTTAACCTTATGGAATAGGAATGAGAGTTAATTCACAATATGGAATTATTGGCTCTGGTACCAACTTCCTCCTGAGATTGGTCTGGCACCTTCCCTCCCAGTCTTTAAGAAGCATCTAAAGACAGGGCTATTTAAAAAGGCTTTCCCAGGATATTAATCTGTTCTAATAATGATTGCTATTATGTATTTATTTGTTTTTATCTGTAGCCCATCTTGCTCCTGTTCTATGTTTTTGATATATATTATTTACTAGTTATCATGTTTTTATTTATATACATGTGCTTACCTATTATATTGTATTTTACTGTTTGTGGTTTGATTTCTGTTCAGTTTGTAAACCGCCCAAAGTAGCCATATAGCTAGATGGAGCAGTATATAAATTTAATAAAAAATAATAAGGGAACCTGAATACTGGGCTGCCTCACCTAACACCAAAGTCTGCTTTTTGGTTATCCATAAGCAAACCACAGGAATAACAGAAGCTTTCAATTGGCACTAAGCCACCTCTGCCCGTCCAGACTGACCCTCTCAGCATCCTCAAGACTGCTGTAGGCAGGATTTAACTAGGAAACTCGCTTTTAAGAAACAATGGACACCGGCAATAATTTTGTTCTGGAGATGAATTATCTTTGTGCCTCATTTCCATGTGTCTACACTGGGTTAAGAAAGACGGCACACCCTGTCCCCTGAGAAGATCCGTTTCTTCTGAACCACAGTATTCATAGGTTCACCCAGCAGTGACGATCCTCTTTGAGTTTTATTAGGAAAAGGAAGCCCTGCTCTTGCTTCTGAAGCTGTGCTCTGAGAATTTTGCCCCGTTCTTACCATAAGGCCCTCCAGAATGCCAAAGTTGTCGTGAATAACCTTGGCCAAAGGTGCCAGGCAGTTGGTGGTGCAGGAAGCATTGCTGAAAGGCAAAGAGGTGCATTAGATCAGGGCCAATTACCTTCACTGCTTTGCTATTCTTTTACATAGACATTAGCTACATATATGTTGCCGCCAAACCAGTCCATTTTGCTGGCTACAGTATCTGTTTAGCACACCTAGGTAGAATGAAACAAGCACCACCTAGCTTAGACCTATGTTTAAAACTGCAAATGAAGTACCCCCTCCCCTCAAACGGAAGCCCCCTGTCCTTCCCAAACTCACATCTGCCACCTTCTCTGGCCCAGTGCGCCATTCCAGAATCCCTTGGCTTGCTGTCCTCAGTTTTGAGGCAGGGTACATACTGCCAACTTTTACCATTTAGGTAAAATGTCCTGTTTACAGACTGCGCCTCGTGGCACAGTGGTTAAATGCCTGTATTGCAGGCAAAACTGTGCTCACAACCTGGGGTTCAATCCCAGGTAGCAGGCTCATGGTTGACTCAGCCTTCCATCCTTCCGAGGTCGGTAAAACGAGTACCCAGTTTGCTGAGGGGACAATGCGTAGCCTGCGTAATGTAATTAAACTGTAAACCTCCCAGAGACTAAAAGAAGACAGAGAGGGGATATGATAGCTATGTTTAAATATGTGAAAGGATGTCACATTGAAGAGGGAACAGGTTTGTTTTCCATGGCTTCAGAGACTAGGACTCGGGGCAATGGTTTCAAACTACAGGAAAAGAGATTCCATTTGAACATTAGGAAGAACTTCATGACAGTTAGAGCTGTTCGGCAGTGGAATATGCTACCACGGAGGGTGGTGGAGTCTCCTTTCTTGGAGGTTTTTAAGCAGAGGCTGGATGGCTATCTGTCGGAAATATTGTGATGGGTGTTCCTGCATGGCAGGGGGTTGGACTAGATGGCCCTTGAGGTGTCTTCCAACTCTGTGATTCTATGACTACTTGAAGTGGTATGGGGTGGTATATAAGCAGAACACTTTTTTTTTCCTTGGTGGTCATTCAAACATACAAACGATCCACACAGGATTCCATTTTGAATCTCATATATAAGCTGCATCAACCGCTTGCTATGCAACACAGTTAGTCTGGAGAGAAAACTTTACTCCTTCTGTCATGGTCTCCACACATAATCCATTCCTATGCCCTAAGACAGGAAGGAAGGTCCCTCAGCAGGATCCACAGATGTCTGCTCCTCAAATGAGACCACCATTCAGACCGGAGTCTTGAGAGGACTAGCATTGGTCATGGGCTCATCTACAATTTTTTCCGCCCTATCCCTGCAGGGGTTGTGCTAAGCCTGATGCGGTGGAATTTCCTTGCAGCTGTTGAGTGGTCCAATGAAAGGTATCACCAACTCTTCACACTGAGGCAATTAAGTACTTCCCCACCCCAGCTGACGAGCGTCTTACCTCACAATATTCATGGTTGATGGATCGTACTTTTCATGGTTGACTCCCATAACAAACATAGGAGCGTCAGGGGATGGCGCACTCACCACCACGCGCTTGGCTCCACCACGCAGGTGAGACTGTAACAGAAGGTGGGCATTCAGCCAGGTGGACTCTCAGGATCCAACCTCCCCTACACGTATTGCACTGAAGCAGTAGCAGTAATGTACCATAGGCGCCAGCCCAGCCAGGATCTGTGCCAGCTCGTTTAGAAATCAAGCATCCTTAGGGAAGCTCCATACGACCAAATACTCACCGATGCTTTCTCAACAGAGAGGAAGACTCCGGTTGACTCCACTACATACAGAGCTCCTGCTTCACCCCAGGGGATCTCATTTGGTTTCATGCTGTGAAAGAAAGAAATGTAACCTTTTGGCCCGTAGCTACTTAACAAGCTTCTGCTTAAGGACGTTTAAGAGATGGGGCTGCAACGGGGATTTGAGGGGAACCAAACTACCAGCAACCAGGCTCTGTAGTCACGTACTAGCTGAACTCTAGGCAAGTTGGGCCCATGAACAAGTAGAGATGGAAGAGACCCTAAGGAATTTAGTGCATTGGTGGCCAAACTTTGGCCCTCCAGATGTTTTGGACCACAATTCCCAGGATTTTAATTTTCATCATTTCCTGTTGAAGGGCAAAGCATTTCATCAAAACACATGCAGGGAGAATGAACTCTATGGAAAGCAGGGCTAATAGCACAAGTGCACACTTTTCTTTATCACATGCTGGTGCTTTCATGCTCTTCTGTGGCCACCTCAGGATCAGCAGCATCTACCGTACTTACCACTGGAATACTGAGATTTTTAATCCATTCACTACTAGCTTGCCACCATCGGCTTTCACTTCTCCCTTGAAACGTCCATGAGTGGAATCATACTTGAACATGTAAACCTACGAAAGAAAACAGGAATCAGACAAAAAGCATATTGTATAGATCAGTGTTTCTCAACCTGTGGATCTCCAGATGTTCCTGGACTGCAACTCCCAGAAACCTCTTCCAGCACAGCGAGTGGTGGAGGCTTCTGGGAGTTACAGTCCAGGAACATCCAGGGACCCACAGGTTGAGAAACACTGGTATAGATGAATTTGTTTACTTTTATTTTCATTTACGTAGTTGAGCTGTATCTCACCCTGTATCCTAAAGCACCCAGGGCAACAAGGCTTGTACTCTCTTTGCCAGTATCAGAAAACCTATGAAGGCAGTACAGATACTGTGCATATCACTTCACCCCAGTCTGCATCCAATGTGCAAGCACTAACATCACACTAGAGACTTTATGAAGTCTAATTAGAAGCACAGTTTTTCTGATTCTAGTTCAACGTGCTGCGTGCTATGCTCATGGGGCTGGCAACCCATAAGCCGCTTTGAATATGTGATGTTCAGTGTGTGGAGGTTGTAACCCTTTGTGTTAAGGGGTCAGGAGCAGTTAAGTAATTCTGATACTCAACAAGCCACACGCACAAAGCTACCAGGAGGCTCCATCTTCATCCTCTAAATATGGTTCTCAAGAAATGGTAGAAAATGAAAGAGAGGGATTGCTGTTCTGTTTGGTCTGGCAGAAAAAAAATGTAATCTTAACAACAAGCCCACAGATGAAGCACCGAGTTCAGGTATGCTACAGTTCAGCACAAGCTTTAGAACTGCAGCCATTCGGCTTAGTTCAACCTTTTGCAAACAATCCACCTTCAGTCTAAAACAGTGGTTCTCAACCTGTGGGTCCCCAGATGTTCCTGGATCCTGGACTACAACTCCCAGAAATCCTGGCCAGCGATGCTAGTGATGAAGACTTCTGGGCGTTGCAGTCCAGGCACATCTGGGGACCCACAGGTTGCGAACCACTGATCTAGGTGGACTTAATAGACTGGGAGATGACCTTGGGAAAAGATGCCCCAACAGGTAACGTAATCCCAAACGGTGAAGGGCTGTATATGCGACCATAAAAATCTTGAATTTGATTCCAGGATGCAACAGGTAACCAGCGTAGGCAAGCCGATATCGAAAAAAGATGTTTATTGTCTGTTGCAAGATGGAACACAGTGAAATCAGATTCCACCGCAAAGATCCTGGCCAGCTCAGCTAGTGTTGAAGACTTCTGGGAGTTGCAGTCCAGGAACATCTGGGGACCCACAGGTTGAGAAGCACGAGTCTAAAAGAATAAGAGCCATGAGAAGTCTGGAGTCGAGTGGACCCACAACGCAGCCATTACCATGTAGTTGAGGTCAATGAACGGATCATTGACAGCCACAACTTTGACCCCCTTCTCTACGCAGGCTCGGAGGACCAAGCGCCCAATGCGTCCGAATCTGTAGAAAGAAACCAACCCATTAGAGTGGCAACACCTCCCATGAACCTCTTCTATAGCATGAACCTCCAATGAGAAACAGAAAGCCTTTCCATAGATGTCTACATGACGATCAATAATATCATAAAATATACAAATCCCAGCTCCAGCGGTGAAGAAAAAAAATCGTACCCATTGATTCCAACAGTTAATTCAGCCATGCGTTTGGGAGGTGGTGGAGGTGGCGGAGGCGGAGGTGGTGGAGCTTCTGGTTCTGGCTCGGGGGTTGGTGGTTGTGGTTCCGGTTCCGGTTCCGGGGTTGGCACTGGCTCAGGAGCGATCTTTGGAGGAGAGCCTTCGTGGATCTCAAGCCTGGTATAATTTTTTTTAAAAGATAAACGTACGAGTTTAGATAACTACAATTTATAGAGTGTACTGTTCAACACATTTAAATGGTTTTAAGGAACTTCTTTTCAGTGAGAAGTTTAGTGCAAAACTCGGGGAAAAGATACAGGATCTAAGGATGCTCTAAGCATCCTCTGTTAACAATCATTCTAGAGGTTATTTAGCATTCACGTTATTCGAAGTATAAACTTTTCATTACTTATTCTTTTTTGGGCCGTTACCAAATCTTCCCCACTAACTCAGCAGCTCAAGTAGACAAGCACCCATGAAAAAGTAGAGGAATCTCAACTACAACCAAGAAGACTTCTGGAGAGCTCCATGGTTTAGGTCTCCAAGTGTGAAGGCAGAGGCTGGGAGTTCAGTTCTTCACTGTGCCTCCTTGACAGAGGCTGGACTAGATGATCCACAGGATCCCTTTCAGCTCTATACAAGTTCTAAGAAGCATGTAAACACTGATGTTCTAATACAGTGGTTCCCAACCTTGGCTCCCTAGAGGTTCTTGCACTAAATTTCCCAGAAGCCTTCACCACTAGCGGTGCTGGCCAGGATTTGTGACTGTTGTAGTCCAAGAACATCTGGGCAGCTAAAAAGTTGGAAACCACTGGTTTAATCTTAACTGCTTCAAGCCCCATTAATTTCACTGGATTGTATTTCCCGTACCTGTTCTTTTAAGAACTGCCTTAAAGGGCCATCCTAAGCATGTTTATTTGAAGTAGTACTGTACTTTCATTTTTCTTCTAATGTAATGCATTAATAATCTATGGTAGAGTACAAGTGCTGAATCAGTCAACATTCAGGCTGGTTAAATACCACTAATACTTATCTATTTCCCTGTAAGGGAAAAGTTCAAAATAACACAACACACTTGCACTTTACTAATTCATATCTTATGTTCTTCTGGAAACTGCAGGTAGTTATAGTGCTGTAAACTCAACGACTGGGACTTGAGCGTCACCCACCTGGAAATTCCAACACAGCCATAGTTTTTTGGAAAAATGGGATGACTATTAAGTCTGGAAGAGTCCATGTAATGTAAATGAAACTGCAACATCATTATCATACCTAATTGCTGCCTCTAGGTCAGGTCTGCCCAAACTTCGGCCCTCCTGATGTTTTGGACTACAGCTCCCAGAATTCTAAGCTTAGATTGCCAATGGCAAAGGACTGTGGGGGTTGCAGTCCAAAACATCTGGAGGGCCAGAGTTTAGGCAGGCCTGCTCTAGGTATTAAAGTCCACAGTAACCTAGATAGCATGCAAGGAAGAATGTTCTCCCATCTAATTAACAAGGGCTTCACACTCAAGTGAGTTACCTACCTCAAGGACAACTTTAGGACCTCATGATCATTGGAAGCAAGTTCCCCTAATATCCATGAGGGCTGCATCAAAGAAAAGTGTTTTTCCCGCCAAAGGGATTTTTTATGGAGATCCTGATCTAGTCACACAACTTGCCTCAAGGCACCTTCTTCATTTAGTACAGAGAACATGGTTGGAAAGACATGTGGAATATGCTTTTTCTTGATCACAGGAATCTGCTGGTGTGCCATTATTATTATATTTTACATCTAAAAATCAAAATATCTTACCACTAGTCATACTGACTCTGCAAACTCAGAAGGAAAGCAGCAATGCTTACGTTTCACTCAGGACCCTTTGAGATATGTTCTTACCTGAAAACTTTGACACTAACTGATGATGAGCCTCCCTGATCCATGGATGGAGAGCTACTGCGCTGACTCATTTTGCCGGCTGACCTATCTACTGATTCTCTGCCTAGAAATACTGAAACAGGATTTCAAAATACTTGTTAACTTTCACTCATCTAACGCTCCTAGTAATCATTATAATAGACCCCTTTCCTCTTTTACTCCTGTTTTTTCGCAATATTCTTTATGTGCAGCACAGGATGGTTAAAGTAATGTTTTCAACATGGAACATTTCTGGAGTCGAGCAGTGTGGTCCAGAATATGACCTGAAAAGTGTTAAGACTAGTACCTTCAAATATTTTATACAGAAAAAAATACCTGCAATTGGATTATGATCCAGTAGTATTCAGTGACAACTTTGTCAAAAACATGTTTTCAAAGACTGAGAGCGCAGTATGATCCTTTAGCAACTCATTATCAATAATGAAGATCATCAGATTAGCTTTCTGAAATAGTTTTAGGGTTATTACAGCAGTGACGCCTGACAAGTTGCATTTGCTGCCATTATCAAGGTGTTTTCAATTTCAATTCACTTTATGCTTCATTTGCTTGTATACAACCTTGTGACATGTTTGCTCTGGAGACGACAGCAGAAGGCTAGACAAGTCAGGACATCTGCATGCCCAGCGCTCCCGACTACGCCCCAAACAAATGTAACTGAAGGTCATGTACCATAGGAAGTCAGCATATTTTCAAAATAATTACATAAGCATTCCCCCCCCCTCCACTCATGTCCCTGCACTCTTTTTGCATCTGGATTTAACCAAGCAATTATGCATGTATACTATAGGCCACTGTGGCACGGGTGCCAAAGGTGGCCCTCGGAGCCCTTTCTGTGGGCACCTGGCATGGCCCCTTCACAGCCACCTGTATTCAGGTTAAATTGCTGTATTGGCAGATTGCAAAAAATTAAGGTATTTTGGTAATACAGTGCTAGCATCGGATGTTCCAGTCTCAATCATAATCAAACAGTACATCATATTTTGACCTTGGGCTCACTGTTCTCTATCTTGCTCTAATCTATATTTTTAAAAATGGCTGCTGGATGACACTGCAAAAATGAAGAGACAAGCACAGAACTCCAAACAGCTGATTTGCTACAGATGTACTGTACTACTGTTAACCACTTCTCTCCCAGCTCAAGGCAAGTAGTAACTCCTCTAGAAGAGAAGCTCCCGAAAACGTCTTGATTCAAGTAATTCTGCAATAATAGTTCTACAAAACTCTGCTATGGCCATGGTATCTACTTTGTGCAGAGTAACACTTGCTTTGATTAGGATTGCAAAAAGATAGTTTAAAAATCAAGACAATCAACAAAACAAACAACAAAACACAAAAATATAGCGGCATCTTAAAAGTAACTGATAGAACATTTAACCTTTTAAGTACTCCTAAGTTTTTGTGGGTTTTTAAAAATTTGTTTTGGTTTTGTCTAGATATGCTGGCACAAATTACCTTTTTGAAAAAGTGAAAAAAAATCAAGCCAATCAACTCGAATTTATGCACAACGATCCTCTGGTCCTTAAAAAAGATTCTTCCTGGATTTTGTATCACTTCCACTTATTTTCTATTACCCCAACATGCTATACAATATCTAGACAGTCAGAATCAGAAGAAGCAGGAGCCATTTTATTTCAGTATCACCATGGTACCCCAGAAATATTTTAAAGCTACCTATTCAAACATTCAAACGCAAGAATAGGCTAGAGATTTCATATCACCACTTTATAACAATGTGCAGTCAGACTCGGAAATAAAAGCATAATTTTTGGGGCAAATTTTGCAGATCAAATAGCTTCTTTTTATTCATATCCCACGTTGTTAGCAAAAGGCCTATTTTAGCAACAGTATTGTTGCATTTCACAGCACAGCTGCAAAATCTGGAAAGACCACAAATTAAGGTGTTTCCCCCTATTCGTCCAGCAGTTCCAATAGCTTCTATTCATGCAGAATCTCTCACTAGCATATCACACACTTCACAAGAGCTTTGAATGATAAAACAACCATAGCAGACTGACAGAATGCTAATTCCAGCCTGACTTAATATTGTTTGTGCTGTTCCTTCTCATGATTCAGTATCATTCTTAACTTCTAATAGCAGTTCTGGAGAGAAACCTGAGTCTATTACCAGCAAGAATATATTCCTGCATTTTAACTGCAGTGACACTTGGTGGCCAGGAGTAGAGTGTATTAAGCAGGCGCCACAACCTTGCCCAGCCCCTGCACGTACTCACAGGCGCTGAGCATTTCACAACCAGCACATCTTTGCTGCAGCGGCTGTGACCTTGACAGTGCCACACACACATTTATTTCAGTTCTAGTCAATCTTGTGTGCCTAAACTCATTAGAGGAAAACTGAACTCATCAATGAGTTTAACCGCCCAGAGTTCCCTCTGGGTAAATTTGTCTGTGGTATACAAATGCAAAAATAAGATAAATAAATATCTTTTGCATCTGGATTTAAATATCTACATAGGTCCAAAGGAAACTGTTCAGGAACTTCAACATCATAAGAGAAAACAGTGATCTTTGCATGGTTTCCATTTGGCGAAGGGAATCATTTTATGACTGTGCAAAATGTAGCTGCTGCCTCATTTCTGTAGTGAATCCACAGTTAGGGAGCCCGTTCCCGATTAAGGGGGAAAAAAGAGAGAGGGGGAGCCAGGCCACTTCCTCTCTACAATGACATTAATTGTGCAGAAGTAGCTTTTCTGTTTGTAAAATCCCTGGGGAAGAATCCTGGCTGTCCTTCAGCTGCTGTTGGCTAAAGCGTGCCTGCCTGCACGCAGAACATCGCTGCTTCTTAATCTCACAGAAAAGATGGTCACATGAACAGGTCAGATCCATACAATTAGCAGTTGATTCCCCCAAGCAAGCAACGAACTCACTAGGCAAAAGGATGCTTTGCTTTTCTGCCTAGGCAAAACCCTAGACAACCGACACCCCATCCTCACATCTGAACAGAATATGGAAAGGCAGGGCTCTTTTACACCTCCATTCGAGTCAGTTCTGATTTGTGTCGTTTTATTCAAGGGGAAATATATGCAGTATTCTTCAACTAGCCCTTTGCCTCAAAAAAGGATGGATACTGCGCCAAAAATGCCCTACTGCATGATCCATGGGAATGAAAACAATTCCAAATGTCTGCTTTGATTAAATTCCTCTAAGCATTGGCTAAACGGATATCACTGTTTTACGTAAGAAACCAATGCGGACAGAAGCACCCTTAACAGACCCATGAAATGGGGCTTTCCAACTCCTCTTGACGCAGCTGCATTGCTAGAGAGACCCACAGTACAGACTAACATCACCAGATGAATGTGCATCATCCTCTCCCATTTTCAACGCTTCTCCATCCAGGGCCACATTATCCTTCCTCTTCTGTCTCATGAGAGGGAGGGAAAGCTTCACTGCCCAGACCCCTTACAACTATTAATAGTAAAGAGACTTAATTTCTCTTTTAAGATCTTAAGACTGTCTCCTCCTCCATCCGGATACCAAGAAGTTGTGCTTATTGTTCTAAGATTTAAAAAAACTCTCTGGCATCTCCAGCATCCAACCCTCCAAGCCCCATAACCAAGTCTCCGCCCCAGATCTTCTTCTACCAAACCCCCAGGATGCTTCTCCATTCCAAACCCCATAAAGCCAGTTAAAAGATTCCCTAAGGAACCTCCCCCATCAAGAGCTGGGCTCTCCCCCCACAACCCCCCTCCCCCTCAAAAGGAACACATCATGGTGAGAAATTTTTGGACGTTTTTTGAGTTGATGTAGTTTCTTTCCATTTCGTTGTTCTGTATCGGACAATGACAATAAAAGATTATTTTAAATTCTGCTCCCGGCCGCTCATCTGTCCTCCTAACCCCATCAAACCTTCTTGTCCCTCCACAGCCATAAAAAGCTGCACACCTGGCCGCCCAAAGCACCGTCTTATCCATTCTAACTGGCAATATTTCGACTGGGGTTTATTGCAAGGTAGAATATTCCCCCCATGAAACCCAGATAGGTCTCTCTATGGGCAACCCCACTTATACTGCCCCATACTCGTCTGGCTGAGCCCCATACAAGACCTTCTTAAAAACTCGATTTTGCAAGTAATGCTTATCTGAAACCGATCCTTCTCATACAACCCCCAACACATCACTGAATTGGCCATAATACCGGATGACCCCTCTTCCCTCCTTAAAACCCTTAGCATCTTATAGGATCCTTTCATTAAGGAAAGCTCCCTCCAACCCTCTCACCTGGGCAATTCCCCCCTCCTCTTCTTCAATTATTAATTTTATTTATTCATTTATTTATTCAATTTATATACTGCTCCATCTAGCTGCACGGCTACTCCGGGCGGTTTACAAAGTTGTACAAATATCAGACCGGATATATAATAAATAAACAATCCAATAATAAAAATAATAAGAAGAAATAAAACAATATTGATCTGCGCATCAAGATAATAATAATAAATAAAGAAATAAAATAAAACAATATTAAGAAATAAAACAGTATCGATCTGCGCACCAAGATAATAATAATAAGAAATAAAGAAATAAAATAAAACAATATTAAGAAATAAAACAATATCGATCTGAGCACCACGCAGGCGCAAGACGGCCTAAAAACAAACTTTCAGGTCCTTTATCCAGCCTCCATCTCCCCTAAATACGCCTCCGCCACCTCCAGGATGAAGCCAACCGCACCGTCTCCCCTCCCACGCCGCCTACCCAGAGCAATCTGTCCAACGGAGAACCTGGGTGGCGTCGAACAAGCCGCGCAACGGACGGGCGGCGGCTTATATATCCACGAACCCCCTCGCTGCCTAGCAACGCCTTAACCCACCCACCCTTCCCATCTGTTTTTATCTCCGAATGGATACGCCCCCTCCCCTCGCCGCCGCCCCCCCCCCATCCGTCCGCTCGGCTCGCCTCCCTTCGCCTCCGGCGCGCTCTCGCGCCACAGAGCTCCCTCCCGCCCTCGCGGCACCTGTCAGTTGTCCAAGCGCGTGCGCGCAGGCCCAATCAGGTTTTTAGCCCGACGTAGCACGTGGCCGGCGGCAAAAAGAGAGAGAGAGAGAGAGATGGGGAAGAAAATGGTACCCAGCCCAAGCCCAACGGGCGGGGAGGATTGCGCGCATGCGCCTTCCCTCGCTCTTGAGCTGCCGCTGGCGGATGGACGCACCTGCTGCTCAGCGAGATAAAGAGAGGGATGCGCAAAGGCTTATGGGTAGTGTGGTTTTTCTGCCCCCCCTCCTTCCAGTCTGGACCGTGAAGGCATCTTCACACGTAAAGAAATTGATAGGAGAGCGTTTGATAGGAAATCGGGTACGGGGTGCCCTAAGGAGCAGATACACGTGTTTTCATGTAAGTTGTCCATACCGTGTAAATCCTGACTAAGATTTATAATGAGCTCTAGTTTGAAGGAAACAACAACAACAGGCAGACAGGTTGGACTAGGGTTTTATTTCATTCAGGTATCTTTTATTTAAGTTATAAAATGCTAAGATACTTTGGCTTACAAATGGAGATGAGCAGAAATAGCTGGACTTAACTGTCAGGGGGAACCTTTACTTTTTCTGGTTACCCATTATGTAGGTCAAATGTATAGTTGCTGTTTCCCCAATGTTGACTACAAAGCTGTTTATTAAAAATCTAGTGTTGTTATAAAACATCTCTGAAAAGAAGGGTTGGAACTGTGTTGAATTAGCTTGCTTTCTTGCTCCCTTCATCTTGCCTGACCCCCTTTGTATTTTCTCTTTTAGGCTGGGAGTCCAGGCTTCAGTTATCTGTTTTTATAGTTTCCAAGAACAACGATCATATTTACAAATTTTAGGTGGAATAATAATTGAATATTAACAGAAATTGACTTAGTTAATTAAGGTTTGTGAAGAGCCCATGGCCACATTACATTTTTAGGAAATGTGGAATACAATTGAAATGCACAAACTGATAGTAAGAAAAACACAACGGTAATAATTCTTATTTGGACTACACTGAGCTTATATTTTGAGAGACATTTACAGTACAGTACTTCACACCAGAATATTTGGAATTTTCCCTTGTCATAATTATAGTAACATTTGGGGATGGACCTAGAAATTTTACTGTTGAGGCAGAGGAGTTATCATTCATCCAAATCAGGAGCATAATACCAGAAGATAGCTAAGTTATTTCATCACCTGAGGGAAGAAATCCAAAAAGAAAGAATAATTCCTCCCTTTTATGAAACCCAGAATTGGCTGCTTGGTATGGTTGCCCCACTTCTGAGGGATAGCAGGGCTTGCCCTGCCAGCAATATTTGCTGTTTAAATTTAATTTTGCTACTCATTAGGCTTTATTTTGACTTTAATTAAAAAAATCAGCTGGGATGTATGTGAAACAGCATTTGATTATGTCTTTGTGGATATAAACATATCTAGCTACACAACTGTAGAACAAATCTGTAAATGTAGTGACATAAACATATGAGAACATGAGAATTGTTGAGAGGAGTGACAAATATTTCTTGCAGAATAACTCTACATCGGATAAGGCAGTGCAGTGGCAATCTAAAAGAGGGGGCAAATTGATACAAAACAGTGTTAAGTGGAACACAGATGGACCAACTAGGATTGGGGGAAAGTACAAAGATAAAAAGAGGGAGAGATCTAGAAGGAGGCAAAGATGCAATAACTGTGCTATAGGAATCTTTCCAGGCTGTTTTGTTTCTATATTTACATGGCTTTCTCTCTATCTCTCAGTCCTGAGAGACTGATGGGGGAGGGTGGCCTATGAGCGCCAGCCCACGGTGACGTCGAAATGAGCCAGCACAATTGGGGCATTAATAATTGAGACGGCAGGAGCCAACAGGGTAGGAGGAAGGCATCTGAAGCATCTGCTTTCCTTGATAGCTGTGCAAAGGCTGGGCCTCAGGAAGATGCCTCCTTCCACAACGGATGCAGCCAGTCTTATGTTCTCTTTTAGAAAGGAGGCTTCTCCGTTTTAAGCCTACCTGAAGGCTGTTCTTGTTTTGAAGCTGCCCCTCTGTTGGAAAGGCTAAAATCTGATTTATAAATAAACATCCCGAAGCAGGGAGAACATCAAAGCCACGGATCCACAGTGAGCACCTGGATAGCAACAAGCAACAGGCATGCAGGTTGCTTATTCACAGTTTTCCCCACTTGAGATGTGAATTTGTTTTGGTTTAAAATCATTTTTGATTTTGCTCTCTGGATATAAATTAATAGATGCTGCTTCGTGTAGATCAGGGCCCTCCTCACTTTCCTTTCCCTTTTTTGTGATGCATGTCCACCTTTGGTGAGGCACAAGTGACCAACTTAATCCAATATGGAAGAGCTATTCCATATTGGATTAACTCTTACCCATTTCTTTGTGTGTTCGTTTTCAAAAGCACAAGGTAATATGAATGGACAAGGACAGAATTGACAAGAACAGAAGTCATGGCTGAATGTTGTCACCTAGACAGACAGTGCAACAGGATAGTAACATGAAAAATGAGACAGGGCTCCTATACCTTTAATATGTGTTTGTTTACTTAAAATATTTTTGCCCCACCTTTTTCCTTAAAAAAAACCCCAAGGCAGCTTACATCATTAAACCACAGTATTAGAATCATAGAATCATAGAGTTGGAAGAGACTTCAAAGGCCACCCAGTCCAACCCCCTGCAATGCAGGAACACCCATCACAGGGCTCCTGACAGATGGCCATCCATCCTCTGCTTAAAAACCTCCAAAGAAGGAGACTCCACCACCCTCCTTTGTGGCATCATATTCCACTGCTGAACAGCTCTAACTGTGATGAAGTTCTTCCTAATGTTCTAATGGAATCTCTTTTCCTGTACAGTAGTTTGAAACCATTGCTCCGAGTCCTAGTCTCTGAAGCCATGGAAAACAAGCCAGCCCCCTCTTCGATATGACATCCTTTCAAATATTTAAACATGGCTATCATATCCCCTCTCAACCTTCTTTTTGTAAGGCTAAGCATTCCCAGCTTCCTAAGCTGCTCCTTGTAAGACATATGTTTCAGAACTTTAACCATCCTGGTTGCCTTCCTCTGCATCCATTTGAGGTTGTCAACATCCTTTTAAAAATTGAGGTGTACAGAACTGGACACAGTGCTCCAGGTGGGGTGTGACCAGAGCAGAATAGAGCTGTATTATCACTTCCCTTTATCTAGACACTATGCTTCTGTTGATGCAACCAAGAATTGCATTGGCTTTCTTGGCTACTGCGTCACACTGCTGACTCAGTATTAAAACTAATAACAGTGAGTATACAAACACTAAAAGGGATCAAACAAATGCCATATATTAAAAACACACACACACACATAAGCAATGGCAACACACATTTAAAAGCAATGAGGTACAACAGTTCATTTTAAAACCCCATTTAGGCAGCCAGTCACTCAGGGAAAGCTTGCCTGAAAAGAAGGGTCTTTGCCTGCTTGTGGAAGGATAGTTGATGGACTCAGTGTAGCATGTGGGAGGGACATCCAAAGTCTGGAAGCAGGGGCAGACATGTGTGGAAAAGGGAATTTCATCAGGGGAAGCTGGCAAGACAAGTTACACCTCAATGCTGGCTGGTACCCACTAGGGGTATTTGTACATGACCCCTAAACTCCGCAGCAAATGGCTGCCAGCTCCGGAGCTTACAATTGTTTTCCCACCAGCTCCGGAGTTTGCAGGAAATTAAGTGCGACCACGCCCACCTAAGCGCGTCCCAGTGCACTTTTCTTGTACCTGCTCTAGGAGGGTGAAAATCCCCAGGTCCGGATTTAATCTGGTGAGTGCGGGGCTCTCCTCGCTTCTGTTTGTTTTTGTTTTTTTGCCTCCCACCCCTTTAAGAGAAGGGAGAAAAAAAACAGAAAAAAAAAACAGAAGAGAAGGAGGTGAGCCTGCATTTTTTCCTCTCTTTTTTCCTCCCTCCCCTCACGCAGACAGGAGCAAGGAAGTGTGGAGGGGTGGGGACGCAGGAAGAGCAACAAACCCCCAAGATCTCTGGTCCGAGATTAAGTGGCCAGCGGATCTTAGGGGTCGTGTGAAAAGGCCCTAGGTAGACACAGCAGCTAATGGTGAACAATAATAAGCAAAGCCAGAGCCAGAAGTGGTTATACAACACTGATGAAGCTATCTGGATGAATAGCAAAACATTTTTATGTCAAAAAAAAAAAAGAGAGATTCAGTTTCCATGACTCAGCTTCTGAACACAAATGGATGTTTACACGCTAGGAGTGACTATTATGCATAGACACATAGGCAGGCAAAAGGAAACCTACTTGAAAGAAGACAGGCAGATGTAGGCTGGTGGGTATGACACAAGGCTTTGGTTGGTAATGCCCATCCTGTTGGCCTAAATGGCCAGCTTCCACTGCTAGCCCCTGCTGATATTTTCTCTTCTACAGAAGAAATATTCTACAAAAGAGGAGCCCTGCCCTCTTTAGGGTAAGGGTTAGGGTTAGGGCATTTTGTTCAAGGCATTTTGTCGTTGCTTGAGCAAGAGCAGCGAATGGCACATGTCCTAATCCCAAGTCATTGGGCAACCACCGGCAATGAAAAACAACAGAGCCTTGTGTTGCCACAAAGACTGCCATGCTTTCTTAGGCCGAAGCTTTCCTGGACTGCAGTCTGTTGCTTCAAATGCAATGAGCTAAGAGAACGTAGCACCCCATTGAAATATGTCAGTTTTTTTAGGTGCCACACGATATGATTTGGTTTCAACAAAGTACTATAGTGTAGCTACCATCTGAAAGAGTCAATCAAGTTGTCTGGAGGCTTGAGGCAGAAAGTCTTCCAAGGATGACCCTTCCTCTCCCTGGCAGTAAAAAGAGGCAATAATAATGTCAACTTGGCTGCTTTATTTGTGATCCCAAATGGTCTAAGATGGCACTTTGCTTAATGGGAGAGGCAGATGGATGGAAAGATGCCATTAACTATAGTCTTCTCATCTGAAAAACTGGCACTTCATAGTCCAATTTTACTTAAATATCCCTTTGTCCTGGTTTTACCACATAGCGGTGCCACATTAGGTAGAAGACCAGATAATTGGGGTGGGGATCTATCTATCTATCTATCTATCTATCTATCTATCTATCTATCTATCTGAATTCCATTACAGTAGATTTCAGCAAGTACCTCCCCATCTCATCCCTGTCCTTGTCGACATTATTTCATTCTATTAGGCAGAAAAGACCCATATACATGCAATATATTTTAAAATGTTTTATTTTCTCTCTGCTGCACCTCACCAAGAATAGGCAAACTACATCTAAATATCTGGATATCACATTTGCTGCAATTTCCTGCTTTTAAATGTATAAACCTTGAATGCTTGGCAAATTACAGTCATTTTAACCTGGAATGGTGTAATACGAGCATATCAGAAGCCAGATAATTCTGAAGAAAGCAACAGAATGACTCTCTCTGCTGTTTTGAACAGACTGCTTGTTGCAAAGAGAAAGATGATTCTGTTCAGAATTGGTGGGATTCAAGAATTCCAGTCTTCTTCCCCACTCTGAATAATCTCATTCTGATGATGCAAAAGAGGCTGGGGGCTATTAGATCCATGTGGCCTAAGATGGTCTACCCACTATCCTCCCTCTATCTAGCTATGGCGACCACGCTTTCCCTCCCAGAAGTCAGTCCTTTCAGTGGTCAATTAGGTGTTTAATGGCTTTTCAAACCAAGTGTGGTTTAATAAGGTCTGCAAGAAAAGAGAGGTGGGCCTGGCAATTGCTCATCAATAATCATCATCTGGACAGTAGCCTTAAAGGGCAGGCACATAGATTATTGGTCCATAGTCTCTTGACTTGCTCATTGGCTTTCCAGGTACAGTATCTGAAACTGGCCGCTGTGGGAACCAAATATCTTGTATGACCATTGATTGGATCCAGTGTGGCTTTTTGGGTGTTATTCTGGCTGGAACCTTACATGGTTTCAAACTAGGATGAGTCCAAGTGACACCCCAGGATCCCCATGTAAGAAAATACTGTACTATTTTCTCACCCAGTGGTTGAAGCAGAAAAAGACAAGAAGCAGCAGAATCCCTGGAAGCCAATAATGCTGAAGCCTCTGTTCACCCCTTTGGAAAAAGGCCCTTCTCTCTTGGAGATGTGTTTGTGCAGCTGTACCATCCTTCATTAAATGGCTTCAAGAGCGTTGTCTTTGGAAGTGCCATGCAATGCCCTTCCTCTACCCTACTCCTCTTCAGAGATGCTTCTGTGCAGTCACAGGGAGACCGGGTTCAGCTGGAGTCTGTAGATGCGTTCTGACTCGGCAGCATTCTGCTGCAGATTGGTCAGGAGGCCTGGGGCAGTGGTTGGAGCGAGACTAAAAATAACTCATCAGGATCTTCAGTGGAGCGTGCAAGAGAAGCAAAGAGCAATGGAGGAAGAAGAAACCAGTGGAAGAAAGAGAAGTAGAGACAGAAGACAGTCCAGTGATGGAAGAATACCAATGGCCCTCTGAATAAACTGGGACATTAGGTAAACAGAATGAAAAAAGATAAACTAGAGGAAAGCTAATCCTTGTGTTTATGTCTGGTGTTGGGCGTTTGATGAATAATCAGTATGTATTGTCGACTCCAGTGGTGGTGAACTACTGGCAAATCTTGTCAACAAAAACTGAAAGTGGCCCTCATCCCCACTGGGATCACCCATCTGATATGCCAGTGGTGGTGAACCTTCAGCACTCCAGATCGTTTGGACCACAACTCCCACAGTCCTTTGTCATTGGCAGTCTAGGCTCGGAATTCTGGGAGTTGTGGTCCAAAATATCTAGAGTGCCAAAGGTTCGCCACCACTGTGATAGACAGTAGGTCTACCCCAAATCATTTGATGTCATATCTGTAGTATTTTTTAGAAACAGGTCAAGACTTTTTTTGTTCCTGGTTCATGAGGATGTATGCAATCCGTCCCTGTGTTTAGACTGTCATCTCTGAGATGGCATCGTTCACAATTTTGCAAACCACTAGCAGAATCCTAAGGGATCATCCAATGAGCTAAATTTCTTGTCTCAAGGAGAACAGAATCAGTTGAATGGGAAGTATTAATGAGGCTGCTTCAAATCCAGTCGTTAAATCCAGTTGAGATTAACAAATGGGTTTAATTCTAAATGCTTCCAATAAATAGATGTTTAAAAATGAACTGCAAATCCCTACTTTGAGGAAAGAATTTGTCGCACAACCCTTCCCAGCAGCAGCTTCAAGTAAGAATGGACAAGTTGCAACTTTCTATATGTTGTTAAATCCTTGATCCCTCACCGCTGGTTTGGGTAGTTGTAATCCAACATTTAGAGGTCTAGACATTGCAAACCGCCATACTAAATAAGAGACACTAGAGTTACATAGTGTCTCCACAGCTTTTCTCTTGAAAGTTTGCCTCACATATGCCTCCGCTGGAGTCTGCAGATGCTGGGCCCAGTTGCTGCCCATCTCCTTAGTGACCTGGATTTTAGTGACTCAGCATCTTAAATATTTCAAGATAGGAAGCACAAGACACACGGAAGTATTCAAGGGAAGCGCTTGGAGATTCGTACTGTTCTGTTGCAGAAAGGCCAGGCCAAAATAGATTGTGCCCTTAGAAATAAATCATGCTGCAAAGAATGGCAATTCCAGTTGTTTCAACTTCAGTTCCTACTACAACTTCTACAAACTCACTTTCCAATAGCTGTATTGATTTAAAATGTTATATAATTGTATAACTACAAAGCTGGAAAGGACCTTATTGATCATTGAGTTCAGCCCATCAGGGAGGCACAGTGAGGAATCAAACTTCCAACCTCTAAAGCACTGAGCTACCCAGCAGTATTGGTGCAGTCATAAGAACCTAAGAAGAGCCATCCTGGATCAAGCCAGGGGCCCATCTAGTCCAGTTTCCTGTATTTTACAGTGGCCCCACCAGATGCCTCTGGGAGCACACGAGACTAGATTTCTGTCTCCTGATACCACTCCCCTGCATCTGGCCCTTGAAGTACCCTGTTTTAAAGACTGGAGATGACTCATCCCCATCATGGCTTGTAACCTGTGATGGACTTTTCCTCCAGGAATTTGTCCAGTCCCCCTTTGAAGGCATCCGGGCCAGATGCCATCACCACATCCTGTGGCAAAGAGTTCCACAGACTGACAACACACTGGGTAAAGAAGTACTTTCTTTGGTCTGTTCTCACTCTCCCAACCCTCAGCTTGAGGGGATGTCCCCTAGTTCTGGTATTTTGTGAGAGGGAGAAGAGTGTCCCTCTATCCACTTTACTCATGCCCTGCATAATTTTGTACGTCTCAATCATATCCCCCCTCGGGTGCCTTTTTTCCAGATTAAACAGCCACAACAAATGCTGTAGCCTTTCCTCATAAGGGAGGTCCTCTACCCCAGTATTCATTTTAGTTGCTCTCTTCTGCACCTGGTCAAAATGGAGAAGACATAGAACCGTAGAATAGTGAAGTTGGAAGGGCTCCATAAGGCCATCAACCACCCCCCCTTTCCCATTCAGAAATATGTAATTGTTCCCCATGACCATGCCTACTACTAGGCAGCAAAGCAGCCATTTCAGGTTGCCATTATGCATTGGGAGGTGGCAACATATATGAGGCCTCCGCTGCGCTCACTAAGCCAGCCTAGCCACATCATCCTTGCGGGCAACCGTCAGCTGTTTTAAGTGCAGTGGGGAGGGAGAGATGCTCTGAGCCAACCTCGCTTTTCAACAAATCTTTAGTTGAGGGGCAGTAGCCTAAGATGGGAACACCAGCCCCTCCTTCCCCGTCCCTACAGTCTTACGTTCAGTTTTCAAAGCACTGCAACAGCTTACCAGTTTCTTCGTTGGACGTCAGCCCAGCTAGCAAGCTTTTACTCTCACCATGACCAATGAAATGCAGCAATCAAAAACAAATCTTTTTTCAGGTTGTAAGTGCCACTGTGATAGATGAAGCCCCGTCCACCAGTTTTCTCCTTGGCACAAATTGTTGCAGATGTATAAAAGCTCAAAACTGCCTGCTTTTTGCCACATTGGCAGATACAGAAAACTCCATGCGTTAAACTTCATGCATCTGCAGGACAAGAGGTGGGAAATGTCTCTGGAAAGCTGTATATAAAGCTACTATCATTTTACCGTAGTAAGTGCTTGTTCAAGACCATCAATATTACTGTAATTGTAATCCCCTAATCATCCTGTTTAGATTTGACCAAATTCTGGGAGGCAGTGGAAGATAGGAAGGCCTGGTGAGCTCTGGTCCATGGGGTCACGAAGAGTCGGACACGACAGAACAACTGAACAACAACAACCATACTGTAGCTGGCTGGATAGCTCTAAGAGTTAGGTACTAACTGCAGAACCAGAGACTTAAGAGGTAGATTCACCACTGCATCTCCTATGAGTACAGCCAGCCTAGGTGACCTTGGGCAAGTTGCACAGTCCCAGAAGAATGGATGGCAAACCCACTCCCAAGTATTCTCTACCTAGAAAGCCTTAGAAAGGGTCACCATGTCAGAAGTGACTTGACAGCATGGTGGTGGTTGTGGCTGCTGTAGTACCCTTTTATATGTGGCCAGGCCCGTGTTGAGGCCATCTCTCCATGCTTGCAGGCACCGCTGGAGAGCTAAATCTTGCAGGAGTGGAAGAAACACACTCTATTCATAGACTTCCTTGTCATTTGCACGCTTCCAAATCTGAAGACATTTTAGCTTGCCATTTGAGAATACTATGCAGTCTCCTCGGAAGGAAATCCTGCGGAGTCCAGTTGCTTTGCTGCCAGCCAGTCTACTCTGCCCAGCCTCCTTTTCGACACTGCCACTCCATCTCCAAGCTCTCCAGAGTCTGTTGTTCAAGACATCTGGAGGGCACATGTTCGAGGACGGTCGCTGCATAATGTAGCCTTAAACTTCACCTCCCTTAACTAATGAAAGGCAGTCAGAATATGTTCCAAACATTCATTTGATCCCCTGCCATCAACTGTGAGGTACCGCAGCTTATCAGCTTTAATAGCCACAGCTGATATGTAGTCACATTTTGAGGCTTGTGTCATTTATTGGACGTATAAGCTGTATTTGAAGATCTTGCAACTGCTCATTGTGCCTAACCTGTGCCTGTTTCTCCGCCTCCTAAGAAAGCAGATACCAAGATACAGTATGTGTCTATATGTGCACGCACACACTCACTCTCTCTCACACACACGTGTATACATCTGAGGAAGTGGACTTGTCCATGGAGGCTCACATTAAAATATGTCTTTGGGGTGCCACGTTTGACCTTACTGTGTTCAAGTTTTTTTTTGCTTTTGCCCGATATGCTAGCCCAGGCTAAAATTATGTGTATTGATACCCTAACAAATGTACATGGGGTCCTCTTTCCTTTTTCTCTTTGGTAATGTCACTAACAATGCCCATACTAGCATTTACGTCTTTTGTCTTTCATTCAGAAATGTCCGTTATCCCTGGATTGAGAGGCCCTCTGTGGCCGGTGTCCTCCGATGCCTCTGGGCACCGAGGAGGATTTTCCGGTGCACTGCTTTGCAGCACTTGGTCACGCAACGTGACATGTGAATGTACAAGCCCTCCACCATCCCTCTTGTGGCCAAGCCTGTACATGGCAGGCTTTAGCGTTTCATGCCACCCCGTCAGCAGACGGGAGTTGCTCCAGTTGATTTGCCACCTGGTGGGCAGTCGGAGATCTTTATAGTTCTTCCATTTTTCCTTCTCTGTGATGATGACTCCTAAGGCCACAGCGGACCTTGTAGAGGTCTGCACATATAATACAGCAACAAGCTTTGGTTAAAAATCAGCCATAGCTGCAAAAGACCACAGTTAGAAGGAAAAGGCAGGGAAGAGAAGCTATGCAGCTTTTTGCCTCTGGTCATACACTGGAGATCTCTACTAACATATCTTCCGCCAACAATTAATTAAATCATGGTTTCAGATTCTCAGCAAAGAAAAGGGCTATCCTACTTTGTTAAAAAGTTAGACCCACACACAATTGCTCTTTATGCAGTCCTACTCTGCTCCCTCATTGTGTTGTGATTAACTTGGGCCTCCAAAGGCTGTGGTAGTGGAACACCACCTCTTCCATATTCTACCAAGCTGGCAAGAACTCTGAGTCTGCCATAAATGGATCAGCTTAACTGTGGATAGAAGATGTGAAGATTCTCAGTCATCCAGATGAGTTTATCTGGAAGTTGAGTCATGGCAACTGGACTTCTTTTCTTGAGAGATTGAAACATTTCGCTGCTCATCCAAACAGCTTCGTCAGTCTGAGGAAAGCTAGTTGCGAGTCCTTCATTTTATAGTTCACTTTGACCTCATGTCACCCTGGTCTGAAATAGGCTCATAAGATGAGCAATGGCCTGAATAGGCTCGTTAGGTGGACAGTGGTCTCAATAGACTTATGAGGTGGACTACGACCCACCCTTACAACCTTCCCAACACCCATAAAGTATGAGTCGTTAGCTATGGCCTTTTTGCTGGAGGTGTGAAGTACAGTATTCTTGATTTATCTGGGGACTGGTTAAATGGCCACTTGATAAGCAGCAGACAGGGTGTGCCTGAGCCCCCCACCTCTGTTGAGAGGGATTTTCTGTACTCACATGAATGGCTTCCCTGACCCCTCTCTCATGGATGGAGTGGCTTGTTACTAAGAAAGTTGGTTACCAGGTGATGAACTGGCCACAGCAGCCATGAAGTACTATGATACTATGGAATAGCCACCATTTCAGTTCGTGGAAGAACTAACAACACTAAAGAACAACTACATGGGATGCTGCAGTCTTGCCACCTTACTTGCAGAAAGTACCCCCAATAGAGGCACATTGCTTTGCAGTATGCATGTGATTTTAAGCAACCCTTGCAAACAGAGGAAAATGCAGAGCTTCTAACATGAGAGAAAAGGTACAAAGACAGAGAGTTCAAATGTATGTCTCATGCTGGTGGCAGCTGGTGATCCAAGAGTTCCCAGAACTGGCGCTTTTGTGAAAGACAAACTTATCGGAAAAGAAGAAAACCTGAGGAGGCCCTCGGTTGTTTGAGAGAAGATGGACAGACAGCAGAAGGAAGCACTAAAAGGTTATTAGAATGACAAGTTTCATTTTACCCTCTTCTGGTGTAGCAATTTGGACACCATTTCTACTCTACTAATTTTATTTTCATTGGTATAAAATGACAATCTCAAAAAAGTACAAGATAAAAAAAACATGGCTGTTTATCACTTCAATATATTTACAGCACCAGCCGTTTGGTGTTGGGGTAAGCAGAGGACAAAGCGGTTCTCTCTCTCTCTCACTCTCTCTCTCTCTCACACACACACACACACACAAGGCCACACAGGTTTCAGATACAAACACACACAAAAAATATATACCATTTTAAAACCTAAGTAGAAAAAATTTGCACAGCTAAATTGATCCACTCTGAAATCATCTTCATGATTATAAAAAATGGGGGAGGGGGGGAGAGACAATAAAGAATTCTTATCTGATGCTCAGTTCTTCAGTTCTTCTGTTTCCAGTACTGGAGGGATTGTACTTCAAATGTTCTCTTCCCAGAACACATTAAAAAACAAGGACAGAAAGGACTTAAAGGGTTCTTTGCAAACCAGGTATCCAAACTTCTTAAATTTTTCAGGCGGCACATGATGGGAGTTATAATAAGGCTCAAAGAATCGGCTGCTCAAGCGTTATCCAGGTAACCTGTCCTGTTGACATGCACAGGCAAGCTCTTCTTCCTCTGATTTTGGAATCCTCCTCAGTACGATTGATGCCAACAGACTGAGTCGGTCACTGCAGCCCTCCAAGGCACAAACAGGGCGTATCTCAGCCAAGCAAGGAAGAGACAAAGAAGTAGGAAGAGTTAAACGACTAAACTTTCCCTGCTGACAGCATGATTCTGTAGAGGAAAGAGAAAATCAAAGTTAGTAACGCAATTCCAGACCTTTATCCCCTTCTGAACTTCAGAGGCCCCACTCTTCCTCTAAGGCTGTTGATACCATTAATTATAATAACACCAACATATTCAGAACACACGTACAAACACAACCATAACCTAAGATCCAGGAGCCGTCATCTAAAATACTTCTGGGCAACCTCATGAACCTCAGAGCAAAATTCTAGTACACATTTATGTGGAAAGGTAGCTAGTTCCCTAGGAATGCTGAGAGGAAGGTTTAGCTGCAGGATTTCCCATGTTTTAGCATCCTTTTGTGGACTCTTAAAAAAGAGTTCCCCTAGAGCAGTGATGGCAAACCTTTTAGAGACCCGAGTGCACCAACTGCAATTCAAAACCCGCTAATTTTCTGCAAAGTGCCAATATAGCAATTTAAACTGAATATAGGTGGCTGTGAAGGGGCAATCTCAGATGCCTGCAGAAAGGGCTCTGAGTGCCACCTTTGGTACCCATGGCATAGGTTCACCAACACTGCCCTAAAGGAGCTTTGGGATCTAGACACCCTCTAACAGACAGTAAAAGTGTGACTGCCAGTGTTCTCCACACCCAGGAGGGCCAATACACCCACTATCTCATGACTGACCAATGGAGGCCAGGTTCTCCTCGGTATTGAGGATGCTGGGAGTCACAGTCATGGCACCCAGAAGCAGGATATTATAGAGGATATCTCCCAAAGAACTGTAATTCCTAGGAAACACATTTTGGAGGGTGGGGGAGTTCCTGAAGAGAGGAAGAAAATTCCAGTTCTGTAACCTTTACTGGTAGCTGGCTTGATAGCTCAGTGGTCTAGGTCACTGGCTGCAGAACCAGAGGTTAGGAGTGTGATTTCCCAAGGGGCCGGCCTCCTTTAAGTACAGCCAGCCTGGGTAGCCTTGGTCAAGCTGCACAGTCCCAAAATGCCTCCAGAAAGGAAACATAAAACACCTCTGGGTACTCTACCTGGAAAACCCTGAAAAGGATCACCATAAGTCAGAATTGATTTTATGGAGCATTATTATTATTAACCCTTTGTTGAATTCCTGCCTTCTTCACTTCCAAATCTAAGTCAGCCGAACTGACAAGAATTAGGACCAGCAAAAAGCTTTCCCCATCTTTGTCCACCTATGAGGTAGCAGCATCACAAACTAACACGGGCAAGGTGTCCCTACCCCAGGCATGTCCAAACTTCGGCCCTCCAGATGTTTTGTACCACAACTCCCAAAGTCCTTTGTCATTGGCAATCTGAGCTTAGAATTCTGGGAGTTGAGGTCCAAAACATCAGGAGGGCCGAAGTTTGGACATGCCTGCCCTACCCCATCCGCTGTCCTCACCTTCCGGAGCTTGCGGTCATTCTTGCCACGGGAGGAAACCGATTCCGTCTCCGTGTAAGGGGGAGGTGGCGGGGGAGGAGGAAAGCCATTGCTGTCATCATCGCGTTTCTTCCGGTTCCCAGATCTCCCACTGCTGGAGGCGCTTCCACGATCCAGATCCTCCCGGCTTCCCGCCCGTTGCTTCTTCCGCAGGGCTTCTTCCAAGAGTCGGTCATCGTAATAGGACCGCTCCAGGTCCCGCAGGTCATCTCTGCTCCGACTGCGCCGTCCTCCATAGCGCTCATAGTCTCTGCGGGAGTCTGGGGAATAATCGCGACGATGGCTCTCGTCATCTGAGCCCCGGCGGCCACGGCTTCTGGGCCGAGCAGGGTAGGGCTCTCGTTCAAAATCATCTAAAGCATCCATGGAGCGGGACCTAGCCCGCCGACCGTAGCTGTGCGGCGGGGAGTCTTCGTAGTGGTCCCGCCGGCTGGGGGGCAGCAAGCGCCGGTGCTCGCTGCCCCGGAGGCTCTCCTCCTCCAGGTCGCTGATGGGTGACATGGCTTGGTTCCGCAGCCGTCCCAGCCCCTGCCGCAGCTCGTAGCGCCGATCATCCTCGTGCAGAGAGCTCAGCTCGCTCATCACAGAAGCTGGAAAACAAGAGCATGGTTCAGCCGCTGCTATTTCAGCCCCTCTCTCAAGCAAGATGTACTGGAGCAAACAGTGGACTACTAACTAAGCTAGGCATACCCTGCTTGCAAGCAACTATCACCATGAGCCATGCTTAGGAAGACCCCAGTTTGTTTCTGTTTGTAACAGTGGAGGGACCCCCACCAAGTACCTTTCTCAAGCCTCCCATTAGGCTGGCCTGGGCGGGAGGGGTCAAAGTTGGCCAGCTCCTTCTCCATGTAATAGAGAACCCGCATGGAGTCATCCTGCTGGTTGGCCTGGATGCGGTAGCCACTGCGCACAGCTGGGGGAGAAAGATTAGGAGCAGGCTTTAAGACAGAGGATCTGGGTTTGTTTTTTCCTTTTTCGTGAAGATAGACATCTTCCAGGGGAGAACGAGACAGCAACCACGATGTTCAGTCAACATCATTACCTGCAAACCTTGATGCTAACATTGGAGAATATGGTCACTGTAGCATCTCCCCCGTTTCTTCCTGCATGTTACGCTGGGTGGAGATGAGATCTATAGCCCTAAGTGACTGAAAGTCCAAAGATTCCCCATGCTATGGACAAAAGGTGTGCATGCACCTGCAGATGTGCTTTCTTGTTCATTAAAAAGATCCTCCCACAACAGCCTGCAAAATATCTTCTGTGGTGGAATAGGGAGTTTTGCTCGAAAGAAACAGTTTGCCTTTCTCATTCTCTCCGCTGCTTTAATAAATTCAAATGGTTCCACTGTCATGGCCAAAGCTCTGATGGAATGGAATGTCCACCCATGCAAGAAGAAGTATTGAGCAGAAGTGCATTTAAAATACGTAGCTGGGAGGCTCAGGCTGAAAGGGTTAAAGCAACATGCCACTTTCTGCCTCTAGGAGGTATCTCATATGTTTTCTTTAACTTTCTTTTTCTATCTTCAATAAAAATACATCTGTTGTGACAGGTGTTGTTTAATCTGCCTGGTTAACTTATGGCACTTTAATTGTTATTCTGTGTGGGGTTTTTTGCTTCCTTTTCAATAATGCTATGCTTTTTGTCTTCTTTTTCAATCATTTTGGCATTGATTGCATTTGGTTTGTTAGATAAAGAGGTAAGAAACTGGAGCTCTCCAGACACTTTGGACTGTAATTCCCATAACCCCTTCCATTGGCTATGGTGGATAGGGACCTGAGAGTTGAAGGCCAGGAAAAAAAAACCCTCCCACAGTGGCCTACCCAATTTGGACCATTAGCTGGTCCAAATTGACATAATTAAATATCAGCTTGTATGAACCCATTTATATGAGTATTTGTGTTCTCGGTGGCTCACTTCTAGAGGAACCTGCCCACCTAAAAGAGATGTATCAACCACCACCAACTTCATCACTCTGGGGAACTAGATTATCTCCAGCAAAGATACCTACCTATTGGCCTAACCCTCAGACTGAGCACTGTTCACAACTCTAATATCAGTCCTGCCCAGTTCAAGAAAAACCAAATTCTCTAGGTTCAGAAACTTCCATGTTTCTCTTCCTGGCACTAAATAAGGGGACATCCCAGAGTCCTATGGTGCAGTCACACCTATTATGATGAGAAAGGTAAATTTAAAAATGCAGAAGCTACGTGTGTGACTCTTCATGAGTCATAAGACTGAACCCACTCACCCATTCCAGCATCATCACTGTGCAAGCAATTTTGCTCTTGCCCACTAGAGGGAACCATCAGCTTTCAAATTATCCCCCTCCAAGCATCAAAATCAATTTCTGGTTGGCTCAACCAAAGTCCTATAATCATTTATTTTAATTCTTCAAGTGAGCCCAGCCCAAAGATGAGTAAATAATCTGAGCAGCTTCCAACTAGGTGTGTGATCAGTCAAATCTACAACAACTAGCTACAGGGTATCTCCACTTATTTCTAAACATATTTCAATGCAGAACCAGCAGACATTTCGGCACCCTGTGTTTCTTACCAGCGTTTACAGCACTCTCTGTATCCCTCAGGAGAGGCACCTGTGAGCTGTTTCCACCAACTGCAATGCAAGCAAGAAAGAGCAAAGCCTTTTAAAGAAGTGTGACGCTACGCCAAACAACAGTGATTGGACTACTATACTGGCACACGAGGAATTCCAAATTCATTTCACCATTGAACTATAAAATTATTTGGGCGAAACTGGGCCATCACTGTCTCCTCCAGCAAGACTGACCTCAAGAATCAAGTGGGTGCCGGAAAAAAACATGTAATTTACTCGAGGAAAGCAGGATATAAACATTACTAATAAAATAAATATCGCCAGATGATGTTCCTGCTCCTTGCAAACTCACCAGCAATTTCAGAGTGTGCCCATAGCTCTGGGAACCATAATGCTATGCCATAAACTTAACCCAATTGACTTAGCATATCATTGCTGGACCTTGAGCTGCCAAAGGTCATGGAATCATGGAGCTAGAAGGGGCACTGAGGATGATCTAGTCCAAGTCTCCTGCTCAGTGCAGGGCTACAGTAATCTCCAATGAATGGCTGTTTATTCTCTGTAGGGAGGTAGGGGGAGAGGGAGAGACAACACACACACACACACACACACACACACACACACACACACACACACA
>JAHTLZ010000008.1:7480687-7509569 GCA_023846285.1 Phrynocephalus versicolor
ACACCCTCTTTGAGACACAGCCAAAAAAATAATACTGTAATTGAAAACTCAACTTCCATTTAGACAGTAAGGCTGAGCCCCCTTGGCAGCTTCTAGGCAGAGTTGGCAACCTGTCATTAGCCAAAACGAACACCTTTTTTTTTTGGTTTTTATTTGTTTGTTTCTCCCACAAAAGGCCATGAACATCTTGCTCCCAAGGCATCTAGACGTTCCAGGAAAGCTGATGATGTCAGTCTTCCATATCAGGCTCCTCTAGGCCCAGGGCTGGGTTGGCCCTGATAAGGAAAGGATATAGGAACACCTCCCCACTCCCAGACTGAATTTTGGAACTGGAACGGCTCAAAAGGGCAGGATAAAACAGCATTCTCATCTCCACGCTGTTCCTGTGCCACTTTGTACTCTTACGAGTCAGAGGAATTCCTTAGGACTTTTGCAGTGCAGTGGGGGAATTTTCTAATGGTCCAAAGCATGGGAATGACATGGTAGTAGTGAGTGACTGTTCTCTAATTCAGCCAGGGAACTACTGCCAAATTATGGGACTGAGAGAGCGTTAATTAAAAAAAAATCCCATCTGTAGCCCCTGATTGTATGTGGCGTCAAAGAGAAGCTCCCAACCACTGAATTTCCAGGGGCTGCAAAATCAACTTACTCATTCTATGTCCTATTGAATGCATTAACAGTCCCTTCTCTACCCACAACATCAAGCTTCCATCCTGTCTTAATCCCTTCCAAATTCCCAAATTTCAACGCTTCCTTCCTTCGTTCTTACTGATCTTGTTTCGAATCTTCTCTTTCTTGAGTAAGCTCAAGACAGCATATATGGCCCTCCCCTATCCTTATAGCCCTAAAGCCATTGAGACTGGGCTAAGCTATGAAAGAATGAGTGGTCCCGGGGCTATTGAATGAGTTTCAGTCTAGAACCTAGAATTGCCAGGTTCCAGTCCAACATCCTTACCAGAACACCACACAAATTCTTTGAGCAGCACTAATCTCTCTACAGACTTAACAAACATTGTTCAGGAACCTTCCTTTCCAACCAAAACCAACCTGCACGACAGTATCTATCCAATCCTTTAATTAACCATTTTAAAATCACAGGGCAAAGTCAAAAGGACAGGCAACTAGACTAGGACACCAAAGAAGTCTTTCACATATAGTACACAGGGACATCCAAGTTTGAGGGCTGTAAACCATGTCACGTCAGTTAAAATTGAAAGAACTAGGCATTCATCAACACTGGAGGTATTTAAGAGAAATTTAGACAACCAGGCAGATATCCTTGGACCTTTGATTTTTTTTTCCTGCATGGAGCAGGGTATTGCGCTCAATGGCCTTGTAGCCTCCCCCCCACACACACACCTCATGATCCTATGATTCAGGTGGGAGGAAAGGCATAGTAGACTACAAACTAGTGAATCAGCTGCAGGCTCTACAGCACTCTGAATGACCCAACCACTCTGCTTAAGCCAACACCCTAAGACAGGAACAAAGGATGTTTTCTTACATGGGACACTGTTGCTGGTCTCTTTTAATTTCTGAAAGAAGGCGTGAATCAGGAAATGGCTAGAGTGTTTTCCAGTGAAGAGAGCAAAGTGACAGCAGAAACTCTTACAAGAAAGAAAAAGAGAAAGCAGGCATTTGGAAATCTTTTTCAAACCAAAATATTACTGCCCTTGAGATACGGAATGAAAGGAAGAATTGAAGAGCCAGAGTAAACCCTCCCTCTTTCAGATTCCTCCCCTCGCCCTGAAAGACAGCATGGAAGAAAAAGAAAAAAGAAGAAGAAGCAAAGCCAGTACCTTCCATATGCCCTATCTGAAAGCCTGGCAAAAGCTCTGAGACACCGGAGGATTTGCCTACAGAACAAAACAGAAAAGAAAAAGTTACTAAGGACCGTGGACTGCCCTAGAGGCAGGCACTTCGGGGCTGGAAGCATAGAGGGATGGGAGATTAAGGCATCGAATCAGTCTTGTCCCAGTAAAGACAGCAAAGGTCTTGGCAAAGAAACGGACCAGGCACCTGTGGCAAATAAACAGCCCTGCCTTGCAGCAATCATAGGAAAGTGGGCATTTAATTTCTCTGAGCAAAGAGGCACCTAGAACCATGGCTTCCACATGGACGTCCATTTCTGCTATACATTTGCAGAGCTTGGAAAAGTTATTTTTTCTTGGGGGGGGTGTCAATTATAACTCCTAGAATCTTCTTGCAACTGGGAAGCTGCAGTCAAAACGAGGAACATTTCCAACCAGTGGTCTTTCCTCTTCTTTTATCTTCTCACTCCTTGGCTTTCTTTCATGGCTTTCCTGGTCTTTCTTCTCTCTTCAGTTGGATTCTGTCACTGTTGTTCTTGCTGCCTACTGATTTTTCCCTTTCCCCGCCATTCAGCAGGATGGGACTATATCAGTATTTTCAATTTTAAAACTACCATTTAAAAGAAAAAGATCTTTGGTGGGGGCTTGCTATGTGACTCATGTACATGAGGACCAATAGGCAGACTAGTAAAATTATTGCCAGCATGAAATGTCTGAGGAGTCTGCAAACTTGCTTAATAACCCTCAGGCTTGTTTCTTCACTGACCTTGCTTTGCAACAAAGGAGGAGACAAAAGTGGAAAAATAAAATTGAATAAGGCCTAATGGGTAAGATTCCTCAGAAGCAAAAAGAAGAGAGTTCTACGTTTTCATATACACATACAAACACACAGTGCTCTTAAGTGTGGTTTAGACAAAAGATGCTCAACAATGAATGCAACAAGCATGCTCAGGGTTTACCTTTAGCAACTGGATCCCCAACCTAAACTCCTGATACACAGCACAAATGATAATATCTCCTGCATTTTCTGCAGTTATATGTGTCAACATATTTAAGATCTCTGCAAATGTGTCCTCTTGGCCTTCACCTCTGGAAAGATTCCTTGGTCTGTGATAATAAAACCACTCATACCCTAGTATACAGGCCAGTTCTTCTAATCCTTCCCAAAAGAACCTCCTTAATCCATTAGAGTTCCTCTCGTAGACCTGATTTCCATGTAAAAATTCAGCTTCAATTGGCTGCAAAGCCCTGAAAACCATCACAGTAGAGTAGAAAACACGGATATCCCAAGTTCTTCTTCGTGACACCTGTGAATCACACTCTAGGTGTCAATGCGCCTGCGCAGGGACAGCATCGGTCAGGCCCTAATTTCTCCACAAGAAGCGATGAACCTTCAGGTCCTAAATTGCCCTAAGCTAAACCAAGCTAAGATCACAGCTGACTAAGGAAGGTAAGAGAGATAAGGAACAGCATTCTTGCTGTCAACCTGTCTGTGTTGCTGATGGAGTGTCTGCAAACCACTCACCCCCACAAAAAACCTTCTGGAGAAGAATGTTTGGAAGGGTATTTCCTTGCCGCAAACAGCTGACCTTTTTCAGAACAATAAATCCTGGCACTGCCAAGTACATCATTCACTGCCATTCAGTACACAGAGGGGGGTGCCTCATTTCTGGCAGAAAAAGGAAAGGAAAGGAACAGAGAGAGGAAGGGGAAAGAGTGGGCAGGAACTAGCAGGAAGCAGATATGGGTTCCATGGAGATCTATCTGAAAGGGAAATAGGTTTCCATATTCTAACCAGCTTGGAAACAAAACCTTGAGACAACTACACAGTGAACTATATGACTTTATGGCCTCATCAAGACAACTCTGAGATACTTTATGTGCCTGCTTTTCCTTCTTCCTTTAACAAGGGGAACTCGCACCAAGCCCAGCAGAGGAATTTCTGCATGTCAACAACATAACTGTGTGGGAAGAGAATCAGGTCACATGTTTAAAAACTAATTACTTGGCAGCGCCAGTGAGTAACTTGAAAATCATACAGGGTCAGAGGAGGAATCTACCACTAACATCTCTTAACATCCAATATCCCATCTGGAATCAGAAGCCCTATGCCTGTTTCTACCAACTGCTGAGGGTGGAGTATGATATTACATTACATCCTACTTATGGGCTTCTCATAGGCAACCTTCTTGGACACCGTAAAAACCACTCCTGAACTAAGACAGCCCTTTGGCTTCTCACGACAAGGCTCCTTCTATGTTCTCCAACTTGCCAGGAAGGTACAGAGCTCAAAGAACCTTCTGCTGTTTCTTGTCTTTATATAGCCCTCAAACGTGGAGGTTTCAAACAGCAAACATGGTTAAAAGCTTTGGACAGGCTGCCTTCCTCCTCCTCCTCCTCCTCCTGGTTAATTCTTTTTCAAAAGCTATTTCAACATTTTGTTTCTGGCTCCTTTCCATTTAGATCAGCCGTTCCCATCCTTGGGTCCCCAGATGTTCTTGGATTGCAGCTCCCAGAAATCTCATCCACCACAGGTAGTGGCAAAAGCCTTCTGAGAGTTTTAGTCTAAGAACATCTGGGAAACCGAGGTCGAGAACAACTGCATTAGTTCTTTTAAATAGCTCTGCATTCTTAACAGAAGCCTACCCATAGCTCTTATTCTTCACAAGTGAAAAACACAGGCTGGATTCTGAAGTATTATGGCAGCAATAACAGCTGCAGTTCGATTTTCGTTATCTCCAAATGACAAGAAATTAAAGCAGACTGTTTTTAATATCATTAAATACTATGCATGGCCGTATGTTCTTTCCTAACACATTTCTTCCCCAACACAGAACTCAACACGCTGAGTATCCCAGATTCATTTTTAAAAAAGCGTACTTCTAGTCCTTAGAAATTCAGAGGGAAGTTTATCAAAGGTAATTCCTAGCCGTTACCAAAGAAAGGTTTAACTGAGGGTTGAAAGATTGAACCGAGGACCTGCAGTATACAAAAAGCCCGTGGTTTTGTTTTTGAGTGCACCTGACTCTTCCCTTCTAGACTAACCAGTACAGACTTTGCGCACAGAAGGTACAGCTTCAAGAGCTGGCACCTCAAACAGGAATAATTCCCAAAAAGTAGCATGCAAGGTTTTGATGCTTTGTATAGCTCTTTGCTTCTATACATCATGGAGAAAGATATAATGACTTGAAAATCAACCACATGCAAGCTTCCAAAAGTCACTATATATGTAAAAACAAAGTTTATTTAATGTTTTTAAAAGAAGAACAGAGGGCGCAGTTCCCCAAGGCCAAGAATAATGTTACACAGAGAGACATTTGCCATGGGGGGAAAAACTGCACTATACCATCCTCTCCACCCCCACTGAAAACTGGTTCTTCAACTGAAACACACACACACTGGCCAAGAAAGAAAGAGCCCTGTATACAAAGCAAACAAAGTGCAAACCTGCACTTTGGCTCCTGTCCAGAGAACTGTGCTTTGTTCCCCCAGTAAGAGAAAAGCTGGGAATACAGTGGTACCTTGTATCAAGGAATTAATTTGTTCCAAATGAAATTATGTTAAGCAAATTTTCCTTTATACAAATTCCCATAGGAATGCATTGAAAATGGAGTAATCCCATTTTTATGTTGTATGGATTTTCTCCATAGGCGATTATGTTAAGCAAATTTCTCCTATCTCCGGAAATTTTTATGTTGTACAAATTTTATGTTATACAAGGGTCCACTGTACACTGAATATCTAAAATGTATTACAGGAAGACACCGGGAAGTGGCAGGTTTGCATTTCGGTATAGGCGAAAGGTGTGGACACACCCAGGGTGGGGCAAAACTGGGGAGAATCATAGAATCATAGAATTATAGAGTTGGAAGAGACCTCATGGGCCATCGAGTCCAACCCCCTGCCAAGCAGGAACCCCTTCACAATATTTCCGACAGATGGCCATCCAGCCTCTGCTTAAATACCGTCAAAGAAGGAGACTCTACCACCCTCCGTGGCAGCATATTCCACTGCTGAAAAAGTGCTGAAAGAGAGAGTGAAGAGATGCCACGGCCATAGCAAACCTGGATGCCAAGTAACAGGCTTGTTATGGTGACTCACAGCTTAAGTGGTGAAAAGGATATGCCTGGAAGTCGCTGGAGTGAGGCAGGTAACACAGTGCTGAGGTTTCAGTAATGAAGCACACACGTGCGCCTCTCAAGCCAGATCAATGCAAAAAGACTCCACTGACTGGCATGGGAGTCTTCCAACACCCTTTAGTTTAATAATAAATAAAAACCAAAAACATGGGTGCCCCCCTCCCCAGACTAAGGTAGCTAGAAGGGAGGAGACATGAGGAGAAGAAGAAAGAGGAGTGGGTTTGTATGTGGAAAGACTGCAAGGAGAGCTCTGGTTCTAACAAGAATTCTTGTCTAAACAAATGCTCTGAGATTTTGCTCACTTGGAAGCACAAAGAATGTATCTAGCTCTCAAACCTCTATTTTGCACTTGCCGCGTCCCAGAGTATTGATTTTTTTTAAAAAAAAAATCTAGCAAGGCTGCAATCCAAGTCAACAGAACAGATTAGAACAGAGGAGAAAGACAGGGAGAAGTAATAATTCTGACTGATTCCCTCGGTTAAACTTGCAACACAGAGAGGTCAAAATCCTGCCAAAGATAATGGTCTTGTTTATTATGGGTAACTGTTCAAGCAGAGTTCCCCTTTTGCCTCCCAGATCCCTAATTGATCAACAACCTCCTGTGCTGAATTATGGGATTGAGAGACATAAAATGGCAGGAGGTAGAGTCACACTGTTACTGCATGCCTCTGAGAAGCATCCCACAGCTCCTTTGTGAGTCGTGAGGATTCCTGTCACAAGTTATCCTCACAACTCACCAAGCTGGAGTGGTGCAACTTACGGAGCATGAAAAAGAAAAGGCACGTGAACAGCACAGAGGAAAAAGCATTGCTCTATCTTTTGCATTTTGATTCCTCCCAATCCCACCAATGAGGTCTGCTGGACTCCCACCAAATAATGACAGGGAGTTCTTTCACCCTACAACTCCCATTCCTACCGATAACTATACAGATAAGTTCACTTGTACAATTACCTGTTTACACTATACATTCCCAATGAGATTCTCACCACAGAGACCAATTCCTGCAGCCAGAAATTAAGAAGAGCAATATCTAGTCAGCCTGCTCCCCATATGTTGGTTTTCTTCCTGCCTGTCTTTTTTAAATTAAATGCGGCTGTGCAATTTTTTTAAAAAATCATTCTTACCTGTAGTACGAAAGATACCCTACCATCTTGCATGAAGCCACCTTATTCTCTCTCTCTGAATGGGACACAACCATGAACCCTGAACTTTTAAGAATGAGCATTCCTTTCTGGGGATTGACCCAGGAGGTTCTGCTTGACTTGTATAAGAGCATCCTCTCCTATGAAATCTCCCAAAGCATTCTCTGACCTCTGAAACGCTTGCGTGCTGTTGGGAGCCTTATGACTTACCTAACACAATGAGCTCGGCATAGGCTTCGTTGTTGCCTTGCAAATCCTGAGACGACGTTACAGTGCAGTAGTACACGCCACTGTCCCCCCACGCCGTCTGCTCTATGCTGAGGTCAGCATCTACAAGAGAAAGGGAGGCAAGGCCAGAAATACATTACTCAAGGCAATCCTAACAGAGTTTCTAAAGTACAGTGGTACTTCAACTTACGAATTCAATCCATTCTGAATGCATGCTCTTAAGTCGAACTACTCTTAAGTCGGGGTACCTACCTAAAAGGGGGGGGGGGTTAAAAAACCAAAAAATGAAAAAAAAAATGTAATTCGTGCAGACCATAACTAAAATTTGTAAGGCAGCAGTTAAAACGCCAACAGTTTTTTGCTCTTAAGTAGAGCTGGTCTTAAGTCGGGGTGCCACTGTATATAAGATGTTCAAGGATTGGTTCATCATTGCCACCAGGTCTCATGAATTCTAGTACAGTGGACTCTTGTAGAACAGTTTGTATAACATAAAATTTGTACAACATAAAAAATTCCGGAGATAGGGGAAATTTGCTTAAGATAATCGCCTATGGGATGAATCTGTACATCATAAAAATGGGATTACTCCGTTTTCAATGCATTCCTGTGGGAAATTATACTGTATAAAGGAAAATTTGCTTAACATAATTTCATTTGGAATGAATTAATTCTTTTATACAAGATACCACTGTACAATACTCTATCTACTACATCAGGCTGGATGTTGGAAGAGGAGGTAGCATTCCCCCGAATTTGCATTTCTTTAAGGACACTCTTGGGGGGGGGGGAATGAGGCAACATAATGACAATGTGCTGGTTGGGTAAGTGCTTCTCCTGGTTTGCCACTTAATCTCCCTTGCAGGGTGTGAAAGCTCAACTTTGCCATTGCACCTCTGTTCTCTCCTTTTTTATGTATTCTTCTCAAACAATGAGTCTTCCTCCAATTGAAATCTACACAGCATTTTGCTTCATATTTAAAACTATCTTGCAGCTGAACGTTTACGATAAGCCTCTCAAAACAACTCAGACTGAAAAGAGGGCATATTTCCTCCGTAGAACCTGAAGGAGATCCCGTGGAGTTCAAAATTTATTTCATTTAAGCACATGTACACACACACACACACACACACTCACACACACACACAAGACAGCCAAATCATCTTTCAAGTTGTTCTAAAAAAATTAACAAAATAATAATAAAAAAGATGTTCCACCAAGTCAATTCTAACAATCTTCTTTAGAGTCTTCCAGACAAAGCATACTTCTATGGGCGCCAGGAGAGAACACCATGAAGTGCATTTGTTTTGAAACATGTTATCACAGGATCCAGTTTCGCCATGGACTTTTGACCTGACACAACAGTTAATGCTTATTTAGTCTTTTTTTTTTTTTACTCTCTTCTGAAATCTTTGCTGCTGCTGGAGTCTTTTTAAACACAATTTTTTAAGGTGGTGGTCTTCCCAAGATTTAGTGGGGCAACAGACCAAACAAAACACTAATGTTATAGTACACAAGAAAATACTATGGAGAAGGTTGTTTATCCTTGTTCCTAACTTGCAAGAAACAAGGGATGTGTTATTTACAATACTGTCTTATGAATGTTGGAAGTATTGTAAGTCCTACTATGACCTCAAAAAAAAAAAAAACACCTTTAGGACTGCAACTTAAATGTAAACAGTTTACTAGGTTTTGGTCCTGGAAAATACTCCTGTATTAAAAGGTTCATTCGTCTTACTAGCACTGTTCAGAAGTGCTAGTATTGTGGGAACCAAACGAACATTTTGAAGTAAAATGGTCGTATCTGGATTCGTTTTTGTCCAGCAGCAGAATTGCCTGTGATTTTTTTTGTTTGTTTTTGGTTTTTTTTTTTGTTTGCTTTTTGTTATGAGATTTGAAACTCCTTCTGTTGTCTTTATGTTCTTGTATCTGGAGAAGTTCCATTTGACATCATGAGGGGTGTTAGGAACAAGTTTGGAAAAAGTTAACTTGTCCATGGAAAAACCTTACTTCCAGTCCATTTAGAATGTACATTATTGCAAAACACTGAACACCGAATAATTTAAGATTAGGTTGCAGCACTCTTTGCCATTTACCACTCTTTTTTCAGTAACTCTCCCTTTTGCTCACTTTGAATCATCCTCAGTTTGTTTCACAATTTTCAGTGATTCACTAAGTCCCATTTCCTCCAGGTCCAAAGCAGATGATTTCTCTTGATAATCCACTGTAGATTTTATACATGGCAGATTTCCCGCTAAGATTTCAGAAAAGGAATCTTTCACAATCTTGATGGATGAAGATTCACAACAGTCAAATTATTTAACTATCAGATACAAGGAATCATAGTTCGTGGAATAACGCATCCAGCCAGGTCTTCCAACACAACCAGTTGGGGAGGGACAGACCAAGTAGGAGCAATTTCTTTGATCTTTTGTATTCAAAGGGGAGCTTTAAAAACATTTCCCCCTATTTGAGATCATCTTACCCACATCAGGAGAGCGGCTTCAAATCTTGTCAGTCACTCAGTGTAAACAAGTTTAGATAAACAAGTTTAAACCCCCTGGCTGCCTCAGTCATGTACAGTGGTACTTTGTATAAAGGAATTAATTTGTTCCAAATGAAATTATGCTAAGCAAGTTTTCCCTTATACAAATTCCCATAGGAATGTATTGAAAACAGAATAATCCCATTTTTATGTTGTACGGATTCTCCCCATAGGTGATTCTCTTAAGCAAATTTCCCCTATCTCTAGAATTGTTTATGTTGTATAGATTCTATGTTATACAAACTGTTTGTTATACAAGGGTCCACTGTACTAAACAGTGTCTGTTACAGAGAAGATGCTTCCTCTTTTTACACTAAAGTAGTTTCACAGTATTGTCAAGGAGCACAGCAATAGTGGAATTGTTTACTTTTTGTAGAGTTTCACATGTTAAAAGAAATGCTTCACCAGCCTTGACACATGACAGAATGCCAATAACACTGTTTACACATCTTCAGTTTACATCCCTTGTTTCATTTATTGAAATAATGCATCTTTCCCTCAGCCAATGCAACCAATTAGGAAATTCAAGCAACCTTGGGTCTACTCATCTCCCTCACATCCTTTTCTGAATCATCATCAGGAGGGTGGTCAAAGACCAAAATATAACACTTATTATGAAATTAGGCAGAAATATGACTTAACACTTTTAAAAAGTCACCAGATTACTCATAAACATGTTTAAACTTAATTAGAAGTTCAAATATAGGTTGCAGAAAAATCATGGCATGTCACAGAAATGCTCGCCCTAATGATCAGACAATGTATTCTTCACCACACACAAAGTCTTCTAAATTATGCTTTCTTGGAAAGCCGAAATGTTCCAAACACTCAGTGTTAGGTCAGAGCCGCACAGCACCCCATGAGAGGTAATCTTAATATTCTCATATCAAAAGAAAGACTGGGAAGTGGTGGAATCCGGTCACACCCAGCTATGTTTTGCTGTTCAGAGAGGAACTCAGGAGGAATGCTGGCAACTTTCCTTTCTTTATCCTCTGTATTGCAGCCAAATATAGAATGGGAGGCCCTTGAAGCCAACAGAGCCTCAGAAGAGAAAGCCTAAGGAAAGAATGTAATACTTAACCTCTAGGTTACGTTTTACAGGTATTCAAAGCGCTTGACAGAACACATAACCTTGCAAATTTTGATAACATTGTAACATGTTGCAGATGAAATTGAGGGTGAGCAAAAGGGTTCTTCTAAAGCTAAAAGAACAGCCACTGCTTTAAATCTCTCTATATAGTATATGTAACAGTAGCTATTCTTTAAGTTTTAGGAGATGCTCAAAGGTACATATTTTTAAAAATACACATTCCATTGCTTTCATCAAAATATCTGATGGGGAATCATTTTAAAAATCCATATAATAGACAGCATCACTGAAATAATCTAACAAAATATCTCTGTAACCGACATCCTCAAATTGTGCAATGAAAGATTAAAGGGAACCATAACCTGGTTTAACCTGGTTAAACACGCAACAGCAATAAAAAAAGAGCATTCATGGCACCTTTTAAATCAATTTCTCTATTATGTTAGTTTTAATCGTTGGTAAATTCAAGACAAGTACTTGTGAATCCTCTACCTTCATTGAAAAGGCACTCTCACCTTTTCCAAACTGTCTCTGCAGTGACACCTGAACATAAAAAGTGCTTTCCTCCAGAATGTTCATAATCAAATTGGGCATATCCAATCAATTAAAGCTCATCCAATGAACCAAATAGGACTACAATAATGATGCAGCAACTCAAACACTGCCCCCTCACTGTTGTGCAACAACTGAATCTCACAATTCCTCACTCCTCTACCCGGTAAGCTAAGTGCATAGATAAGTTACTTTTCCCAGGGGTGGGGATGGTCTGAAAGTTATAGTCCACAAAAATTCATTTACCAGGCTTCTGCCTTGAACACATATACTTGTGCTAATCACTTGTGGCTTGTGGAGAAGCACCAATCCTAGTAGAACTGCCTTTTCTGTTATCCTTAAAGGGAGCTCTCCATCATCTTTATCAATAACAAAGGGCTGTGGCAATGAGTTTTCAAGAGCTCTCTCTCTCACACACACACAATGTTTGTGTGTGTGTTGTGCCATATAACAACGTATAGCAACCTAATAAAACAGTGATGGCAAACCTTTTAGAGACCGAGTGCCCAAACTGCAATTCAAAACCCACTAATTTTTCGCAAAGTACCAATACAGCAATTTAACCTGAATATAGGGGGCTATAAAGGGCCAATGTCGGGTGCCCACAGAAAGGGCTCCGAGTGCCACCTTTGGCACCCGTGCCATACGTTGGGCAACACTGTAATAGGATTTTCAAGGTGAAATAGTTAAGGAGTGTTTTGCCCTTTAAGGAGTGTTTTTGCTAGTACCTCTCCCTCAGTGAGTTTCCATGGCTCAGCAGGGACTGAACTCTGCTCTCCAGAGCCCTAGTGCATACGGCTATCTGCTGGGCTTCCCAAGAGCACTAGCTACTGGCACTGCACACTTACTGTTAGTGATGGTGATGCGTCTGCCCTGGTAAAACTCCCCAAGAGTCACTGTGTTGCCTTGTTTGGTAGCCACCACGCGGACAGTTCGGGTATTGTCTTGGCACTCCACGTAGGGATTGTACCCGGGGTTGGTCTGCTGTAGCTGGTTGGTGACCTGGGTCTCTTGGCTGCTGGGGTTAAACGCATCTGCCAGGCGGCTCCGGCAATAAGACTTGTACTTCCACAAGACGATAGGCGGCTGGGTGGCTGAGGTCTGGTAGCTGCATTGCAGAGTGACGGGCTGGAACAGAATGACCACGTTGAAGGGGTTCTGCACCGTGACTTGTATTGCAGAGGCAGGATCTAAGGACAAGAACAAGCAGGCAAGAAAAGGGCTTTTGAGTGCGGGAAAGGAAACTTGAATACTCAATTTATAACATTTCTCTACCATCGTTATTCACTGGGTACATCGAAAATCCACAGCTGCAGATTTCTACATCACAGCAAGATGAGGTCTAAACAAGCCAGAATTTCCAAACCAAGAATAAACCATGAGTTAAGATTCTGATTTATACCTGGGCAATGGATGACTATAGCTTGGTAGCTGAGGCAGCTTCAGACAAGAAGGCAAGTTTCAACAAATCATGCTGCAATTTATAATGATACATCAACAAAACCATTATGTTACCACCACAAACTACTATTCAGGATCAATAAACCTGGCACTAAACTCTTACAAAAACACCCTTCATAAATGTCAGCAGCTTTATTACAGGAGAGTTTTAATCATGCCATGTAATTAAGCTAGTTTGACTTTTGTACTTCCTTTCTGAACAGAAAATCCATTCAAATTAAACAGGCAGTAAGTGTGGTACTGTATATCCCAACAGACAAGCACAGTTTCTGCACGATTAGCTGAACCGCTTGGCCATTTAAACCTGCTATCATAAGTCAAATCAAGAAATTCTGAATTTTTAATATAGCTGTTTAATTATTTTTAATATTTTAAATAATATTTAAATATTTTAATAATTTATTGTTTTAGGTTTTACCTTTTGTTTTTTTAATACTGTAAGCTGTCTTGGATCCTTTAGGGAAAAGGCAGTACATATGAATACTTTATAATAACATAAATAAATAGATGTCCAATTAATTAGCCAATCCTGTAACTCTGACATTCTATTGCACAGAACCCATTCACAGGATGACAATTTTTTAGCCCTAGAAGACAAATAAAGAGCCTTGTAGAACAATGGTTAGCCTGCAATAGCACAATCAAGACTCAGGTGGGCAGCTCAAGACTGATTCAGGCTTCCATCTTTCCAACCTCAGTAAACTGAGTACAGTGGGACCCCCGTATCCACAGATTCATTATCCACTGATTCAGCTATCCACGGTTGGCAGGGGAAAAATAAATAAATAATTCAGCAGCTGCAAAGCAAGCTATTGTCACAAAGAGCAGCTGTAAAGCATGCTACTGTAAGGCAAGTTACTATCACAAAACAGCAGTTTTGGGGACATTTTTGGCATTCTCTCTTATCCATGGTTTTCATTATCCACGGGACGGCTTGGAACGAATCCCCAGCGGATACTGGGGTCCTACTGTACCTAGCTCACAGGAACGGTGGTGGGGCAATGTGTACCCTGTAAAATTAAATTATAAACTGCCTGTGGTGTGCTTTAAATGCTATGGTATATTATATAAGTAGCAGCTTTTAAAAAAATGTCAAGGTCTATATGCCAAATAGGAAATCTACCTGCCATCAACACAGCTTTTCGAGGTTTAGCAGACCATTCATACTAGGTCATTGCAAAAACTTTCTTCTTCACTATGGCTGCTCTCCTATTTGTCTATTTGCAATCCAGTACAAACTGACTTCCATTTCCTTTCAACCAAACCAGACAGCATTCTAGCACTGAAAAGCTACTAGCCTCCACTTCCAAAGACTGTAAGATAAGGAACAGGACAATCCATATATTTATCAGCCTTTCAAGCTGACGCAAGAGAAAGGAAGTTTCCTTCTCCTGGTACAGCAACAAAGAAACCAACTAGACTGCTAAGAGAAGGACAAACTGCATTTACAAGCACCAATTGTTTCAGAAGCAAAGGAGGATAAAAACAAATGAATTGGGGGTGGGGTGGGGAACCAGGATGTTTGTGATTTACTGTACCTTTTCCTGAAAACAATCATTAAGAAACCACAAAAGCAACTTCAGAAAAGACTAAAAGCAGAATATCTGCAAATCCAGCATCATTTCCACAAAAACCTGGGAGATAATGTCTAGCTTTGCTTGTACCTAAGCAAACTCCAGTACAATTGAAAAGAGCACTAACCCTACACACACACACACACACACACACACACACACACACCACTGCAGTCCCCACCAAAACAAAAAACTCTTTAAAAAGCTCCAGAATATTGTGGTGGAGAGGCAGTTGACTCAAAAATCTCAGCCTATTGCCAGCTTCTCATAAATTTTAATCCTTTTTTGAATTTAGAGGGATTAGCACATCGTAACAATACTGATCTCTGTGAGGGTATTTCAGAAACCGAGTATCACCCTTGAAAAGACCCAAGCCCTAGGTGAAACCCATATAACATCAGAAAGCAAAGGTAGCTGTTGCTTTCCATCCAGGTATGAGAACAGGTTGTTTCAACGTTCACTATTTATTGGGCACTGCTTGTGATGGAAAAGAAGCTTGCTTTTTTTAAAAAAAAGGCTCTCCTGACTTTTATGCTTTTCCACCGCACGAGTATCAAGGGAAGTGTTCCCAGCTTTCTCTCTGGGCAACAAAACCAGCCTCCTATTCAAAGCTTGCATCAATCTTCTCCCCTCCCACCTTTCATTTGTTTCTGTGGTTTCATTCCAGGCTAGCAGGGGGCTGACACTGAGATCACTTCCCTCCCACAATGGACGGGGAGTTTCGGCAGACGCGTGTGTCACCGCCAGCATCGGCCCGTCACACTTCCTGGGTGGGGGTGGCGGAGCTTGTTAACTTCCCCAGCGTCGGGCACACCTAGGACCTAGGCTTCCAGGGGATACCCAAGAAAGCGTGCCACACGGGGCACAAACATTGCTGGCAAAGGGACACACACACCCCAGAGGTCAGTCATGAAACTAGAAAGGCAGAAAAGGCATTGGGCTTGAGTTATAAACATTTCCAATCCTTCCAAGAGCTTCATGTTTACTTTGCAGGAAGGTGGTTATATGCAAAGCACACACCCTGCCAAGAGTTCTACTGGCTGATACCAGAAAAGGAGGGGGGGAGCAAAAGCAAACCTAGCCATGAGCAATGGGTGTGTGTGTGTGTGTTGCGTCGTTACAGTCGTGACCGACTCTTCGTGACCCCATGCCCATGGAGTTTTCTTGGCAGGAATCCTAGAGTGGTGTGCCAGTTCCTACTCCAGGCGCCTACAGCACCTGGTCTTCCCTGGTGGTCTCCCATCCAAGTACTAACCAGGGCTGACCCTGCTTAGCTTCCGAAATCAGGCGAGATCGGATGTGCTTAGGGCATATAGGCACCTCTGAGCAATGGATATAATTATGTATTTGGAACCCACCTTTCGCCACAACCTTCACCCTGGAATAAATCACTTAAAAGCTACTGCTGGTAAAAATCTTTACTGGACCTCTACAAAGTTACAAATACAGTGGACCCTTGCATAACAAATGGTTTCTATAACATAAAATTTGTACAACATAAAAAATTCCGGAGATAGGAGAAATTGGTTTAACCACCATCGTCTATGGGGCGAATCTGTACAACATAAAAATGGGATCACTCTGTTTTCAATGCATTCCTATGGAAAATTTGTATAAAGGGAAATTCGCTTAACCTAATTTCATTTGGAACAAATTAATTCCTTTATACAAGGCACCACTTGTAAAACAAACCTCCTGAATTCTTCGTTAGCTAAATAGGACTTGAACCTTGTGGCTACGGGAAATCATTCGAAAACTGGGTCCAACGTGATGTCCCAGGGAGCTGTGGCCAGGAAGTGGTGTACAGGACAAGGAAAAAGCAACAAGGCTTGGGGCTCAAACAAGAAGGAAGCCCATGGGGCAAACTTGGTCTTCAGCCAACATGGTTGTTCCCAGAGGAGGCGACAGAAAAAAGATCTGAACTCCACAAAGAGAAACAATAAGACAAGATTCAGGGGCTCGCAACGAGGTGTGGTGAAAAGATTTCTGGAAGTGACAACTGTTTCCATACAAATGCCAGAAAACTCACTACATCTTGCTCCTGTTCTAGGCTGTTGTTATATATACTGTTTACTAGTTATAGTGTTTTTATTTCTATAGAGCTTATCTGTTATATTGTATTTTACTGTTTATGGTTTGATTTCTGTTCAATTTGTAAACTGCCCAGAGTAGCCATGTAGCTAGATGGAGCAGTATATACATTGGACCCTTGTATAACAAACAGCTTGTATAACATAAAATCTGTACAACATAAAAATTCCGGAGATAGGGAAATTTGCTTAACATAATCGCCTATGGGGAGAATCCGTACAACATAAAAATGGGATTACTCCATTTTCAATGCATTCCTATGGGAATTCGTATAAAGAAAAAATTGCTTAACATAATTTCATTTGGAACGAATTAATTCCTTTATACAAGGTACCACTGTAAATTTACAGTTCCCCCTTCCCCTGTACCCTAAAGCAGGAGACCCCGGAGCGGTTGCCCCTCAGAGGCGGGCGGAGGGGCCACGGCGGTGGGGTCCTCACGTCGCTCGCTCTGGGAAAGGAGGGGAGAACGCGTCGGCCCCTTACTTTACCTGCTATCCAGGCGCCGCCCAAGAGCCACAGGAGAGTCAGCGCGGCGGGCCGAGGCTCCATGTCCACCCGCGCCGCGCAGGTGGAGGCGGGCGGGCGGCAGCGGGCAGTTGCTGAAGGGCGGGAAAGGCAAGACCCTCCTGGCTTCGGCCTAATTCAGGCCCCGCGTCCTTCTTTTGAGGCGCTTGGCGGAGTTCCTCGAGGGTCAACAACAACCCGCCCGAAGTTCCCTCAGCGCGCCCGAAGCCGAACCCGCGCCGGCTGCAACTCTGCGCCTCCCTTCTTCAGGTGCAGCGCTGGCGCCTCGCCCGGAGCGTGGGCGATACCAACTCCCACCGAGGGGTGTAAGGATTGGAGGGCAGCCTCCGAGGCACGGCTGGAAGCAGCCCTGGAAGACTTTCTTCTGAGGGGGGGGGGGGGGACAAGGGCTTAGTCTTGCCTTCTTGAGTCCCTTCTACAGCCAAAGGCGGGTTTGGCCAGGCACTCCGGCGCATCCACCTCCCTTGGGCGCTCCCTCCCTGTTTGTGAAGGTGGTTCGTCCCTCTGGCTGGTTGGAATGCCTTGGGAGAAGGCGCCAAGTTGTTCGGGAAAAGTGGGGGGGGGAAGCGAGGATAAACTTTCTTTCAGCCCAGAAATAAACAAAAAAGGACTAACGGTCTGCAAAGATTACACAAAAGTAACCGTCGGTGATGCTGGACTAGGAACGAGCAAACAAATCGCAAGCTTTCAAGGAGAAAATTCCACTTTTTTTCGCTCTCCTCCCCCTCTTTAAATGAAAGTGGACTCGCCCAGGTAGGGACGAGGACAGAGAGGGGGATAAAAGCAGTTTTTAAAAGTATAAGAGAAGGAAAGGGATTGGTGTACGTTTAGGGCGGTTGGCCAAGAAGCTTCGCCATTGGTCAGCAACTCCCATATAAGAAGGGTCACCACTTTCGGGATGAAGGGTGTTTGATGCCCGGGTTCACTCTTGTGTGTCAGTTTTATTACTCAGAGTCTGGAAAAGTTGCTTCTTTTTTTAGGCTACAGCGCTCGGAATTCCCAGCCAGAATGGTGTTAAGCCAAGGTGGGCTGGGGTGTTCTGGGAACTGTAGTCCCAAATGTCATGTTTTTCCAAGCTTTGTTTGGGAAGAAAGTAAAAGGCGGAACCTGAGGGAACCCCCTGATTTCATATGATTTTTACATGGGATCCCATGAGAAAGTAGAATTCTTTGGAAAAGGCAATAATGCCGGGAAAGGTGGAAGGAAGTCAGCAGGAAAAGAGGAAGAGCAAACGCAAGATGAGCTCGCTTCCTAAAGGAAGCCATTGGTTTGAGCTTGCAAATGCTGAGCAGGGCTGTTGAAGACAGGACATTTTGGGGAGAGTGCTGATTATACATTGGAGGTGACTTGAGAGCACATAATGTGTGTTAATCAGATGTCTATTTTATTTTAGAGCATTTTTTACCCCACCTTTCTCCTTGGAAAAGAACCCAAGGCGACTTACAGTAATGAGGGACAATATACAGTCCAGTACAATTAAAACATATTCAAGTTTGAGAACAGGGAATTGAAGGTCATTTTACAGCATTAAAAGATAGCATTAAGGCTACAAGAGAACTTAAGCAGTTAAAGAGAGAGTAAAAATTCCATGCAATCATGCACAGTAGACCATCCAAAAAGGAGATATAAACACAAAGTGGTAAGTGGTTATAAACACAAAGTCTATGTAATCATTCATGGTAGATTCATATAAAGACACATAATAGGTAGTCCATCATTCAGGGAAAGCTTGCCTGAAGAGAAAGGTCTTTGCCTGTTTCCAGAAGGACCACAGAGATGAGGCAGTCCTGGCCTCTAGTGGGAGGGAGTTCCAGTGTCTGGGCGCAGCAGTCGAGAAGGCCCTTTCACGGGTTCCCACGAGACCTAGTTTGACACTATCCAGGACTGCAGGGGGGAGAGCAGGCTACACATGTGTCCCAAGTTCCATGACAAGGAGGGGGCACCAAAATGCCAAAATTGCATTTATACTTTATACTATGGGACCCATGTTTGCCCCAGGTGACACAGACCCTAATTGTGGGCTGGGCACAATCCACAATTGCACCACCTTCTCTCTCGCTCGCTATCTATAGAAGTAAAACAGAATACCTTCAACAAAAATCTCCTTACATCTTGGCTGCAATAGAAACAGTTGCTCATGTTCCCCTGCCATCCCTGATGTTTGGAGAAGATCATCCTATAGGACGTGGATGAGTAGTGAAAAGTTTTGATCTAACAAGAAGTCTAGTTGCCATGACTCAGCTTCCGGATACTATTTTGTTTTATTTGCATATTTGGATATTGGTCTTTGACTGTATTAAAAGTGAATCTATCACAGACAGCAAACCCACAGGTTTTGTGTTTTTTTAAATGGCCTGGACTAGACAAGAGCAGCCCCACCTCCACAGTAAACTTTTGCTGACCATTATGATATCATCCCTGTGGATGATGTCATAACTGAGATCAGTTAGAATTTTCCTTTATAATCCCTTCAGTGGGTTAGTGTCCAGGCGGCCATGTCCTCCTGTTGGGCAAATACTGTGCTTTATTTCTTGGGTTTGACATTTGCTATCGCTGAAACTAACTTCTATGAGGGATATTCCCTGGAAGCACCATGTCTTCCAGGCCACCCTTGCACACTCGCCTTTATCTCTGACAACCCCGTGATCCTGCGTTGTCCTTACACGCACCTCAGAGCCCCCGTCTCCTGGCAATACCTCGACCCGAAGTGGGCCAACGAGCAGCCTATCACCTTTCTGCGCTCGGGGAGTTCGTCTCAGCCTTCGCTCGGCCATGCCAAGCTGAAGCGGTTCTGGTTCAGATCCCGGCTCATTGCTGGCAATCTCTATATCCCAAGCCCCAGCGTGAAGGACTCGGGAGTGTATACCTGCCAGGTGGGTGACGCCACCGTGGCTTACTACCATGTGGATTTCCAAGACGCTGGGCACCTTCACGTCTCGCACGCCAGCCTTGGGGAGACCCCCTTGGACAACGTCACAGTCTATCTCGGAAACGGAACCTGGGCGGCGATGTTCACCTCCTGGAGTCCTTGGCAAGCTTGCGATCGGTGCGGCCGTCTGGGCGAAAGGAAGCGAGTGGGTTTTTGTTATGCCCAAGTGACCGAGAGCGACCAGGAGGTAGAGGACCCCCTGCCCTGCGGGATAGCCAGGAGGAAGTATCCCACGTTGCCACAACATGGACCAGAGCTACGGATAGAAACCTGTCAGGTGCCTTGCGACATGTCACAGGTCCTTGCTCCAGAAAAACCCAGCGCTGTGCCGCTCCTGGTCTTTACCACCTTACATCCCCAGCCTATGGCCATTGCTCACCTGCGCTGCCCATCCTCTTCCATCTACAGGTAGAGTCTTCAAGCTCAAACTTATCTTTTCTGTTAGTCTTGTGGAGCCTCGTGGCACGGTGGTTAAACTGCAACACTGCAGTGAAGACTCTGCTCACAACTTGAGTTTGATACCAAATGCCTCAGGTGGCTGGCTCAGGGTTAACTCAGCTTTCAGGCCTTCTGAGGGTGGTAAATTGAGTATCCAGCCAGCTGCAGTGGTGGGGTGGAGATATGTATCCTCCATAATTAAGATGTAAACACCCAGAGAGTGCTTTAAGTACTTTGTTGTTGTTGTTCAGTCATGTCCAACTCTTCATGACCCCATGGACCAGAGCTCGCCAGGCCTTCCTATCTTCCACTGCCTCCCGGAGTTTGGTCAAATCCATATTGGTTGCATCGATGACACCGTCCAACCATCTCATTCTCTGCCGTCTTCTTTTCCTTTTGCCTTCAATCTTTCCCAACATCAGGGACTTTTCCAAGGAGTCCTCTCTTCTCATGAGGTGGCCAAAGTACTGGAGCCTCATCTTCAAAATCTGTCCTTCTAGTGAACATTCGGGGTTGATTTCTTTCAGGATGGATAGGTTTGATCTCCTTGCAGTCCAGGGCACTCTCAAGACTCTCCTCCAGCACCACAGCTCAAAAGCATCAATTCTGTGGCGATCAGCCTTCGTTATAGTCCAGCTTTCACTTCCATACATCACTACTGGAAAAACCATAGCTTTGACTATCCTGATCTTAGTTGGCAAAGTGATGTCTCTGCTCTTTAGGATGCTATCTAGGTTTGCCATTGCTTTCCTCCCAAGAAGCAGGTGTCTTTTTATTTCGTTGCTGCAGTCGCCATCTGCAGTGATCAGATGGTCTTTAAGTACTATGGGGCAGCATATAAGAAGCACACTTTGCTTTTAGTTCTCAAGCCAACCAGTTGTCTATTTTGTGTTCTCTTGGGGTTTTATTGAGTAAACAATAAACTAAGGCCAAAAGAAAAGGAGAGTGTTCTGGCACTGTTAAGAGTTGTGCATGAACAGAAGCTTCAGCCTTTTTTCACCTTTGCAAGACATGGTACAACTGCTGACATGCTTTCATCTCTACGGCCTATTCCTTGTTTCAAAGCCCATGTTACCACTAGCTGCCATTAACCTGTTGATCACTGTTCTTGTGCGTCTTTCAATCTGTGATATAAATAAGAACAATAATGCTGCGTAAATGAGGTGCTGCATAAATGCAGAGAGAACAGCCTGCCTTGCATTTGCTCAGTCCTCTCACTTCAGCATTTAAGTTTAACCTGTCTTGCATGCTCAAATGTCCAAGCTGGTTAATGATTGAGAAGCAATCATGCCCAGATCCAGTTCTGGCACTTACAGCCAGCTTGTTGCAGAAAAATATATATAGAATAAATAAAGCCTCAGCAGCAAGTCGATTCCAGAAATAGATATTCAGGATAGCAATAGGGATACTGGAAACAAAGGCAGAGATGACTGGAGCACATGGTTAGGGCTACTCCCACAATCTAATTGGGATAATTAATTTCCCACTCTTCCTGGCATTATTGTAAATATCAGCACCAATGTATAAAGAAACACTGTATACATACTACTTGAGCTCTCCTGTTTATATCCTTAGACTTCCCACTCCACCCACCCTTTTGTAGGGAATCCCTAATAATAATAATAATAATAATAATAATAATAATAATAATAATAATAATAATAATAATAATAATAATAATAATAATAATAATAATAATAAATACAGTGTCCCCTTGTATAACAAAGAGTTTGTATAACATAAAATCTGTACAACATAAAAATTACAGAGATAGAGGAAATTTGCTTAACAGAATCGTCTATGGGGCGAATCCGTACAACAACAAATTGACCGCGATTAGGGATTACTCTGTTTTCAATGCATTCCTATGGGAAATTTGTATAAAGGAAAATAAATTTGCTTAATATAATTTCATTTGATGATGATGATGATGATGATGATGATGATGATGATGATGATGATGATGATGATGATGATGATGATGATGATGATGATGATAGAATTGTATTTTCCTGCCTCTGCTTTTTCCAGCCCTGTCTACTGGCAAGAAGGCCTAACAAAACTGACCCACTTTGAACTTCTCCGGAAGAACAGTTCCCAGAGCCTAGACAAAGCTACTGGTGGTGGGATTCTCCACCTCACCTTCCAGAATGGCACCCACAGCACGTTCTACTGGTGCTACGTCAATGGGAGGCTGGTGGGCAAGTTTCTCCTCACTTCCCCTGTTGCCGTGGCGGCTCCCAGGGAGCTGGCCCACACCTACTCCTTCCTCGAAACACTCGTGGTGGGAGTCTCCTCATTCCTTGTTGTCATGATGTTCCTCAGCATCGTCCAGTCCTGCAGGAGGAAACCTGGAACCTCCATTGTCTAGAAGAGGTGCATGAACCTCCATGAGAACACCCAGAAAAGGGGAGGTGGGTTGCTGAATAATAAAGATATTGACTGGAAGTGCAATCAGAGTCAGTGGCGTGAAAAATCTCCACGTTCCTTTCCAGAGCTCAGGAAAGTTGCTTTCTCAGCTACAAAAAGTTGCATCCTGATCATTTTTTTAAACGGCAGGATACTGCTATTTTTGGACTACCTGCTTGATCTGGACTCTGGTATTTGTAGTCCAAAAAAAGAGCAAAGTTTTCGGTTCTTGAAACAAATTGCTGTCTGTACGCTATCTGCATGGTGCTAAGGAACCTGAACTACGGTTTAGGTACCGTACACTTCACAGCTATGGTAGTAAGATACCACTTCAACTGCCTACAGAATTCTCATTTTTGTATTTTTTTTTTCAATCTGGTTGGTGAAGTACGTGGAGGTCTTTGCTAAAGAGCCCTACTGCATACCCCTGAACTATCACAAAGAATTCAAAATGCCTCTCCAGACTACACAATTCTGTAAGACAGAGCCGCAACACTTGCATTGTGCTCTCAAACTGCTGCAATGGTGACACGTCAACGCCCTCTAGAAGGCTAAATTACATACCATATTAATCACCCCTTTGACGACGTGGGCCAAATGTTGCCAGCGGTTGGGTAAAGCTGCCTTCTAGGTCCCCAGTTGGGAATTTTGTTGCTGACTGCCAGGTAGCCACAGAGCAGCTTATTTGCTGAAATCCTGAATTAAAATTGCTCAGTTTACCACAAACAGCCGGAATCTTGAGAGGCAAATAGCAGCAGGGGATACATCTAGTGAGGAGAACAGTGCTGAAGGAACGGGGACCCAGACAGAGCTGTTGAGGTGCGTCTGCCTTGCCTCAAAAGGGACAGGAGAAAATGAGCTTACACACTGTCGGGGGGAGCCATTAGCTACAGATAATGTTTATGCAGTGGTCCATTGTGGCACCAGAGGGCACTGCAACACAATTGTGGACACTGACAGATTTGTGACTGGAAGCTGGTACAGTGCCGATACACAGTAATTTTGTAAACTCACTAGGTATAGCTAATTGAGGTCAGATTAAAGTAAAAAGAATATTACCTAGTGGTTGTGGTGGCCTTGTTTTGCTGGCGTTGACAGTCACTGTGCTTTCTCCAAAGAGAAGTGTGTGCTTACGCATGGCCTGTGCCCTTTTGTTTGAGGTACAGATGTCATTTTCCCAGAAGTCCGTCCCAGAATGATCACCTCGTCTTCATCTAAAAAGCTGTTTTGATTTAGCAGAACAAGCTAAAGCTGAGGAAATGTCTTATGAGGAATGTCTTAGGGAACTGGGAATGTTTAGCCTTTCAAAAAGAAGGCTGAGGGGGGATATGATAGCTATGTTTAAATATTTGAAAGGCTGCCAAATTGAAGAGGGAACAGGTTCGTTTTCCATGGCTTCAGAGACCAGAACTCGGGGCAATGGTTTCAAACTACAGGAAAAGAGATTCCATTTGAACATTAGGAAGAATTTCATGACGGTTAGAGCTGTTTGGCAGTGGAATAGGCTGCCACTGAGGAGGGTGGAGCCTCCTTCTTTGGAGGTTTTTAAGCACAGGCTTGGACGGCCATCTGTTGGGAGTATTTTGATGGGGGTTCCTGCATGGCAGGGGGTTGGACTAGATGGCCCTTGAGGTCTCTTCCAACTCTATGATTATATATGATTCTATGATTATATATATGAGCAGCATGGGTACATTCACATCCTTAGCACTAGAATACTTAGTGGAGGATTTAAAAAAATAAAACTCAATGAGAAAATTAAAAACCTTGTACAGTATAGACTTCTTATTCCAAGAGAATAAAAAAATCTTTCATATTTATTCTTTGGACATTGGTTGAACCTTGAGAAATACACTGGGATAAGAGAAATGATAAGAAACCTAGTTCTAACCAATGGAGTTTTTGAATTCTCTTTACGTCTCTCGTATCAACTTCTGATTCTAACTGAATCAACTCAACACCCAGGGAATATTCCTCTTCTCTTGCTTTGTACTGATTTTTTCAACAGGTTCCCAGACCTTTTGGACCATCTCCAAACTCTTGGTTTACTTTTTGTACCATTTTATTCCTGGGGAGGCAGTGTTTTGTGCTATGGTGCAGCAGTGAAGAAAATATAACAATATTTCAAATAGGCAGAAGCCCTTGAGAAAAAGTTTGCACTCTTGCAGATTATTGTTTCCAGATGTGTAACTGGCAGTTTGGGGGGAAAGCCCTGTTAAATCATGCCCTCTTTCTGCATAAGAAGTGATGGAAAAGAGGGTGGAACCAGGTGGTACATGAGCCCTGTCTGGAAGAGTCCTTTGCTAGAGATAGATGGAGTTCATATTTGATCTCATGTCCCAGGAATCAAACCAAGGTGTCTCCAGCTAAAAGAAAAGGGGAACAGAGAGAGAGGAAGGATGAGGAAGGATGCAAGAGGAAAGAAAGAACCTTCATAGATTCTTCTATGCTGGAGAATCATAGTCCAGATCAGTGATGGCGAACCTTTTAGAGACCGAGTGTCCAAACTGTGTTTCAAAACCCACTAATTTTTTGCAAAGTGCCAATACAGCAATTTAACCTGAATACAGGTGGCTGTGAAAGGGCGATGTCGGGTGCCCACAGAAAGGGCTCCTTCAAGTGCCATAGGTTCGCCAACACTGGTCTAGGGTAAAGGAAGATTAGTGTTTATCCGAACAGGTAAAAGACAATCCAAGCATCTCCCGTTCCCCTCTCTTCTCCTCTCCATGCAAAGACATGTATCTGCAGTATGACATGACTTCTGCCCAGTCAACTGCAAGATTTTAGCTCCTTTGTTCTCCGGTGAATTATCCAGCAGCCGAGAATGTGAATGGTTGCCTTCTGTTGCAGGACAACAACCCTGTGAAGTGTAACGCTCTCTACATGGGGCTCCCCTTGAACCTTGTTCGGCGATTGCAGCGGGTCCAGAACGCGGCGGCCAGGTTGGTGGTTGGTGTTTGATCACATCACCCCCATCCTGGTTCGCCTGCACCGGTTGCCCGTTGCCTCCCGAATAAGGTTCATGGTTTTGGTTTTGGTTTACAAAACCCTCCATGGCTTGGCCCCTGTCTATCTGGCAGAGCGTATCTCCCGACGTTCAGATCTGGCCCGACCCACACGTTCTTCCCAGGCCCTCTCGCTCCGGATTGCCACGCTGAGGGAAGCCCGTAAGACAACCACTTGTAACCGGGCTTTCTCGGTGGTTGGCCCGTCTGTTTGGAATGCCTTGCCGGTAGAGTTGCGGCAAGCTCCATCGCTGGCATCCTTCAAGAGAGCCTTAAAAACATGGCTATTTAAGGACGCCTTTGGTAACTTCCAGGGATAACCTTTTTTTTTCTCTTTCCCTCCATTCGCTGCCCTTCCTACACTGGCTTGCCGTCCTGGACACCACTGTTGATTGTTTTATTGTTTTATCTGTTTATTTGCTATGGTATTGTGTAAACCGCCCTGAGTCCCCTTTGGGGAAATAGGTGCGGTATATAAGTTTAAAAATAAATAAATAAATAAATATTCAGCATCTAGTTTACTCCTCAACTTACTTTAAAGTGATTTAGAATTCAACGAACCTCATCTGTTGAAGTAGAACTGTGTGGCTTCTGCTGTGACCCATCATGGGAAAACACGACAGCGGCTAAAACACCAACTATTCCTCAATGCTGACTTGGCCTCTGTAGTTGTGCTTAGGCTACAGAGGAGTACAAGATCAGCACCAGTAAGTTAAAGCGGACTGAAAATGAATTTTAAAAATACTGCACCAAAGCTCTTCAAGGCTCATTTAAATACGAGGGCAAGTGGCATAGCTCCAGGGCATTCCCCCGAAGAAGGGAATGGTACTGAAAACCACTTCTGTGTATTCTCTACCTAGAAAACCTTGAAAAGGGTCCCCATAAATTGAATTGACCTGGTGGGAAGCAAAAACCGAGAAAGATAGACACCTGGTGGGAATTCCAGAAAAATGGGGCCACCACCAAAGAAGTATTTGCTAATCTAAGCAATGTGGTTGGCATCCCTTAATCACAGAATCACCGAGTTGGAAGAGACCTCAAGGGCCATCCAATCCAACCATGCAGGAACTCCCATCAAAATACCCCTGACAGATGCTTAAAAACCTCCAAAGAAGGAGACTCCACCACCCTCCGTGGCAGCATATTCCACTGCTGAACAGCTCTACCAGTCAGGAAGTTCTTCCTAATGTTCAAATGGAATCACTTTTCCTGCATTTTGAAACCATTGCTGCAAACCACATTGTTTAGATGGGCAAATACAGTCTGCCCGTAACATTAAAGGTTTAATGTTACATGTAACCTCTGGCTCCTTTACATGAGGCCCACTTGGTCATCCCACAGTCCTCCAGAGATGAGAAATTCTTTTTTTAAAATACAACTCCCAGTATCCCACAACCGCTCTTTCTGATATTTGCTGGGGAGTCCTCTTTATGAAAGGGGCATGGTGGCTCAGCGGGCTAGAGTGCTGAAAACTGTTGGCTGCAAAGTTGGCAGCTCGGCGGTTCGAATCCTGGGTGCAATGCAGCAGAGTGAGCTTCCGCTGTTAACCCCAGCTCCTGCCAACCTAGCAGTTCGAAAGCATGAAAATGCACATAGATAAATAGGTATCACCATAAAAAGCAGGAAGGTGAACAACGTTCCATGCACAGAAATGCATTCAGCCATGCCGGCCAGATGGGGGTGGACTTGCACAACACTGGCTATTTGGCTTGGAAACAGAGATGAGCAATGCCCCTAGAGTAAGGCATGACTAGCACACAGGTGCAGGGGGAACCTTACCTTTACCTCTTTATGAAAGTGAGCTGTAACATAATTTAGAGTAGTGAAGTTTTTTTTTTCTCGTCTTAAAAGAAACTGTGAATTCTAAGGTGTTAGTGGGCTTTTGTTTTAGATTCTAAAACGGAAGTCCACTAACATCTTAGAATTCACAGTATCTTTTAAGCCCAGAACAAAAACACTTCACTACTCTAAATTAGAGATGGGCACGAAATGAACAATTTTTCGTTTCCATTTTCGTTTTTTCGTTTCGTTACATAACGAAACGACAAACAAATTTTGTCTCTAAAATGAAACGAAACAAACAGAAACACCGGAAATTTTGTCGTGCGTTTTGTTTCCGTTATTGCAATATGAGTGAATTGCTTAAAATCCTAAAAAAAATCACAAAAAATGAAATAAATGGTGACGAAATGGTAACGAAACAAACGAAAACGAAAATGAATTTTTTGCAAAAATTCACGAAAAACGGAAACAAAGCGAAACTGACCCTCCAAACGACAAATGACAAACGAAATGCCATTTTTTTTATTCGTGCCTATCTCTACTCTAAATTCCATTACATGAGTACCAAGTGCTAGGGAGGAAATGCCCTTGATCTTTTCCAACCAGTGTCCTCCAGAGAGGCTGGCTGGTAAGCAACAAGTTGCAGCCAGTCTTCATGGCTATATCAGAGTCCAAGAACACCCCTCCCTCCAGCCACCCCGTCACCACCTCGGTGACCACGAGAGACCGAGAAAGCAGCAGCCCCCACCCATTGTGCGTCCATCCAGCTGTACAACCTGTTGGATTTACTACCTGTTGAATTTAGGCATGAAGAATCAATGAAGTGCCGAGTTTGCTTTAACCTTCTCCTTCCCAATCCCTTTTTCTTTTGGATCAGGTCTTCCAGGTGGCAAGCTGCAAGACGTCCATATCTGATATTTATAAATGACTCTGGGGGGCTTTTTGGAGAGGGGGGCTCATGACTGAGGTACACATGCAACAAAATAAACAAATAGCTGTCAAAGTATTTTGCAATTGGTTCTGCCAGCGGAAGCAAATACTTGTTGAACAATTACATAGATAGAAGCAGAATCAGATAAAGTCAGAGCTTACTTAAAACAAACAGCTATATTACAGATAGATAGATAGATAGATAGATAGATAGATAGATAGATAGATAGA
>JAHTLZ010000008.1:7518736-7561864 GCA_023846285.1 Phrynocephalus versicolor
TAATAATAATAATAATAATAATAATAATAATAATAATAATAATAATATCATTGTGTGTATATAAACAGTATGCACAGTATGTGTATGATAATAATATTATTATCCTTGTGTGTATATACACAGTATGCACATACAACAAAATTCAGACACCCAGAGACCAGATTCAACACACACACACACACACACACACACACAAATGCCTGAACACTCACACACATTAAAAAATCCCCTCAACACACATACGTAAAAAATTCCCAAACACTCCCCACCCAGCCACCCCCTAAAAACAGAAGCCTCTACACAATATAAGAACTTATTCACTTTGTGTGCCCTTTGTTGTTTTGTTTCTAATTTTCTTTAGTAAAACCAGTTAAAAACATAGTGAAGAGAAGGGGGAAGTGGTTGAATGATGAAGTGACCAAAGAGAACAATACCACTTAGCATCTTTCGGGAAAGAGAGAATCGAAGAGCAGTCTTTTTCGGAAAGCCGGGGGGGAGTAGTGTCAGCTTGTGGGTGTTTTCCCCAGTTTGTGAGGAACGTCTCCATGCTCTTTCGTTTTCTAAAAACCTCCTAGAAGCTTAGGAAGGTAGACTGACAGGGAAGCTTCTCAGCTCTCTGGTTGCAGGCAGGGGTGCCACTCTTGCTTCTAGCTGCCAGTCCACCAGTCAGCCACGTTTACCTCTCACGTGCTTCGGCCTCCAAAGCTCTCCAAGCCTTCCTCTTGGGGAAAACCAGGCTGGGCCGCATGCCATTGCTGCCGGAGGGGCTGGGGAACAGACCCGGGCCTCGTGCCAGAGATAGGCGGGCGCAGCTGGTGCCTGTGGGCGGGAAGTGAACGCCGACCACGGAGGCAGGAAAGAGGACTCTCAGCCAACACTAGTACCTACGTGCCTGCGAGCATCTTTGGGAGCACAAATATATTCTCGTCCACCCCCACACACCCCACACGGAGGAACTCGGAGATCTTGTGTGCTGACGCAGAAGTATCTGGTGCATTCATTTCATGGCTCCTTGTTGGAGCTGGTCCTTTTCCCCGAGAGCAGAGGGAGGGGAAGAGTGGACTACAAGACCCAGAATCCCCCATCCCCTCAAAAAAACATTAAATTCTGACTTGTGTTCTGCAGTGAGTTTGCTAGCCGTCTTAAACCACGGCAGGACCTTGTTGAAGGATGGAGTTTTTTTTTTGTCAGGTCTTGTATCTCTCTCGGCGCTGGTGCTTCTAACTGCCACTTCTTACAACCAGAAGCAGGGATGTGACAACACAGTTCTTAACTAAGCAGAAGTCATATATCTCATGCAGAACTGGATTGAGACAAACAGCTCTTCAGTGGTGCAATGGACAGAGTGCTAGTCGAAGGGCTCGGTCACATGTCCCTTTAAAAACAGTTTAAATTACTAAATAAATCATGCCCAAAAATGCCGTCCTCATGGCCTCCGGACGTTTTGAAAAAAAAGAACAAAGAAAACCCGGTAATGCTCCCTTAAGCGAGGTTTCTGTGACTCACCTTCCAGGCTGGGCATTTTTTGCCTCGCTTTGAAAATCCAGCTTTTAAGGAGGCAGACGCTGTGTGACCCTGCTGATGATCCAGGTTTCTTTTTCTTTCTTTTTACATAGCACCCACCGGCTGTTCCTGGGGCCGATCGGCGCTTTTTTAAAAAATTTGCCAGCATATCGGAGTAACAGGAAACTCTATCCGTCCGACAAACATTAATTCCCCACCCAGAAAAGTCTTCCGTTTTTTTTTCAAATGCTAGCGCCACCTGCTGGCCAAGGGGACTGAACTGCACTTTAAAATTGAAAAAACAGATTTTGACGTGAGACCTCTTCTCCCACATTTAAATCACGTGATGGGACGAAGAGGAAAAGCCGGACCTTCAGAAGATCAGGATCGAAGCCCAGGTGTGACCACAGCCTAAGACTCAGGGATGAGGTCTTGTTTTTAAAAAGTTTGTTCCATGGAGGACCCTGAAGCATGTTTGCCCTTTTTGCAATGGGTTTGGGATCATAGTGGTGGGAGTAGCAGTTGCTACGGAATGAGGAGGAGGTCCTAGGTCACCCAACCCCACCCCTGAAGCAGCACTTGCTTAGCTGTTGCACAAATGCATTTACCCAGCAGAAGTACAGAGACTCACAGGAGAGAATCACCACAGGTTCCGCAGATAGTTCACCCCTTCCTTATTAATTGACACTGAAGATCTCAATAACTTACCCTGGGCCTTTTCACACGACCCCTAAGATCCGCTGGCCACTTAAACTCGGACCAGATATCTTGGGGGTTGGTTGCTCTTCCTGCGTCCCCACCCCTCCGCACTTCCTTGCTCCTGTCTGCGTGAGGGGAGGGAGGAAAAAAGAGAGGAAAAAATGCAGGCTCACCTCCGAAGCTGCCCGGAGCCCCGTCGTTGTCCTGATTCCTTCTCTTCTGTTTTTTTTTTTTTTTTGCCTCCCGCCCCAAAGCGAGGAGAGCCCCGCACTCACCAGATTAAATCCGGATCTGGGGATTTTCACCCTCCTAGAGCAGGTACATGAAAAGTGTGCTGGGACGCGCTTAGGTGGGCGTGGCCGCACTTAATTTCCTGCAAACTCCGGAGCTGGTGGGGAAACAATTGTAAGCTCCGGAGCTGGCAGCCATTTGCTGCGGAGTTTAGGGGTCGTGTACAAATACTGAGACATTCGTAGGAGTAAGTATAAAAATGTTTCATTGCTTACCCTTCCAAACAGATCAGACGCAAAACAAATGGCTTCCAACAGATTAAAGAGAAGGAAGGGAACACTCAGCAGAGAGGTGGAGCTCTCTTTGAATTCAGAGGCAAGAGGGAACAACTGGTTGATGCCAAGGGCGTAGCTAGGGAGGCCAGCGGAAGGGTGCATTTGCCCCAGGGTGCAGCAATCTGGGGGCGCCTAGAGGGGGAGCAGGAGGAGCAAGCCGTGCGGCCTCCCAAGAGAAGTCCTCCTTCCCCCTGGCTAAGGCTTGGTGATGGGACATATCAAATATATATAGAACATCCTATCTAGTACATATATTACACTAACTAATACCTGGCAGAAGTACTGTAGTTTGCCCCTCTCTTCGTCTGAGGGGATATCCTGGGAGAGTGCAACTTGCCCAAGGCTTCCCGGGCTGGCTCTTCTGGGAGACATAGCAGGAAACCAAGTTCCCAGTCTTTAGCTCTACAGCAGCGAAATCACCGAGCTAGCCTGCCTCAGTGATTGCTCGTGATCTCCCTTATGTGCAGCATCCCTGCTGTGGATGGCATTATCTCAAGTTTTCACCACGCAGGGAGCCACAGTCGCTCTCTCGGCTGCGATGGAGAAAACAAAACCGTCCCCAAGCTGTGTGAAAAGTTAGCGGCTTTATATATCTAGAAATAGAAGAGCGCAGAAGGGAGAAGATGACATGGATCCATCACTTGCATCTTTCTTTCATTCAACTAAACCCAAAGATCTGTTCCCTTGGAGACAGATTTGGAAGAGTTTCTCCTTTTATTCAGGTAGCAAACAAAGGGACCAAAGAACTCAAATCTTCCCATTGTCAGAGCCCGCAAATTTTGCAACGATTAGATAGCTCAAACTTAAAAACGTGGGCAGAAGTCAAAGAACTGATTAACAAAGAGGCAAAAACGAGGAGTGCCTGAGGCAAGAGCTGTAGTATATCAACAGGCTACAAAAGGCACGTTGAGCACAACCGATGCTTATTGCTCTCACACGAAGAAACCACACCGCACGGAAGAAAATAATAATGATAATAATCTAGACTCAGGAGACCACCTGATCCACAGTGGTGTTGTGAGGCAACTAAGAGCCTTTGTACACGACCCCTAAACTCCGCAGCACATGGCTGCAAGCTCCGGAGCTTACAATTGTTTCCCCACCAGCTCCGGAGTTTGCAGGAAATTAAGTTTGGCCACGCCCACCTAAGCGCGTCCCAGCGCACTTTTCTTGTACCTGCTGGAGAAGGGTGAAAATCGCCAGGTCTGGATTTAATCTGGTCAGTGCGGGGCTTAAGACCTGGTCTGTAGGGCCTTAATGGCTGAGGGCCATCGTGGGGGATCAGAGCGGAACACAACTACCCCCTGCCAAGTGCCTCTCTATGTGTTGCATTACAACACCCATTCTCCTGTGCCACCACTATCACGTTTACTGTTCTGATTCCCCAAATGCCTTTCAACGGGTTCAACCCTTTGACTGGATTTGGACACTCCAGCCTCAACTCTGGCCTGGAACTCCTTTCAGTGGCATAGCTAGAGTTTGGAGTGCCCAGGGACAAAGTCAGTTTTTGCGCCTTCTCCTCCCCCCCCCAACCGTGTCTCACCCACCCAGCAAGGGGGGGGGGACAGATCCTGGGGAAGCAGTGGGGGAGGGGAAGAAGGGTCTCTCCTCATGCCCTCTTTGGGCGCTTTTACACGACCCCTAAAATCCGAGGCAATGGGCTCCCAGATCCGGAGCTTTAAAATGTTTTCCCACCAGCTCCGGACTTTTAAAAAAATTAAGTATGACCATGCCCACCTAAGTGCGTCCCACCGCACTTTTCAAGTACCTGGCCTCCAGGAGGTAAAAAATCTTCCGATGTGAATTGTAAAGCTGTGAATACCGGGCTCCCTCACCTTCTGTTTGTTTTTTTGTCCCCGCCACCCCTTTAAGAGACAGGAATCACTACAGGGCGGCTTTGACCGGCAGACAGAGGTGAGCCTGCAATTTTTTCTCCCTTTTTTCCTCCCTCCCCTCACGCAGACAGGAACAATGGAGTGCGGAGGGGTGGGAACTCAGGGAGAGCGACAAAACCCCACGATCTCTGGTCCAAATTTAAGTTGCCACCGGATTTTAGAGGTCGTGTAAAAGTGCCCTTTGTGGGCCTTCTTTCCAGTTAAGGCTCTCCTGTGCAATCACAAAGTGTGCGGATATAAGCCTAGTTTTTCAGCCCTAATTTTGGGCTGAGAAAAGGGGCCCTCGACTTATATTCGGGTCAATACTTTTAGCCACTGAGGCAAGTGATTGGGTTGTGGCTAAAAGTCATTTTAAACATTGTGGGCCACTTCTCCTGACACCCCCCATGTTGCAGGGGAGTGGCGTACAATGTTTAAAATGACTTTTAGCCACCAACCCAAGCACTTGCCTTGGTGGCTAAAAGTCATTTTAAACATCACACACACACACACACACACACACACACACACACACACAGCTCACAAAGGAGGAGTTCCCAGGCCCTGCTGCATTTCCCACCCTAGACTTATACTTGAGTCAATAAATTTTTACCAGTTTGGGGGGGTTAAATTAGGGGCCCCAACTTATACTCGGGTCGACTTATACTTGAGTATATACGGGTAATTGACCAACCTCGGAAGGATGGAAGGCTGAGTGAACCTTGAGCCGGCTACTTGGAATTGAACCCCAGGTTGTGAGCACAGTTAACAACAGCAGTACGGCAGTTTAACCACTGCACCACTAGCTGCCTAGTCAGACGATCCAACCTTTGGAGATGAACCTGGGTGATTAACGATCTGGAGCAGCAGCAAGCTATCCTGGTGGGAGTATTTTTTGCTTGGTGTCCTGCCAAGTCTTCCTGAAGGGAGGAACAGCAGCCGACTGTAAGCATCTCATTCAGGAAGCCTGGTGGGTCTGGAGGTACTTTGGATCTGTGTCAGTGTTCACATTCCATTGCTGAAGCACACACACACACACGAACAGAGTTGGGAGATGTGTCACTCCTGTTTCTTTTGTGCACCTGGCTCCTCTACCTCCCCATTTTTCTAACTAGAGATGGGCACGAACAAAAAAAAAATGGTGTTTTGTTTGTCGTTTGTCGTTTAGGGGGTCCGTTTTGGTTCGTTTCCGTTTTTGTGAATTTTCGCAAAAAATCGTTTTCATTTTCATTCATTTTGTTACTGTTTCATTACCATTTATTTCAATTTTTTGTGATTTTTTTTTAGCATTTAAAGCAGTTCAATGTATTGCCGTAACGAAAACGAAACGGACGACAAAATTTCTGGTGTTTCTGTTCATTTTGTTTCATTTTAGAGAAAAAATTCGTTTGTCGTTTCGTTACATAACGAAATGAAGAAACGGAAACGAAAAATTGTTCGTTTCGTGCCCATCTCTATTTCTAACAAAGGGTCAACCAGCCCTCCTGGAAGCCTCTTAGAGTGGTACCTCACATTTTAAAAGCAAATTGTGCTGCTTACCGTATATACTTCCCCATAGTGCTTAAAGCACTCTCTGGGCAGTTCACAAGTAATTATGCAGGCTACACATTTCCCCCCACTCCCTGAGCAATCTGGGTACTCATTTTACCAACCTCGGAAGGATGGAAGGATGAGTGAACCTTGAGCCGGCTCCCTGGGATCAAACCCCAGGTAGTGAGCACAGTTATAGCCACAGTACAGCAATTTAACCATTGTGCCACGAGGCTCTTCAGTGAGCCTCAATGAGACACAGGTTGTCAGTGTCTTTGCACACTTTACTGCTCACCTCCCCACTCCAACATCTGGTTTCATGTTTTTTGGTGGAGCAGATAAGTTGTCACCTTTGGAGAGCCTTTGTTAGCTGAAGGATGGGGTTCAAATCTCAGAATGCTCTGGGCCACATTCCAGTGCTGGGTAGTTCCAAAAACAAGCATACCACCATATTTTTTTTTAGCTTAAAGTGCCATTAACTCAACCTTAGGATAGGTTTTTAGAATACAAACCTGTAGTAGCACAGTAGTCATTCTTGCTTCTGCTGTAATACTAGACGACTTGGGGGGTGTGATATCAAGCCAACTGGAATCCTCTGTATTGTCACCAAATGCAAAGTTAAGCAGATATAACTTGGCCCAGCATTTTTCCTAAGCCACCAAGATTGCGAGAGTCTAGTACACAGCTGGTTGTGTGTTTCCTGTTGTCACAAACTGTGCAACGAGACTACAGGGAGTCTGTAGTGCTCTCTCTGTAGGGAGAGCTGGCAAAGACAAGAGTCCAGTCTCTTTCACCCTTTTGCCCAGGTCTCTCCCCAGATCTTTTTTGCAAACTGGAAGGAGCCGCAGGAAGGAAGCATTTCCAAGGATGGGGCTGTTGACTCAGCAGCAGCAGCGAAGTCTTGGCGATCAAATTCACCATGGCAATGTGCATGGGTACACTGAGCAAGGCAGCCAGGAGCAGCCAGTCTGAGGAAGTGGATACTGGATCGCCCATATGTTCTGGTGCTTGGTGAAGATCCACATGAATAGTAAAAGCTGAAAGAGAGCTGCAGATGTGTGTGTTTGTGTATAACTGTATGTAAACAGCAGTCAAAATGTGTATCAGTGGCTCACGAGTAAAAGACTGGGCACTTAAAATATACACTTTCAATAAATGCAGCTCTCTCTTTCTCTTTATTATTTTAATTTTTTATTAATACATATATTACTAACACATAAAACATAATACTGTGCACAAACTTAAAGTGATAATGCTCCCATCCCCATTGGGACCTTATATCTTACATAATTTACCTATCATCAGACTCTAACTTCTCTTTTATCTTCCAAAGAAATCCTTCCAAAAATACATATAATCATTGCCTGCCTCCCCTTTCCCTTTATATAATACAGCTTTTATACATTCTTCCCATATTCCAATAAATCTATTAATCTTTATTTCGCCCTTTTTGATTTAGTCTCTGCAGTCAATTTATCATGAACTGTTATGCCACTCTTGTAACTGAAAGTCTTTTCTAGTTTATGTTTGATAAGTTTAATTTTATTTTTGTCAATAATTATATTTGATTGCAGTTATTTTTGTTTTATGTTTTATATAACCTTAGATTACTTAGTATTTGAAGAGTTAGGACTACAACAGGTATCAACAATGGGCCAAAGAGGAAAGGTGGGGGGGGGGACCCTTTATTTTCTGTGTCTTTTGTGTCACTTACCACTAGGTGATGCTGCGTTCTTTTGTTCTCAGGAACGGCTTATGTAGACCCTAGTTACCATGTGGGTTTACAAAATAAAAAAAGATAGCAATCAACATAATTGACAGTACAATGGACTTTCGTATAACAAACGTTTTGTATAAAATAAATTCTGTACAACAAAAATTCCGGAGATAGTGGAAATTTGCTTAACGGAATCGCCTATGGGGTGAATCCGCCCAGCATAAAAATGGTCGTGATTAGGGATTGCTCTGCTTTTAATGCATTCCTATGGGAAATTTGTATAAAGGAAAATTTGTTTAACATAATTTAATTTGGAACAAATCAATCCCTTTATACAAAGTACCAGTGTACATGAAAAACCATGTTGATGGATAGCCCCTCTAGTTTAGCCTGCTCTGTTTAGTCCCTGCTTAGACAGCGGTACGTGGTCCAGAGGTACACAGCAGAGCCATCTTGATAATAATCTTGTAACTGCATAGCTGGAAAGGACCTTATGGATCACTGAGGCACAGCAGGGAACTGAACTCCTGTCCCAACTTCTGGCTCCCACAGCCAGAGACCTAAACCCTCCAGCTATCCAGAGGCCTCGTTCAAGTAAAGCAAGTCTGGCTCAGATCATAAGAACATAAGAAGAGCCATGCTGGATCAGGCCAACGGCCCATCTAGTCCAGCTTCCTGTATCTCACAGTGGCCCCACCAAATGTGTCCAGGAGCGCACAAGACTAGATCTCTGTCTCCTGATACCACTCCCCTGTGTCTGGCCCTTGAAGGACCCCGGTTTTAAGCCTGGAGATGACACATCTCCATCATGGCTTGTAACCTGTGATGGACTTTTCCTCCAGGAATCTATCCAATCCCCTTTTGAAGGCATCCAGGCCAGATGCCATCACCACATCCTGTGGCAGGGAGTTCCACAGACTAACACCACGCTGGGTGAAAAAAAATTCTTTTGTCTGTTCTCACTCTCCCAGCCCTCAGTTTGAGTGGATGTCCCCGAGTTCTGGTGTTTTGTGAGAGGGAGAAGAGCGTCCCTCTATCCACTTGACTCAGGCCCTGCATTATTTTGTACAACTCAATCCTGTGTCTGGAGAGGAAACTCGTCACTTTCTGTGCAGCAGCTCGACTTCTCTCACAGAAAGCAGGTGGGCTATAAATAAAGGGAGAGCTCTTTGCATCCTTCTGTGGAGATACTGTCAACAATCCCTCCCAGACTTTCAGCTTCTTCCCCTCTCCCTGCTGGATAATTGCCCGTTGCGACTGCAGATAGCTGTTTGATTGCCATGCGCCTCCGCCTCAGAGATGGCAGCCAAAGGAGTAATTTGGGCAGGGGCGGAGGGGGAAGCGGCCGTATCCCTCTCCAAAGCAACGACAGTCCCTTGTCCAACCGCTGTCTCCCTGCTGGGAATAATACCTCAGCCCTGTCTATTACCGAGAGAGGAGGCAGCTGTACAAAAATGGGGCGTGGGGGGGGGGAGCTTGTGAATGGTTTGTAGAAGGCTCTAAAACAGGATTATTTTTAAAAATGCAATGCGTACAAACTGTTCCCGGAGCCTAAGATTTCATTGGCAGCTTCTGTGGTGGCCATACATCCTTTTTAAAATCAGGGAGCGGCCCTCCATTTCAAAGGCTGTGAAATGGCAAATGCGTTTCAGTGTAGCAAAATGTAAAGTAACGCCTATTGCAGCAAATAATCAAAACGTTATCTATCAACTCATGGGCTCTGAGGTATCTATGACGGATCAGGAAAGAGATCTTGGTGTGGTGGTGGATAGTTCTATGAGGGTGTCTACCCGGTGTCTGGCAGCGGTGAAGATGGCCAATTCCATGCTAGGGATTATCAAAAAGGAGACTGAAAATAAAACAGCCAGCATTATAATGCCATTGTACAAAACAATAGTAAAGCTGCACCTAGAGTATTGTGTACACTTCTGGTCACCACAACTCAAAAAAGACATGGTAGAACTGGTATAGCTGCAGAAGAGAGCGACTAAAATGATTACTGGGCTGGGGGATCTCTCTTATGAGGAAAGGCTAAAACATTTGGGGCTCTTTAGTCTGGAAAAAAGGTGCCTGAGGGGGAATATGATTGAAACATACAAAATAATGCAGGGCATGAGTAAAGTGGATAGAGGGATGCTCTTCTCCCTCTCACAAAATACCAAAACTAGGGGACATCCACTCAAACTGTGGGTTGGGAGAGTGAGAACAAACAAAAGAAAATATTTTTTACCCACCGTGTGGTTAGTCTGTGGAACTCCCTGCCATAGGATATGGTGATGGCATCTGGCCTGGATGCCTTCAAAAGGGGATTGGACAGATTCCTGGAGGAAAAGTCCATCACAGGTTACAAACCATGATGGGGAGGTGTCATCTCCAGGCTTAAAACCAGGGTACTTCAAGGGCCGGATGCAGGGGAGTGGTATCAGGAGACAGATATCTAATCTCATGTGCTCCCAAACACATCTGGTGGGGCCACTGTGAGATACAGGAAACTGGACTAGATGGGCCTTTGGCCTGATCCAGCAGGGCTCTTCTTCTTATGTTATGTTATGTTCTTATGTTCATAAGGGCTGCAGAAGGACACTTTTCTTTTTGAAGACATCCTTTGTCATATCCGGCGTGATGTAGTGGATAGCAAAAGATAACAGGACTCAGGGGGCCTGGGTTCGAATCTCCACTCAGCCATGAACCTCACTGAAGGCGTGAGACTGATAAAGCCACTCTTTAAGTGCCTCACTCACCTTGAAAGCTCTGTTGTTCGGTGCCCTCAGGTTGAACCAACCCATAATAACCCTAATAAGGATTTCCAGCTAAGTGAGGTATTTAAAGGGTGGTTTTATTAAGCCCACTCCCCTAGGGAGTTTCCACATTCAGGTGGGGAATCGAACCCAGGTTGCCCGAGTCTTAGTCCACCACACTATCCACTACTCCACATGAAAGCCCTCTTAGGGTCACTATACCTCGGTTCTGCTCAAAATAATCCAGAAAGGTGCAAGTGTAAATATACTTCACGTGATTTGAGGCAAATAGGATGCCTGCTTTGTGAGGGGACACATGTCCTCCCTGCCCCAGCCGCCATTTTAAAAAATGATATATAAACTGTCCTCCTTGGACTAGCCCCAGGCTATGGAGGTGCTGGTGTTTTAAAGCTCTGGAGGGGAAAGGCCGATAAACAAGGGGCTTTTGTGGCTGATAGTGTTCTACAGCCTTTGGGAGGTGGGCCCTGCCTGCCCACTGTAATGGAGGGAAACACGCAAAAAATGTCTCTTTGGGCGGGCCAAGAATTCCTTCCAACATGAATGTGGGCAAAGAGGATGCGGAGCTGCTGGTGTGTCAGGCCAGCACCAAACCACTCATTTCTATGATGACGTGGACATCTGGGAGTCCTGATTCTAACTCCCAGGCCTCACGCCCCCTCCTGACAATTTCTAAGGGTGGCCATTTATGCATAAAACGTGCAAATGCTAATTTGGATGGGTATATGTACAGTTGTAGTTAATAGTTACAGTAGCAGTTAGTTATAGTTAACAATTACAGTTAGTGACCATCATTATCATCATATATGGTGACCTTTTTCCATTTTTTCCCCAAGAGAATACAGTAGGGGCCCCGTATCCACTGATTCATTAACCACTGATTCAGTTATCCACGGTTGACAGAGAGGAAAAATTAAATCAATAATTCAGCCGCCACAAAGCCAGCTACTGTCACAATAACAGCAGCCAGAAAGCAAGCTACTGTCTTAAAACAGCAGCTGTAAAGCAAGCTACTGTCACAAAAGAGCAGTTTGGGGGTGGATTTGGCATTCTCTTATCCACGGCTTTCATTATCCATGGGAAGGCCTGGAGCCAATCCCCAGCGGACACCGGGGTCCTACTGTACTCAGCATTGGTTTACCATTCCCTTCGTCTTGGGTGCCCTGAGACTGTGAAACTTGCCCAAGGCTGTAGAAGCTGGCTGCTCAATGTTTTATGGTCACACACTCAGGAATTTAACCATCAGCCATGGAAATTTATTTATTTATTTATTTATATGCCACCCATCTTCTAAACAGAACTCCGGGTGGTTTACAATAATACTATAAAAATAAAGATGAGGGAGAAAAAGTGACCCAATACAACAATGCCAATCACAATAAAATACTAAAACAACAAAACTTAATAACAAAAACCAAATAAATGTAAAACCAGCTTCCTCCTTTGTAAAATAATAATAATAAATGTAAAAACAGCTTCTTTCTTTGCCCTGATGCCCATCATTTTGGGCCCAGTAGGATTTTGAAGAGGTTAAAACCCTTTCTAGATGATGATGATGATGATGATGATGATGAAGCATGGCAGTGAAGTCAATCCTGGCTTATGGCAAACCCTTTGCAAGGTTTTCCAGGTACACGGTCCTCAGAAGTAGTTTCCCATTCCTTTCTTCTGGGGACACATCTGGGACTGTGCAGCTTGCCCAAGGCCACCCAGGCTGGTTCTTCTCCTAGGAGGCTCAGTTGCGACTGTGGAGAGAGTCATTGGCCGTGAAACTCGAAGTGGTAGAGAAGGAAGGGGTGGAATATTAGGAATAACCTAATCAGAGAGTATTTATTTCATGGCATGGGACAGAATTTCCTGCACTGGCCGAGGGCTGGACTAGACCACCTCTGAGTTCCCTTTGGATCCTTTAATTGTGTGCCTTTTTTGTGTATGCTCCTCTGTTTATATTAAAGGCTGCTGACTGTTGTCCTGGATCTAAAAATACACTGCTTCTGACATTTTGGAGACAAAAAAGAGCGGCACTCTTGTTGCATAAGCACTGCACCTCCCTCATCAGACCAGGGAGCACTGCAGAGACCCAGCAGTGAAAAGCCTTTCTCTTCCTTCTGCTGCACGTTGGCAGCCCTGGGCTTATCTCCTTCTGCCTCCTGCAGCTGGTTTTCCCAAGAAGGCTGGTTGCACTTTCGGTGGAAGGGCTGCGGCTGCCACATTCAGCAGCACTGGCTTTGTGGGTAGACACAGCTATGGGGATGGGGGTGGGAGGAAACAGAAGTGGCCTGCTGGCATTTGGCACCCATGCACACACATTTCTATGCATGCATGCGTGCCACAGCCATGAAAAGCACTCCCTGAGATTTAACTGCTGGTGTTCCTGGAGAGGAAGATGGATCCTGGAGGTCTTGAGAGTGTGCGTGGAGTCCCATCTGGCAAGGATGCCCACCAGCATTATTTTACTTTGCAGAAATGGCTAGGGGGTGGCAGAAGAGAGACAGAGGACTCCACCTGTTTCACTTCTCAGTTTCCAGCAGCCCATCGCATTTCTAGCACGGGTCCAATGACGAAGGCCTCCACCATCTTTTTAGCCTTCACAGTTTTTCGGTGGTGCATCTAGGAGGAACACAAAGCAAAGTGTTCTGCATGTGTACCGGCCCATACCACTTCAAGTAATCTCTGGGTTTACAGTTTTAATTACAGTATGCAGGCTACCCATTGCCCTCCGAGCAAGCTGGGTACTCATTTCACCCACCTCGGAAGGATGGAAGGCTGAGTGAACCATAAGCCTGCTACCTGGGATTGAACAGTGAGCACAGTTTTACCTCCAACACAGGCATTTAACCACTGCACCACCCTGCCCCTCTTCAGCCAGCATGCACACCCTGCCTGCCTGCAAGTCCTTGCCACCTATGGTGAGGAGACAGGCATCTAAAGCTTGGGAAATTGACATCTCCCAGCACACCCTAAGTGAGGATGATAAAACCTCTCTCCAAACAACAACAAAAGCACCTTTCTTGAAATATGTGTCAGTTGACCAAACAAGCATTGAAAAGGGTATCTCTCAGCATCCCAGTCAAAGGGAGATAATGGAACAGACTGATCAGACCAATTTGGGATGTTTAAAAGCATAAGTGTTTTCCCTTTGGGACAAGGTAGGTCACTGAGCGATAATGTGCTCAGAACCTCTGATCTCCGATGCGTTGAATTAAAAGGATCTAGCAGCCACCAGGTGGGAAGGAAGGCACTGCTTAGCAATAATAATAATTGCATGCCATCACTGTTATAGTGACCCTTTCCTGGGGTTTCTAGGTATCAAGTATTCAAGGTGGTTTACCATTCCCTTCTTCTTGGGGGTGGGGGGTGGGGTAGGACTGTGCAGCTTGCCCAAGGCTACACAGGCCCTGTGTAGCCCCAGAGCTACGTCAGAATCAAACTTCCAAGCTCAGGCTCCAAAGCTCAAACAGCCAACTCATCAAGCTCTCCCGATAGTTGCAGTTGTTCTCAAGTCCCTGGAAAGTCACTGCTAGTTTGGGTAGACCAAGGAGAGTCAATGACTGGTCCTCTGCATGTTACTAAGCTACATTTCCCATCACGTGGCTTTGCTGGCTACGTGTTCCAGGAGTTTGCAGTCCTCCAAAATCTGGAAGGCTCCACCATGCCCACTTCTAGAGTAGACCGGTAGTTCCCAACCTTAATCCAGGAGCAATTGGACAGCAACTCCCAGGAACCCTGGCCAGCACAGCTGGTGGGGAGGGCTTCTGAACACTGGAGACCAAGAACACCTGGTTTATTCAAGGTTGGGAACAATTGCATTAAACCAACTGTGTTCCAAGGCTTTGGGGAGTACGTTTTTCTGTGGCTCGGGGATTCTGGGAACTGTGGTCTCCAAAGGGACCTTTCCCAAAGCTCTCTGCAGTGTTCCTTCAGGTCTGCCTGGACTCTTTCTCCTCCTTTAGCTAGGATTCAGTCTGAAAGCAACAATTTCATGCCGGTGTCATACCGACAGACAGCTTGGCGTAGCACGTATTTGGACTGATGGAGAGGTGACGGAACAGTGCAAAACAAAGCAGGTGGGTGGGTGAGGAGAGTGGATCTGCTCCTTTTAGGGGAGCCCCAGGGCCTGGCCTCCTTTGCATCCACCCACGAGAGAGGAAGGGAGATGTGCCGTGTGTGTGTGAGAGAAGCAACCAATGTACGGAGCCAAACATTTCCCCCTCTCCTGCTTGCAAACGTTGCAACAGCTTTTCTTCTCCTTTCCTCTGTTCTCTTCTCTTCTCCCTCCATCCTCCCCGCCACCCCCCACCCCACCCCATTGCACGCACACACACAGCCGGTGGAATTTGTGTGTGGGCTCGTCTTGCAGAAATGCAGAGTTAACATAGTCGAGCACCCACGAACACTTGGGTGCCGACGAAGCCTTTCCTGCCCGAGACCGACTACTGAGGCTCCGGCTCTGCTGAAGCTGAGATTTCTTTGGGATTGAGAAGACCACCCAAGCGAGGGGTGCGATTGTCCCTGGACAGGACTTAACTCCAGGACACGGACCTAAGCCTGGACTTCCCCATCGCCCTTAAGTACACTGTCTGGATTTCCAGCCAGCGGTGCCACCATCACCGCCGCTGCCATTGTCACCAGAAGGAGGCTGTGGTCCCAAGGCTGCCTCCAAGGGGGACATTTCGCTCTCCGGCTTCACAGCCCCCCCCCGCCCCCCGGACTGATCTGGCTTGCTCTTTCCATTCCAGATTTCCCACCCGGCTCAGCAAATTCGATGCTGACAACCTCAACCAGCAAGAGTGCCCGTCAGACGCTACGAAAAGGTAAGTCGGCCCCGTTGGCCAGCAGCCCGTACCATCTGAACAGGATGTCTCCTATAGTCACTGATAGCCAGAGTTTCTGGTCCAACCTGAGAGGAAGAAGTGCATGCAGGTCTTGCTGTTGTGTTCCAGCCCCTGCCTTTTAAAATGCAGCTCCCCCGGGCCACTGATCCAAGCATCCTCCTGAACCTGCTGCAGTGTTTGCTGTTTGACCGTGGCACCTTCCTGGCCTTTCAGGGAGCCGTTTGGTCCTGCCCCGAATCAGCAGTATGGGGAGTTGCTTAACCCAGCAGAATTTGGAGAGGTCCGGGCTAATTGAGAAGTCACTGAAGGGTCAAATGGCCACTTCCGCCCGCAGAAAAATGGGGTTTGGGATCCAGGGGCAATCTGTTCTTCCTGTTGGCAAATATCTCTGGCAGCTCAGTGGTTTTCAGCATCTGGCTGCAGTGCCAGAAGTTGGGGGTTTGATTCCCATGGCTGGCTCTTTGACCAAGGTGGGACTCAGCGCTCCATAGGGTCCTGCCCAGATCTGCAGTTCAAATATCTCCTCTGACATCTCCCATGCTCCACAGAAGTGGATGGAGGGAACCAGGGGGCCAAGAGTAGAAGCTGTAATAGGGAAAAACCCTCTCTCTTTCTGTGTGTGTGTGTGCGTGTTTGGGCACAAAGTATTTTTTATCTCAAGCAGCAAAACAGCTTGCGTTAGTCTTGTCTTATTTCCAAGATTTCTCTGTTCTCGGGAAGGAACATGGCTCAGTAGGAGTCTACTTGCTTTCAACCAGCTGGTCCCTCTATCTGGCATCTCCAGTTAAAAGGACCAAGCCAGGCAACAGATGATAAAGATCCAGCCAGACGGGATTTGTGGTCCTCAGGTTGGGCATCTGGAAAACCTTTGCTAGGAACCGACTGCCACTCAGAGCCAGCCGACTGTTGGGGATTAGGTTGGCATAGAACTTGACCAGGTGGACAACCGCCTTCTGCCTTTGGGCCCAAGGAGAAAGAAAGGAAAATGGAAATACAATTCCCATCATCCTTGGCCACAGCCTGTGCTGGCTGAGGCTGATGGAAACAAGCCCCACCATGTCCCCAGGCCTTATTATGGCAACTCTTATCATGAGATTATGGTAGCAGCGAGCTGAGGGCATCAAAGGTTGTGTTGTAAGAGCTGGGTGTGAAAAAAAATCCCTGTCTCGTTGTTTAGCTTTCTTTCTGGGGACACAAAACCCACAACTTTTCCTGCCTCGTAAAAGACACAAGCTGCTTTTTTAAAAAATCTGCTTGAATTTGCTTGAAGAGGGAAGATAATGCCGCCTCCGCAGCCTCCATCAAAGGGACCCTGATCCCTTGTGTCAGGATTGACAGGGAAGATCTGCAGCGTTCATCACAGGGAAGGAAGGGCTGTTGTGCCCCTTGACACCAACCGGGTGTTGAGCCGTCCCCTTCCCTTGAGGAGATGACAGATTTCTGACAAGGCTCGTTTTGACGGGACTGGGCAGCTCTAAAGCCTGAGGGACGAGCGCCGGCATCCGAGGACAGGGTGGAAGCAGGGAAACAACGCTTAGCGGGTGGAGGTGCTCAAACGAGGGCGCGGGAAAAGCTCCAGGACACAAGATGCTGTGCACGCGTGGGCGGATATGTATGCTTCCTGTAAAGGCAGCATTTCGGATCTCAGCAGAAAAGAGCCAAGATTTAAAGCAAAGGACAGATGGTTTTTGTTTGCACAAAGGCCGGCCCTACCATTAGGCAGAACCTATCACCTGCCTCAGATGATATAGATGTGGAGGACGCAGTAAGAGCAGCTCTCTGGCACTTCCTCTTCATTCTTCCACAATACTCTCTCTCTCTCTCTCTCTCACACACACACACACACACACACACACACACACACACCCCGCTGCCGCCAGTTGGAGGAGAGGTTGTGTGGGGCTTTCCCCAGGCTCCAAACGAGCCTGATGTGCGTAATAAAGATGGGCACGAAATGAACAATTTTTCGTTTCCGTTTTTGTTTTTTCGTTTCATTACGTAACGAAACGACAAACGAATTTTGTCTCTAAAATGAAACGAAACGAACAGAAACACCGGAAATTTTGTTGTGCGTTTCGTTTCCGTTACTGCAATATGAGTGAATTGCTTAAAATCCTAAAAAAAAAAATCACAAAAAATTGAAATAAATGGTAACAAAATGGTAATGAAACGAACGAAAATGAAAACGATTTTTTTGCAAAAATTCGCGAAAAATGGAAACGGACCGAAACGGACCCGACAAACGACAAACGAAATGCCATTTTTTTAATTCGTGCCCATCTCTAGTGCGTAATAAAAGAAGATGCCACAGCTAATCCCGTCCATTCTGTGCATGGATGATAAGGGTCACGGCTAGCATGACCCTTTTACTCAGGCAGCAAAAAGCTGCAGGCTCTGCAGGGCTTGCTCTGAAGTTTATGTTTCCGTTCTGTCAAGTTGCCATTGCTGATAATTCCTCTTGCTTCGTAAACACCAGGCATTGCCAGAAATGACCGGCCCTAAATGAAGTCAAGCCTGAGCGATCTCTGGAGGCAAGCAGGTGGATATTGAGGCTGTCCTCCTTTGGGGCACATCATAAGAAGGCAGGATTCTCTTGACAAGACAATAATGCTAGGAAAAGGGGGGAAGGCGGCAGGAAAAGAGGATGACTAAACACGAGATGGATTGAGTCCTTAAAGGAAGCCACAGGCTTGAGTATGGAAATGCTGAGCCGGGCTTTTGAGAACAGGACATTTTGGAGGCATTAAAAGTTACCAATATTTATTTATTTATATTTCTATGCCGCCCCCTTAGTGCAAACTGCACTACCTGGGGCGGTTTAAGAAATAATAATAAAATAAATTATTTTATTATTTCCAATTAAAATACAGTTAATACAGTTGAAATCCAGTAGATAGCAGAAGATGAAAAAAAAAGATTAATGATTGAGACGTATAAAATAATACAGGGCATGAGTAAAGTCCATAGAGGCACGCTCTTCTTCCTCTCACAAAATACCAGAACTAGGGGACATAAACTCAAATTGAGGGTTGGGAGAGTAAGAACAGAGAAAATATTTTTTCACCCAGCGTGTTGTCTGTGGAACTCCCTGCCACAGGATGTGGTGATGGCATCTGGCCTGGATGCCTTCAAAGGGGGATTGGACAAATTCCTGGATGAAAAGTCCATCACAGGTGACAAACCATGATGGAGATGTGTCATCTCCAGGCTTAAAACCAGAGTACTTCAAGGGCCAGATGCAGGGGAGTGGCATCAGGAGACAGAGATCTAGCCTCGTGCGCTCCCAGCCACATTTGTTGGGGCCACTGTGAGATACAGGAAGATGGATTAGATGGGTCTTTGGCCTGATCCAGCATGGCTCTTCTTATGTTCTTATATGTTCTTATGTTCTTATTAATACAATTAGAAAAAAGTTACTTAAGGAGGCGAACATGGGGAATACTTTTAAACAAGAGAAAGAAAGGCTAAGTATAAGAAATATCAACAAGTTGGAGCTACATACATTTAGGATTTCAGCCTTCACCGTTCAAAAGCTAATTTGCTGAGGCAGCTCTTTTACGGCTTGGTAACATCCTTACTGAAATCGCACAGCAATTTTACCAACTCTGGGTAAATCATTGCTTCAATGGTAACTGGGGAGGAAAACATGCCCTCGACATGCAGATCTGGGACACAGATTTCTTTATTTGTTTATCACCCTCAGCCCTAGTTGCGCAGGCGCGCGTACAACCAGCCAGCCAAGCAAAAAATGCACATCTTCTTGAGGAATAATTGCACAACGCCTGAACCCTAAAAAAGGGGAAGGACATTTTTTTTTTCAGCTCTCCCTAAATACATTCCGGAGGTCCTACTTGAGGGGGGGGGAGCTTGGAGACACAAGGGTGTGCTTCTAACCCATCTGCAGCATCAGAAATTTAGCTGAAACTGCTAGGCAGGGCCAGGAAAACCCAGAACTTTTCAGTGTAGAACCACACTTCCCATCAGCCCCACCACACACACACAACAGTTGCCAGGGGTGAAAAATGATGGGAGTTGTGACTCAAAAACATCCAGAAGGCTGCGGATTATTTCCATCCCTGCTACAGTAAACAAAGGGATGAGGGGGAAATTCTGAAGCAATCCGTGCTATGTGGGCCAAGTGACAGCATCTTTGTACCCTCCATCTTCTGTAAAAACAATTTGAAATAATTTATTCTCGAAGGTTTTCACAGCCGGGATCTGAGAGCCGTTGTGATTTTTTTTTTTTTTGGCCATTTGGCCGTGTTCTGGAAGTTTTTCTTCCTGACATTTCGCCAGACGGTGTGGTTGGCATCTTCAGAGGGCAAGGAGCTCAGGGAACTAGGAGTTCTCTCTGTGCTCTGGGGTACAGAGTGAGTGTGAAATAATTCCTGGTGTCAAATTGAGGAGATTCAGATGTTTTTCATTACACTTTTTTAAAAAACAGCCAAGGGCCATTTTCTGCCTGTCCAAGCAGGGAAAACGCTATCCTTTTAACCACCTTTCCGCAGCTAATCCAGTGATCTTAAGTATCTCCCCTTTCTTAACTCACTAGCCCAGTGGCTGCCCTCTGCCATTTCATGTTCTGCAGCCTAGATACCCTAAGTACATCCGATCTCGCCTGATTTTGAAAGCTAAGCAGGGTCGGCCCTGGTTAGTCCTTGGATGGGAGACCACCAGGGAATACCAGGTGCTAGAGGTGCCTGGAGTAGGAATTGGCAAACCACTCCAGTATTCCTGCCAAGAAAACTCCATGGACATGGGGCCGCGGAGTGTCGGTCGCGACTGTAATGACACAAAACACACACACACACACAGAGGGGGGAGAGAGAGAGAGAGAGAGAGAAAGAGAGAGAGACTCCTGATTACCTTCCCCCTAGGCTGATGTTCTCCAGCCCTTCCCATCCGTAGCGGGCACCCTTGCCATCAGATCTCCCTGTGTGCGTAACCTGAGCAGATGCCAGGCATTTGTCAGAGGCTAGGAGCTGAAAGAGCGGCCTGCGCCCACGGTTCTGGCAACCCTGCCAAGGCCTGCCGGAGCCTCCCTGATACACAGAGGCTGGCAGCAAACAGCCAGAGCTCAGGCGACGGCAGTAAATAGTATACAGTTTTTTTTCCCAGACGGGATGGCAGCACAGGGAGAGAATGGACCGACCGATCTTGTGATAGGAATAGAGGTGACGCCAAAGAGTCAGGCTTAAATGGCATCCATGTGTTACATTTATATGGTACTTTGCCTTATTGGGATCCATACCAAAATAGAACTCACACTTACAGAACTGGGGCTGGCTAGAAGCTGTAGGTATGCAGCCCTAAACTCAGACGTGCTTGCTCAGAAGCGAATTCTACTAAATTCAAAGCACACACAAAGACACTCCCAAAAGTATAGAATTATACCTTCTGGCAACCACATCCTGTTCCACTGGACCTTCATGGGCTCGTCAACAGTGGTGTAATGGGCCATTTGGAGGTGCAAGTGCACGTGTTTAATTTTTAAGGTGGGCAGATGAATGTGGGGGGGGGGGAAGAGGCTCCTATCATCACTTCAACCTAGATGAAGGCAGGGATCTCATTTTGCCTTTCATGCCACTCTTAAAGGTACAGCCTCTTTCCCACCCCCTCCGCCCAGCTGGTTTTTAAACACAGAATTCTGAAGGCCCAAATTCAATCTTCTCCAATCTGATCATCTTCTCCTGTTTTTACTTCTGGTGAAAACTGGTGGTGGTGAGGGGTGGGTTCTCCCACTTGTGGGTTGAGTGAACAGTAGTGACAGGACCGATTTCTGCACAGTCTCAGAGGTGCTCTCTTTTATGTTATTGTACTGGCTATTCTGAACTTACATAAGAACATAAGAAGAGCCATGCTGGATCAGGCCAAAGGCCCATCTAGTCCAGTTTCCGGTATCTCACAGTGGCCCCACCAGATGCGTTTGGGAGCACACGAGACTAGATCTCTGTCTCCTGATACCACTCCCCTGCATCTGGCCCTTGAAGTACCCCAGTTTTAACCCTGGAGATGATACATCTCTATCATGGTTTGTAACCTGTGATGGACTTTTCCTCCAGGAATCTGTCCAAATCCCTTCTGAAGGCATCCAGGCCAGATGCCATCACCACATCCTGTGGCAGGGAGTTCCACAGACTAACAACACGCTGGGTGAAAAAAATATTTTCTTTTGTCTCTTCTTACTCTCCCAGCCCTCGATTTGAGTGGATGTCCCCTAGTTCTGGTATTTTGTGAGAGGGAGAAGAGCGTCCCTCTATCCACTCTACTCATGCCCTGCAGAGCTTATTTGCCCTGAAGTGATATGAGGATTAAGTGTTACAGGTCAGTGTCGGTATCTCTGATTAAGTATCAGCCGAATATGAGCTCCCGGAGGTAACTGTAGGCTGGGACTGGGTTTTTTTTGGGGGGGAGAGGACACCATGCAAAGCAAACTGCGTGCAGGAAAAAAGCCCCACGGAAGACAAGATGAAGCAGATTTTTTCCTGTTCTGTGGAGTACTCCCAAGCACTGGGTTTCTGATTTGAGAAGAATTTATTTTTGAAAAAGGGAAAAAACCCTCCCGGGCTCAGCCAGAAAGGTGAGAGGCATGGATAGAGGTGAGTTCCTCCCTAAGATCCAGAACGTTCTATGGAGACATGAAGGGACACCCAAGGAGCCAGGGAAGTGGTGGTGGTTGTGGGGGGGGGGGTGAGAATTTGTCAGCAACAAGGGAAAAGAAAACGGCTAAATAAATGCACATGCCGCTTTTGTTGTCTGAGCGACACAGGCTGCTCGCCTGCCCCCCCACACACACACAACCGGCCAGGATCAAACCAGCCCTTGTGCCTTGGTTTGCAAGAGAGGGAGGCAAGTGGGTGTCATCGTCAGCGTGTCAACAAAAGAGGCCTGTGTTCCACTCCGTCTGTGGTGGCATTCAGATGCTTTTCTCCCCTTGCTGGTTCCTTTATAACAGAACTTCATCCTGGATGCCGTGGTGATGAAAGGCTGGCTGTGCGTGGCTGGTACAGAGAAGAGCAGCACGCTGGTTGCACTCCGCCAGACCTCACCTGCTGCTCCTCTCATGGAAATCTCTGATTCTTACAAATATTTTTTTTTTTTTTGGAGAGGGGGGTCTGCTTTGCAAGGAAAGGGAAAAACCCACAAGAGTCACCTGCTTGGCATCCGCCTTTTACCCAGCGTGGTGTTAGTCTGTGGAACTCCCTGCCACAGGATGTGGTGATGTCCTCTGGCCTGGATGCCTTCCAAAGGGGATTGGACAGATTCCTGGAGGTGTTTTGCTGGGTGAGCTAAAAGACAAGATGGCACCCTGCCTTCCTGTACAAATCAACTGGACTGGTGGGAAACAATATGGCAGTGTTTATGAATGCATGGGCCACCAGGTATTTTGCACCTCAACTATCAGGATCCCTGCCCATTGGCCATGCTGGTGGAGGTTCCTGGGATTTGAAGTCCAAAACATCCAAGGTGTCCTAATTTTGAAAAGTACTGCAATAGAGCAAGAGGGTGGACTGCAACCCCCAGAAGCTGTCGCCACTAGCTTTGCTAGCAAGGGTTTCTGGGACTTGCAGCCCAAGAAGGTTTGGGGACCCACGGCGGACCCAACCACTGCAATATAGCATCCTTCATTGCATTCCGGTTTAGTCGAGCCAGGATAGTCCACGTGGCCTTTTGCACTGGTGCCCTCCAGTTACTGGGAGTGCCTGGAAGATCATAGAATCATAGAATCATAGAGTTGGAAGAGACCTCAAGGGCCATCCAGTCCAACACCCTGCCATGCAGGAACCCGCATCACAGTATTTCTGACATATGAACATCCAGCCTCTGCTTAAAAACCTCCAAAGAAGGAGACTCCACCACTCTCCGTGGCAGCTTATTCCATTGCTGAACAGCTCTCACCATCATGAAGTTCTTCCTAATGCTTAAATTGAATCTCTTACCTGTAGTTTGAGACCATTGCAGGGTATGAACAGTTCTGCGGTAGGCCTGACCCTGCATGGAACAGACCAATTGCAGTGAAAGCCCACCTGATGGAATCATGACACTCTGGTGCAGTCACTGGTTCCTCAAAAGAGGAAGGTGGATTTTTGGCTATACTGTACCTGACTGTGGCTTTGATGTGTCTTCACTTTTCCCTCAGAGGCAGCGGCTCAACTGTGCAGCTAACAAGGCTTTGGCAAGGGTTTCTGAACAATTAGCGAGTTTGAGCCGATTGTCTTGCCTGTGAATCTTTGAACCAAGCGTGTAGAGAAGCCCAACAGGCGGTTTACGTTTCCTATATCAGGGAACAATTATAATATCCAATTTCAAAGGGCATCCAACCTATCAGCTGTCTGAAATTGAAATACTGCCTGTTAACTGCTCCGGGCAAGCATCCAGCTTTGCTTTAGCCCAAAGGTCCTAGTAGGCATAGAAAGATAACCTTTCTCCAATGCGGCTCTCTCCAGACATATAAGACTACAGGCCCCATCATCCCCTCCAGTGATGGGAATTATACTCCTGTACATCTGGAGGATGCCAGGTGGTGGCCAAGGCAGTGGCTGCTTTTTGTGGTGACCCTACTCTAAACTGCTTAGCAAGCTTTATAGCTCCAGGGAAAGGAATCTAGGCTTTCAACACTCATATTATTACAAATAGGTATTTTGCTTTGATCTTTTATTTCCTCTAAGCAAGGGGTGGCAAGGTTCTCTCTCCAACTTTCTCATCTTAACGACAGCCCTCTGAGAAAGTTATACCAAGGCAACAGTTGGCCCGAGGTCATCCAGTGGGCTTGATATCCTGTTCTAGACAAGCGGATGGTTTGTAAAGCTGATCCAGGAAGGGCTAGGTCGGAGATAGCAATCAGGACCCTGGACAGTTCTCAGGAAGCTTAGCTACAGGGGGATGCCTGTGTTGACTGCACAGGGGGATGGATCCATCTGTGGCCGCATGGCCCTGTTGAGAATGGCTGACCTAGACTACTGGGGGTTGCCTTCCCTTAAGTTAAAGGGACAGACACATTTGAGCGACTTCTAAAAACATTAGGCATGCAAATACAAAAACCCTTTCAAAATAATGTTGTTGTTTTTTAAAATGGTGTGTTTCCTCATTCAGGGTGGAAGCTTCTGGAAACAGAGAGCTGTCACTCTGAGGATCTTCCACATTGGCCTCCAGCTCCACCGCAGACTGTCTGAACATTTCCGAGTGAGTTTGCCAACAGTGCCCTGAGGCCTACGTTTCTCTGTAAGAATAGGATGGGTAGGCAGTGATCCCTTTCGGCCATAATCAATCTGTGAACATCTTTCTCTGTGAGTGACTGGTTGACATTTATTCCTCTGGCATCAAGTTTATCTGCTTGCACAGGTTCATGCATTCTCTGCTTGCAACCACAGAATGTTTGTGATATGTTGTTCCTAATATCTGAGCCCTCTGTTTGTTTTACGCTACGTATATGTATATCCTACTTTCTCTTTACTGAAGGCAAGGCCGTATACATTATTATTCTCTCTAATAATCTGCAGAAGAACCTTGTAAGGTAGGTCAGCCTGAGAAAGTGTTATTAACCCAAGTGAGTTCCCTGAGTCAGTCGAGAATAGAACTTAGATCTCCCAGGTCACAGTCAAAGCTTTTAACCACTAGACCAAAAGCTAGGCTTGGTAGATACAGCCTACATTGTAGTGTAAGGTTTTTATTGATGATTTATTGATATTTTACTTTTAACTATTTTAAATTGTTTTATTCTTTGGATTGTAAGCCGCCCAGAGACCTTTGGGTAGTGGGCGGCATATAAGTTAAATAAATAAATAAATAAATAAATAAATAAATAAATAAATAAATAAATAAACCACATGCTGGCTGCAGCATCCTGGGAGCTGTAGTTCAGAAAAACAAGATTTTTATCCCTTACATCAATATAGTGGGTTGATTATCTATGATTGGAGAACATTTTAATTTCAAATTGTGAAGATACTACAATTATCATTGCAAGGTCTCTCTGGTTCTATGCTGTGAAACATTTGCTTTGTTAAATTGTAAAAGTACTTTAAATCAGTAAAGATGGTTTACTGTATATTTTAAGTTTGTAAACATTGCACAGTATACTACAGTAAGTATTTTGCAATATATCTTTGTTGGTTATCTATTATACATCGTTTATTTACTTTCCACCCTTTGCCAGGGAATGAATTATGTATAATATTAAATGTAATAAATATCGAAAGGCATACAATCAATCAGCAGATTTAAAACATAAAACAATAAGGACTAGGAACTTGCTCTTAATCTGTGAAATATGCTTGTTCCCTGCATGCTGCTGGTAGAATCCAAGACAAGGAAGAAGAAATCACATTTTCTAATCAGGCCACTGCCATTAGATGATGCCATTTCAGACCTTGGGACAGCTATCTTTTTTGGATAACAAATCCCATAATCCCCATGCTGTTTGTGCCTCTGGTGGCAATTTGGACTGACTGTACTTTAAAGACAGGGAGGAAAGTGGTCCAAACTTGCCCGTCTATCCATTGCAGATCTTTTGTGGTGCTTTTCTTGGCATTACTGCAAGCTATAAGCCAGATAGAGAGGCATATTGTTGAGTTTCAGAAGTCCTGCCATAGCGCTGCATAGCAGCAAAACATGGAGGACTGGTAGTGCCCTCTTCTGGGATTTTGGAGCAAAGCAATCAATGCAATTTATTTGTTTATTCATTTATCATATGTACCTGATTTCGGAAGCTAAGCAGGGTCGGGCCTGGTTAGTACTTGAATGGGTGACCACCAGGGAATACCAGGTACTATAGACACCTGGAGTAGGAACTGGCAAGCCACTCCAGTATTCCTGCCAAGAAAACTCCATGGACATGGGGTCAATAACATAAGAACATAAGAAGAGCTATGCTGGATCAGGCCAAAGGCCCATCTAGTCCAGCTTCCTGTATCTCACAGTGGCCCCACCAGATGCGTCTGGAAGCGCACAAGACTAGATATCTGTCTCCTGATACCACTCCCCTGCATCTGGCCCTTGAAGTACCCTGTTTTTAAGCCTGGAGATGACACGTCTCCATCATGGTTTGTAACCTGTGTTGGACTTTTCTTCCAGGAATCTGTCCAATCCCCTTTTGAAGGCATCCATGTTCGATGCCATCACCACATCCTGTGGCAGGGAGTTCCACAGAACAACAACACTCTGCGTAAAAAAAAAATATTTTGTTTTGTCTGTTCTCATTCTCCTCAATTTGAGTGGATGTCCCCTACTTCTGGTATTTTGTGAGAGGGAGAAGAGCATCCCTCTATCCACTTGACTCATGCCCTGCATAATTTTGTACCTCTCAATCATATCCCCCCTCAGATGCCTTTTTTCCAGACTAAGGAGCCCCAAATGTTTTAGCCTTTCCTCTTATAGGAGATCCCCCAGCCCAGTAATCATTTTGTTGCTCTCCTTTGCACCTTTTCCAGTTCCACTGGAAAATTCTCAGAAAATCAGGAGGGAGCCCTGGTTGGTTGGTAGATATTAGCATAATGGCTCACTTGCCCTCTTTTTGGTAGCCTTGCACTCTATTTGCTTCCCGCAATATAAAGCCTTCTAGATCTACACTGAGTGGATGCACCTTCCCTTGGTGGAGGTCCATCACAGCTGTCAGGGCCGGCGCTAGGTTTTTTTGCGCCCTAGGCGAGGGGCGGGTGGTGGGGCGGGGGTGGGGTGGGCGGTCAGCAGCGGCGGGGCACAGGGGGCAGCAGTGGCAGGGGGCGGGGCGGCAGGGGGGCGGACGGCGACGGGCACGGGGTGGGCGGTGATGGGCGCGGGGGTGGCGGGCGGACGGCAACGGGCGACGGGGGGACGGATGGCGGTGGCCAGCCACGGGGGGTGGCGGGGGGGCAGCAGGCTGGCCAGCACCCCCTCTCCAGTTTGGCGCCCTAGGCAACTGCCTAGTTCGCCTTAATGGACGCGCCGGCCCTGACAGCTGTATCTGTATAATGCTCTCCCATTCAAGACAGTCCAATCATATTTCTCCCTTTCATCCAGCCTGAGTCGTATTCTTTTTCCTAGGTCATCCATCTCCAATCTTCACCAATTAACAAGATGAAATATTTCTACAAGACTCTTCCAGTCCTCTGTGTCCTCATTGAAGGTATTTCTTTGGATGCAACCCATCTCTGCAATGTTGTTCCCATTTCTTTGGTTGCTGCGATTGCCCAAGTCAAATATAACCCATGAGACATATGTAGGGACATTCACTTGCAATGCTCTGTTGTTCTGCAGCAATGTAGTACTACATCAAGATGGGCCACTTGTCAGAGGTCTGTGTTTGGATGGCAGGGGTCTCCAGATATAGCTAGAAAGAACCTTGGCTTGAAATCATGAATGGTACCAGGCCCTAGAAAGGAAACTAGACAGAGGGGAAGGGGACTGGGGAAGGACTGGGGTCACCCAACTGGGTGGGGATCACTCATGGGCCGTGGACTGCGTGGTCCCCCTCTGTGCTAAACAGGTGGAGAGCTTCATCCATGGAGAGAGAAAGAGAGGGGTATTCATTGATCTCAGCTGCACAGAATAGGAGATGAGCCCTAAGGGATACCGAGCAGGTGATGTGCACGCTTATCTGTTCTTCCTACTTCCTAAAGTCTCTCCCGTCCTCTCTCCGCTGCTCTTGCCAAAGGCCTCCTGGCGGGCCCATGGAGTGCTTGGATGCCTGAGCACATCCGAGCCTTTGAGGGCACCTGCGTCATCATCCCATGCCGGTTCAGCTACCCAGATGAGCTGCGTCCTTCTGCAGTCCACGGCATCTGGTACTTCAACAGCCCCTACCCCAAGAACTATCCCCCGGTGGTCTACAAGTCTCGCACAAATATTGTCCACGAAAGCTATGTCGGGCGCAGCCGGCTGCTGGGGGAGTTGAATCTCCGGAATTGCACCCTGCAGATCTCTCGCCTCAGTCCTGAACTGGCAGGCAAATATTACTTCCGAGGGGACCTGGGCGGCTACAATCAATACACCTACCCGGAACACAGCAACCTTGAGATCATCAGTGAGTACCAGGCCAGTGCCTTTAGACGATGCCATTTCAGCCCTGTGGGGGGCGGGACTATCATTTGGATCACAAATCCCATAATCCCCTAGCTAGCAGGGCCACTCAAATGGAAAACAATTTCCCATTTCTAAGGACAAGATCCTTTCACAGTATTTTTTTAAAGTTCCAGCAAATAAAAGCCTCCCCCTCCCCAATGCAACTTTAACTGGAAGCTTCCACCTCACCATTGCTTCTCGTTCAGTGTGGCCGGAAGATTAGTGATGATGGACATCTCACTTTGTCACACCTTGGAAGCTGTGTTCCAAAAAAAAAAGTCACTTTTCTGAGTGTCAGTGAACATGGGGAAGGGTTGGGTGGGATTTGTTCTATTTGCAAAATGGATTTGAACCTGGAGTGTAATCAGCTGACTGCAAGGGCCTATGGCTCCTTGTACCACAAAGGGTCATTAAAAGGGTCACTCTCTCTTAAAGTGACCCTTCCAGCTGCCTGGGAATTGTTCCAGTTTGGCTCCCAAAAGTAGAAGCCCTAGAGCTGACCCAGATCAGGGTCAATCTGGACCACATTTCCCCATATGGTGTGAGATCACTGGGAAATAGACCTCACCGAACCACTTCACGCAAGCAATCCAAATTGAGATTGATTTCTTCATGTGGTCGCACTCTTAGTACATCCCTATTTCCTGAATCAGTATGGCGGTTACTTCACATACCTCTCAGACCTCTCTGCGGCCCCACTGCAGACCAGTTACCTTCGATGGAACCTCACGTACCCGTGAGTTGAAGGCAAAGTCGCTCCGACCACGCCCCCTGAAGCGCGCCACAGGCGGGGTTAGTGATTCCCCTCGGCAACGACTGGAATCTCCTCAATGCGCTTCTCTATTCGCATTGAGGAGACGTGTGTTTTTTGCGAATTCGCATTCTGGAATCATTTCCCCCTGAATCTCAACCCAAACGCCCTTTGGCATTCACGCTTCAAATTATTCATACCCTATATGAACAGAAAATAAAACAGTGAGAGAGAGAGAGAGAGAGAGAGAGAGAGAGTCATATTCAAATGTTCTGTGTTGCCCACCCTTACACTAATTAGAGGAGAGGGCGGGAGCCTGGTGCAGCATCTCATCTCTGCCTCTTTCCAACCCCTTAAGACAAACCCACCATTGTGAGCCCTCCTGAAATAGTGGAAGGAACAGAGGCTGAGCTGCAGTGCGTCGTGCCTGACAATTGCCCCGACATGAAACCTATTGTCACGTGGATTAACCACGGAGATCTGGCGGAGCGTTCCATCTACGCGCAAGTGGAGGAAGAGAGCAGCACCTGGTCCCTCATCTCCCTACTCAAGTTCCTGCCATCGCGTGAGAACCACGGGCGTGAGGTGGGCTGCAAAGTCTCCTATGCCAACACCACTTTTGAGTTTGATGGCTTCTCTACCCTGGACGTAAAATGTGAGTCACGGGTCGCTGGGTGGCAGTTGACTGGGAACTGTGGAGGACTTGCTATCGCTTTGTCACTGCATAGCAGAATCCCAGATTTTGCCAATGGGAAGAGATTCATGCTGCCACCGGAACTTAGGTGTTGCTGGGGCATTTGTTTTCTGGAATCGAGTCGAAACAGTTGTCCCATTCAGGGTCTAATGCAGGGGTGCCCAAACGTTTTGTAAGGAGGGCCAGATTTGGTGGCTGAGAATGTGTCAGGGGCCAGTTGCTTCCCGCGGCCCGCCCAATCACTGCCCCCCGCGTGTGCCCAACCTCACAATGTTCCCGGCTACGCCAGTGGCGGCAGCCCGCGCCTAGCTTCACAAGGTTCCCAGTGATGCCGGTGGCAGCGGCCCACCCACGCACTACCCCCTCCTGCGCACCCCCAGCCCCACAAGCTTCCCGGCGGTGCTGCTGGTGGTGGCCCGCCACCTAAAACGCCCACCCAGCCCCACAAGCTTCTGCTCACTGGCCAGCCGGCCCGCCAAGCCCCTCAAGCTTCCCAGGGCGAAGGAGGGGGAGGGAGGGGCAGGCCAGCCAGCCACGGGCCACTCAGAATGGCCTGGCGGGCCGGATTTGCCCCCTCCCCCCGGGCCGGACCTTGGGCAGGCCTGGTCTAATGAATCTTGTAGCACACATCCAAATGGGCAGTATCCTTTTACAGTTTTCAAGTCTCAATAAGATGGTTACGTCACGTCCTTCCTTGCTCCATGAGTAGTTTTATACCGTGACAGCATTGATCACAATCTCGTGGTTTTGCCCCTATTTAGTCCCTGTTTCCATTTTCTCATGGTCGTGATAACTTGTCTCGTGACAACTGTTACTTCAGTCTTGTTCCATGACAAATTCTGAATTCGTCTTGCTTTCTTAACCCCATTTTTTAATATAGTAAATAAAACTTTTTTATAAATTTTGATTTACTGGTCTTCCAGGATTTCCACATCAATGCTACAGAATTTTCAGTACTTTCTTTAGTAAACTTTCTTTGAGTATGGCCATGCTTTATGTACCCATTAGCTTAGCGATGGCCTGGCTACGAATGAATCTGATGATAAGTGTGAGTCAGTTACTGAAGTTGACCAAAGCAAAAGGTTCCCAAGGGTAATGTTTTTTGCCTCTCCTCCACAGTCCCACCCCGCATCCTGCAGGTGAACTCCTCCGTGGAGGTCATCCACGGTTCACAGGTGGTCCTGATTTGCTCCGTGGACAGCAGCCCTATGGCTCTGATCTCATGGCTCCGAGAAGACGAGGTTCTCCACGAGGATTTGGCTAATAACCTCACACTGTATCTAGACAACGTCACGCACCTCGAAGACGGCATCTACACCTGTGTGGCTGAGAACATCTACGGCAGAGACAACCATTCTCTGGCTTTGTCTGTGTTGTGTGAGTAGCTCCTAGAAATCTCCTAGAATCATGAAGTTGGAAGGGGCCTAAGGAGGCCATCAAATCCAACCCCCTGCTCAAGGCAGGAATACAAATCAATGGGTATCTGCCAGGTGGTTGTCCAAATTTCTCTTGAATGCCTCCAGTGTAGGAGCATTCACCAGCTCTTGGGGTAATTGGTTCCACTGGTGTACTGCTCTTGTACGAACCCTGTGGGATATTTCTCTTATTCTAATGACTCCCAATCTTGGGCCCGCAGATGTTCTTGGATTAAAACTCCCAGAAGCCTTCACCTGTAGCTGTGTTGGCCAGGATTTTTCAGCTTGTAGTCCAAGAATTTTTAGGGAGCCAGCATTGGGAAGCACTGTTCTAAAAGCACATTTCCTATAGTGTTGTGATAGGAGTTCAGATCAGGGGCTTGGGACATTTAGTTTAAGGTATCTGGTTCCTTACCTAAGCTCCTTCCTTGGATCCAATGGAAGCTGTTGACTCCAGTTTCATGGGAGGTGACTAATCCATTCTAGGTTTCAGTTTACTGAACTGCCCAAGATTCTGAATCCTAACCCCAAAATGGGTTCAGCACTTTGGGTATTTCTTTGAAAATTCAGACTAACTATCACGGCATGTTCATCATCCTCAACATCCTTATTTGGAGATTCGGTCATCCAAATTCTACGAACCGCAACGGGAAAGTCTGATTTTATGTGATTTGCACATTTGAAGACATCATTCATTGATAATGCAGCCTTCCTTGGATGTATGCGATAGGAGTGAGAGGGATTTCAATCTTAGTTCTCCTCCCTGACTTTGATCTCTGATCTGTTTAGGAACATTCACTGTGAGTCTGGATAAATCACCTTTTTTGGACTACTGAATGAATGAACAGGTGGGGCGGGAGACTGGGAGTCATAGCTCACAGGTGGAGCTTTTTGAAATTCTGAGTAGGGGCAATCATGGGCAAGATCAGCCTTCCCCAACATGCTACCCCCAAATGTGCTGGGATTACAACCTTCATTGGCTCCACATGGCCTGGGTTGGTAACAGCTCTAACAGTTTAGGTATAAGGAATTTTATTTATTTATTTATTTGATTTATATACTGCAACCATCTAGCAAAAAAGCTACTCTGGGCAGTTTACAAACATGTACAAAATACAAAAACAGATTAAACAACTTAAAATAGTAAATAAAAACTAATCAATCAAACCAAATAATCAAATCATCATAATAAAAAGAACAAATAAGCAAATAGGCACAAATACACTGGTCAACCGCCCTTTCGTGGTTCATATACTGTGGTCCTGCTATATTGCGGGACCGCAGTATATGAAAAAAGCCCCCCCCCCCCGGGGTAAGGGGGGAAAGGCCTGCTTCAGGCCTCCTGTACTTACCCCAGGACTGGCACTGCCCCAAATGTGCCCGTGACAGTCCTCCCGAAACCTCAGGGAGAGGCCACTGGTGGAAACTTTCCTAGAGGACTTGGCAATGAATTACCGTAATTCCATTCTATCAAAACTTTAGAATGAAAGCCATTGAGAGAGAGAGAGAGAGAGAGAGAGAGAATAAATTCCATTATGTTCTTATGTTATCTTCTTATTCAATTTTGCTCTGGACCTGTTTGCTTTGAATTTGGTTCCATTTATTCCAGATTTTCTCCAGATGGAAGAGGGAGGGCATGGACTGGGAGGCGGGAGGGAGGTTGTGTTGGGGGTGTGGGTTCAGGCCTGGTTCTACCCACTTTCTCCTCCTCCTCCTCCTCCTCCTCCTCCTCCTCCTCCTCCTCCTCCTTCAAGTCTTTATAGTCCTCTTTTCCAGAAATGTATAGAGTCATTATTGGGTTCTTTCACTTTCCCCTTTATTTAAACATATTCAATAAATTTATCCCATATATTGTAAAAATGTATTTCTTAATTTCCCCTCTCTTAACCTTTACATTACAGGACAATTTATCATTTACAGCAGAAATATTACCCTTGACAGTACAGAGTCACACTGCAATAGACTCGAGATGATTATTGTCTCACCTGGGTTAAATCAGTTACTTATATTATCCCGTTGGGATATAGTGTAGTGGATGCCATATCCATTCCGAAACTTCCTTTAAAAAATCCTGTAAATGAACCATGAATTTAAGGTCTGGATGCCTACAGGGATGGGACCCTCCTTCCTTCCAAGAGAAGATAGCAGTTATATGCCAATGGGCAGAGAATGCAGGGTCCTCTTGGTTTTGTCTTCCCCAACAGATGCTCCTTGGAAGCCCATCGTGAACTCGTCCATGGTGGCCATCGAGGGAGAGTCGGTGACCATCCTTTGCAGCTCGCAGAGCAACCCTGAGCCTACCATCACCATCTTCAAGGATAAGAAGGCCGTCACCATGGGGGTCTACCAGAACCAGGTGGCACTGGAGTTTGACTCTGTGTCTCATGAGGATGATGGGGAATATTGGTGTACAGCAGAAAATCAGTTTGGCCAAAGCAGCACCGCCTTCAATCTCACCATTGAATGTGAGTGCTGGGCCATGGGAACCATTGGCATGTCATGGGGGATCTCACATGGGAAGTGATAATACAGAAGCAGCTGCGTGCTTCTCATTACATACAATGGGCCACCTTCAGTTCCCAGATGTTCCAGCCAGTGGGGCTCCCAAATGTCAATATCCAGTATACTGTATCTGACTGGCCAATAGTTGAGAATGATTGCAATGCAGAACTATTGTCTCCTGTTAGACTCATGGCCACTCCATGAGGGCTACACCCCCACCTATTGCAGGGATTAGGGACCCGACCTGACCTGCAATAAGTGAAAATCGGCAATATGTGGATGCTGGATCAGGTTGGGACTGGGCAAGCTCTTTGAGGGCTCTTGTACTTATCCCGGGCCTGGCGCTGCCCCAAATGGGCCTGCAAGGGGCTTTCCAGTCCCCCAGAGGCCCCCCAAGTGCTTTCTAGTGATAGTTTCCGGTTTGCGGGGAAGCACTTTTGGGGCCTCCGACAGGCCTGGGAAGGCCTTCCTCCTTACCCCAGGGGGCCTTTTTTCATATACTGTAGACCTACGATATACCGGGACCGCAGTATATGAACCGCGATAGGGCAGGGGACAACTGTATTGTTTTCACACTTTGCTTCTTGGCTTTCTGAAGCCTTCCAGTCGGCCATAGTGACCGTCATTCAAATGATGAAAGGGACAGGTCTCTGGTGGCCATACTACAACTTCCATTATTCTTCATGGTTATCCACTCTCTCTGGGGCATCTGGGAGTTGAAGTCCAAAACTTAAGAAGGCCAAGGCCAAAGTCTGAGACCCATTGCACAATGACTGATGAGGGCTGTAGCCCAGCCCCATCTGGAGGACCATATATTAGCCGCTCCTGCCTCCCACAAAGAGAATGCAATACGGCCCAGCAAAGCTGGATTGGCCCACTGTAGCATCTCAGTGTCTGTCTGTCCGTGTGTCTTTCTCTTTCTCTTTGCAGTTGCTCCTCTTATCCTTCCCGATTCCAAGTGCACAGCAGCCCGGGACACTGTGAAATGCATCTGCGCGGCCAAATCCAACCCAGAGGCTGTGATCACATTTGAGCTACCCACCCGCAACGTGACCGTGAATGAGACGGATCGGGAATTTGTGTACTCGCAGAAAACTGGATACATCATCACCAGCATCCTGACCGTTCAGAGGGAGGTGGACTCCCAGCTCTTCATTGTCTGCTCAGCCAAGAACCTCTATGGCACCAAGAATCAGCAGCTGCAGTTCCACCATTCCAGTGAGAGTTCCCGCAGGCATTTGTTCCACCTTGTGTTGCTCAATAGCCCGAGGCTCCTAACAATGGGTCCCCAGATGTTCTTGGACTAAAATTCCCAGATAGCTTCACCAACAGCTGTGCTGGCCAAGATTTCTGTGAGTGGCAGTCCAAGAACCTCTGGGGGACCCAAGGAGGGGAAGCCCTGAAGGTTCATAGGGCAAATTGGTTTCCTCTTGTTCCAAAGGTCCAGGTTTGAAGCGCTGGGTTCAAATAGCAAGATGGGGGCTCAAGGGTGTTGATATATTGGGAAGAAGTTCCTCATGGTGCAAGCTGCTTGAAAACAGAACAGGATGTCTTGGAAGGTAGTGGAATCTCCTACAGCAGGAGATCTTCCTACAGCTGGAAGACCACTCCTTGGCAATGGAATAGTAGTAGATTTCTTCTAAACTAGAAATGTTTGTGTGTGTTGTGTAGTTACAGTCGTGACCCCATGTCCATGGAGTTTTCTTGGCAGGAGTACTGGAGTGGCTTGCCAGTTCCTTCCTATTCCAGGCACCTACAGCACCTGGTATTCCCTTCCGGAGGGTCTCCCATCCAAGTACTAACCAGGGACGATCCTGCTTGGCTTCCAAAATCAGGCGAGATCAGATGTGATCAGGGCATCTAGGCAGCTATAGAAATATCAGAAGCCAAATATTATTCAGCCAGGTTATTGGTTCATCAATCCCAGGATTGACTGAAATAGTTGGTCTAGGATTCCAGGTAGGATTTTTTTATATGTTTTACTTTTTTTTTATTATTTTTTGCCCAAGGCCTACCCTGAAGATTGATCTTGCTACCTTCTGCCATAGCCACTTCCTCAGCAGAGGGGTAGGTCAAGAGACCACAGCGGTCTTATCCAATGGCATCGCTCTGTAAAAGATGTCTTCAAAACACAGGGCTGGCTCTCTGCCTCATGTGAGGCTGACTCTCCTTTTTAAAAGCTCTTCCCCTTCTCTTCATCCAAGCAGGTGGGGAATGGCCTTCAGGAAAAGCACCATGTGGTTAACTCTTCCCACCAATAAAGGGACTGAAAGGATGGGGGCAGCCAGACATTGCCAAGGGTTCCTCAACCAGCCTTTTATGATGTTCGTCTGGGCTGAAGTCAGAGCAACTTAACTGCCTCCTTTTGTGTGCTTTGTTCTTTCCTTTTCCAGACAGTCTGATGTGGGCAAAAGTGGGGCCCGTTGGAGCCGTGGTAGCCTTTGCCGTCCTCATAGCTGTGGTGTGTTACGTCAGCCAGACCAGGAAAAAGTAAGTAGGCATAAGCCCTGCTGCTGCTGCTGCTGCTGCTGCTGTTGCTACCCTCCTCTTCTTTTCAGTCATACCTGTCAAGTTTTGGATTTGAAAATAAGGGATCATGATCACAGTATCCCCGCCCCCATCACCTATTGAGTATGCACAACGCTTTGACCATGCTCGATAGCTGTCCCCAACATGGTGGCACCTATGCAGCAATCCCTAACATGGCCACTGCCTTTTGTCACGTGGTTGCAGTATCCCTACCCCTAAATGATGCTTCAAACATGCTCAATAGCTGTCACCAACATGGCGGCGCCCACTGCATTCGGAGGACTTTTTTTAAAAAAAAAATTAGATAATCTGGGCCATTTCTGGGAAAATAATATATCTGGGAAGACATAGGCGTAAAAAACAGGATTTCCCAGCGAATACGGGACACTTGACAGGTATGTTTTCAGATGCAGGAAATCTAGCTCAGGTTCAAGACAAGAACCTCTGGAAAGTCTTTCTATGTCCGCTGTTGTGTCCAAAACCAGAACTTAAGTTCCCCACCTCAGCTCTTTCAAGCAGGTTGACATGCTCTGTTCCGTGACTTCTTTGCATGTCTTTGCGGTCAGCTTTTTCGCAGCATTTGGAGGCCAGGCCTGCCACTTTTCCCATGGATCCCTGGTATGGGCCATTCCCAACCCTTCCAACAATATTAGAAGTGAACAGAAAATCATTTAAAATGCTTTTGGGGACAGGGGGTGAAACAAAGTAGAGGAGAGCTCAAAATAACATTTCATGGGGAAATTGTGTTTTCTGAAGAAGTAGCATTCAGCTTCCTGCCCAGAATAAATATTTTTTGCCATGGTGGGGACTTTGGGGGCTCTGGAACCAGAAAAATATTCCTGTGGGGGGCATATGCTGCCAAAGGGCTGAACGGTCCCTGTCTCTCCTCTCGTCTCTTGGGTGACTAGGCTGCCTCGCCTGTCACTCCTTGTAATCTCTGAAATGAACTCCAATGTAAAACCCACGCAGGGAACCCACTGTATAAACAGCCTGTAAGTGGAATACCCCCAGTTTCATTACTCGCTCAACTTAAGGCAATACAGAATTGGGACTATTTTTGCTTCATGAACAAACAGATAAAGGAGCCAAATTCTCTTTACTCCTCATGGGATTTGAAAGCCCAGCAGCCCACAATCCAATTAAATGGAACTAATTAGATCTGAAATTATTTTCGTCCCATTACAGCCGCAGAGTTAAAAACCCTTTCAGTGATGGAGGTGAGGGGAGACCTATTTGGGGAGCAGGAACTCACTCATTTCTAATTTGGGAGGAAATTATTCAAGGAATATTCGCAAGCAGGATAACCTTAAAGATTTGTAAGCAGACACTTGGCTTTTTGGAGATGGCAAGTGATCTAATATTGATTGAAGGAGCCAATAGCCATCACATCTTGAACAGGAATGTATGCTTTTCAAAGGTTTGGGGGGGGGGTTGCTGGTTGGAAATATGGCCAAGTTCCCCAGGGTAAGTCTATCAACTTTTTTTTTATTAAATTCCCAGGAAAAACATGAATGAAAGTTCCAGCTTCATGCAGACAGAAAACCCTCCCGTTGTCTTCAGCGGGGACTACAAGAGCCCGGGCCATCTGGAGAAATCAGAGGTACTGATGGCAAAATAGAGAAGACCTTCCCTGTTCTAGATTTTGGAGGTCTTTGGGAAAGACCCTTATCATGACGATCACCATCCTTTAGTGCACCCTGTTCGTTTTCTTTCCCCTTTGGGCGCAAATGACCCCACCCTCCTAGACAATGAGTGGGTGGCAATTGGCAGACCTCCAGATGTTGGTCACGACTGCACCACAAGGACTAGGCTACCTAGGAAGGATGGGGTTTACAGTCCAGTAACATCTAGAGAGACCTTGTCTTGGAAAGGAAGAGCTGTGAAGGCAGAGTCGACTCTTGTCTTGCAGGGCAGTGAATCCATTGTGGGTTTTAGCCTGAAATTTACAAGACTTCTTTGAGGTGCTGAATTCCACCTCACCTTCCCCCCCCCACCGCCGCGCATGTTCAGCACCTTGGATATAATACAGTATAATCGCAGGGGTTAGGGACCCGGCCTGACCTGCGATAATTGAAAATCAGCAATATGCGGGTGCTGGGTCAGGTCCGACTGGAGGGGGGGCTCTCTGGGGGCTCCCAAGTGCTTTCTAGTGACCCGGAGGTCACTTCCGGTTTGCAGGAAAACGCTTTTGGGGCCTCCGACGGGCCCGGGAAGGCCTTTCCTTCTCACCCCAGGGGGCCTTTTTTGGATATACTGCGGACCTGCAATATACCAGGACCGCAGTATATAAACCGTGAAAGGGCGGGGGATAACTGTACTGTATTTTGAATTGAGATGGGCACGAATTGAACTTCAGAATGACAAAAAGTACAAACCGGTCTGGTTCGTGGTTTGGCTCACGGCCCAATTCAGGGATCCCATTTTGCTGAAACAAAACAATGTGGAGCTTCCCCCCCCCTCCACTTCTTCTTGGCGTTTCATTTTGCTTCGGCAAAATGGATGCCCCCTTCCCACTGCCCCCCCTTGCCTCCTTCCTGCCACTGCCTCCTCTTCTTCCTCCACCACCGCCATCTTTAGAGACTGGCCAGCTTCTCTTTGTATGCGCACACCTATCCAGGTGGGAAGGGAAGCCAGGCTGCTGCCTCTAAAGATGATGGTGGCAGAGGAGGAGGAGGAGGAAGAGGAGACAGGGCCAATGTAGGGAGACGATGGGGCAGTGGGATGGAATGGGGTGGGGTGGGGTGGGCAGCAGAGGTGGGAGGAAGCATTAGCCCCCCCCCTCCCCTAGGCACAATATGGACAAAAATGAACCATGAATTGCTCCATTTTTCAGAGGTTTGGGAGTGGTTTGTGGTTTGTGGATAGCCACAGAACTACAAACCACCGCAGTTATTCATTTTTTTTTTTAGCATTTGTGCCCTGTTTCCAAATGGATAAGCATTTTGCCCTCTTGAAAAGCAGCGGCTCAAGGGATGGCAAGGGGAACCCTATGAGAGACAATAGGTATTAGAAGTGGACCTCATGATGACCCCAGTTCCCAGAAAGGATTCTAGCGTGGCACGACCACAAAAAAGACACCAACGTTAGTCACCTGTGGAAGGTTAATACCTTCCGTATGGGTTGGAGGCCCACAGTAGCTGAAGAAGCTGCTCACAGGTTGGATAATTCTATTGTATCTCAGTAATTTACTTGTTTATTTCCTCTTGGTCGCCACCCAAGGTTCCCTTTGGGAAAGTCGGCGTGGTTAATAAGTATAAATAAAATAAATAAATAAATAAATAAATAAATCCTGAATACATCCTCCCGCTCACAGAGTTAAATTTTCCACATGAGGAGCCTAGGCTGTTGGGTGAGTCAGAGACATTAGGAATGAGGTTGGCATGAGGCTTGCAACCATGATTTTGATAGTTGCTGTTTGATTTTGTTGCCAAGTTTGTTTCATTGTCCATTTGTAAAGAAAATGACAATTAGAATTGCGGGGGAGGTTGGCTGGGTTCACAAAGGGGGGTGGTGGTTATGGGTTAGGGTTTATGAACTATTTTTTGCCTTCAGGAGTTAAGCCGCAAAAAGAAGGTTGATAGATACTTACATGGCATTACGGTGGCTGAGTTTGGGGAGAAATTAAATAGGAGGTGGCTGTCCATGGAGGGCTGAATTTTGAAGTTGCTCATCATGGCGCTTCCAGTAGCAATGTCCTCGAGAAAACATAGACAGCAGTCTCTGTCCTTAACAAGACAGTGGTTCTGACTATATCACCTGCAGCAGGTGCACAGATGGGCAAGATGTGTGTTAATTTTGGCCATCTCTGCCCTAGATGGTAATTTTGCCCATGTCTCACCTGCGGCAAGCATTTTGCAAGGCTAATGGATCTTGATGACTCATCCAAAAAGGAAAAAAAAATCCTCAAATACTTTGCCTAATAACAATAGTGTATAGCTGCCAGGTAAACATTTTTAAAGGGGGAAACCCATTTCTTCCCCACCTCCTCCACCACTACGAAGATCTGAATCTAAGCTGAAAAGGACGCAGGAAGCAAGGTTGGGGGTGGGATCGGAAGTGATCTTCCCTGCTAATCAAAACGCCCTTGCCCTTCAACCCCGTGACCCCTGGCTTGTCTGCATGTTTCTGACATGTGCCAGCATGGTTGCCATTCTCATTTTGGGTCACACGTGAGTGACTGCTCTTCCTTTTCTATTAGTCTAAAGAGATCTGCTCCCTGGAGAGCCACTGACCCCGGCAGGTAAGTATGGACTCCCTGTCCATGTGTAACAGTGTCCTCTCACTCTGTCCATGTGTATGGTGTCTGGACCTCAGGAATTCTCCCATCCCATGTTCTTCCTGCCTCCTGTGGATAGTTAGAAATCTGGCCTCTTCTACCCGGTTTTGTTTCTCCTAGATACACTGGAGATTTAATGTTGGTATCCCTGCAATAGACATTGAGAGATTCAAGCACAAATCAGGAGGACACAAGGGGGAAAAGCATACCGGTATGGCTTGCTGGTCTAATAATAATGCTAATAATGATGATGATAATGATGATGATGATGATGATGTGCCATCAAGTCAACTTTGACTTATGACAACCATTTTCAAGTTTTTCTAACAATCAGAGCATATTCAGAAGTGGCTTCCCGTTTCCTTCCTGTGGGGGGCGCCCCGGGACTGTGCAGCTTGCCCAAGGCCACCCAGGCTAGCTCTACCCGCAGGAGGCACAGTGGGGAATCGAACTCCCAGCCAGAGAGCTAGACCACTAAGCTACCCCCACCCCCAGCTAGGAAAGTTAAAGCAGCGTTGAATTCCTTGGATCTTTTCAAGACATGCATGAACCGTTGGTTTCTGTGCATCAGTGCAGAAAAAGAGGGTGGGGTTTTTGGCCTAGTTCATTGCTTCCATTCCAGATGTGGCCCCAGTTGTTTTTAATGGTACAACCCCCCCCCAAAAAAATACCCCCCTGAAAATCAGGCAGCCCACTTTGGGTAGCAGCTGTGTATGTATGTGAATATTTAGAGCTAGCCAGGTTGCTTTAGACTAGTATTATCACTGAGAGTAGATAATGAGGAATAAATATTGTCTTGGTCAAGCATCCTTTAAGTTTCATGCCTAGAGGTGGGCACAACCCGTTTCGTCCCAGTTCATCCCAGCACATGTGCAGCTGATTCCCTGTCCCGCCTCCTCTGGCTCCATCAGTCACTCATCAGGCCCGGCATACTAGCTTCCTGCACCTCCTCAACCGATCTTCCATCCGGGCAACAGCTCAGGCTTCTCTGCCCTTCTCTCTTGGCTGATCTCCCAAAAGGGCCTTTTCACACGACCCCTAAGATCCGCTGGCCTCTTAAATTCGGACCAGAGATCTTGGGGGTTCGTTGCTCTTCCTGCGTCCCCACCCCTCCGCATTTCCTTGCTCCTGCCTGCGTGAGGGGAGGGAGAAAAAAAGGGAGGAAAAAATGCAGGCTCACCTCCGAAGCCGCCCGGAGCCCCGTCGTCATCCTGATTCCTTCTCTTAAAGGGGCGGGAGGCAAAAAAAAAAAAAACAGAAGCAAGGAGAGCCCGGCACTCACCAGATTACATCCGGATCTGGGGATTTTCATCCTCTGAGAGCAGGTACATGAAAAGTGCGCTGGAACGCGCTTAGGTGGGCATGGTCACACTTAATTTCCTGCAAACTCCGGAGCTGGTGGGGAAACAATTGTAAGCTCCGGAGCTGGCAGCCATTTGCGGCGGAGTTTAGGGGACGTGTACAAAGAGCGGGGCAGAGAAGTCTGTGCTCTTGCTTGGGATCGGAAGATTAACTCAGGAGGTGTTAAAAGCAAACAAGCCGGACCTGGTGAGTGGGTGATTGGCTGAGAAGGTGGGAGAGGGTTGCAGCAGTAACGGTGCAGCTGCCTTTACGAACCCGCATGCACCAGGATGAACCAAGTTGTGCCCATCTTTAGAGTTTGCAGTGCATGGTGCTTCAATGGTTATTTGGATGTTTTGTGTCTATTATTTGAAAATGGTGCTAGTTGTGGCTAAATGTACCTTTGCTCTGGAAATGGCTTCCCTTCACTGTATGTCTGGTATTAACATTATGTTCATGTCTGTACACAAGTCATGCAAATGTGATAGTGTACGTTGCTTGTAATTTAATATTAAAACGCTGCCGATTGTTTCTCAAAGGAATAATATTAATGTTAGAACTGCAAGGGCTGGAACGTGGAGTCCAGTTGCTGTCAGGGAGGAATCAAGATATTGAGCCCCTTGGGTGGCTTTTTTGCAAGCTTCTTGAGGGGGTGGAGAAATTAAATGAAGCAGCTTCTGTGTGGGTTAATGGGAGTAGTTTCCACACAAATCAATCAACGTGTTCATTCAGTTCCACTGCTGATTTTAAAATTAGTTAGCTGGCTATATTTACCTATTTAAGATGAAGTCTTTGAAACTTTTAAAATTATCTTTTGGGCTCATACTGTATATCCATTAAAATGATACTGCTCAGAACGGACCACCTCTTCCAACATCCCTTAAACGGTGAACCTGACAGAGACAGACTTCTTTAAAAAGAAAAGATGTAATCCATAAGACACAATTAATACTGGGAGGTGGCTGTTAAGAATGAGAGGAGTGTGTATAAATATAGAAAGGAGAGTAAGTAGAGACAAACACTTTTAAAGATCTGTTGAATTAGCACTGATAGTGGAATTTCAGGCAAAAATCAAAGAAAAACAAAACAAAACAAAAGTCAC
>JAHTLZ010000008.1:7565219-7595201 GCA_023846285.1 Phrynocephalus versicolor
AATAAATAAATAAATAAATAAATAAATAAATAAATAAATAAATAAATAAATAAATAAATAAATAAGCAAGCAAGCTCCACAGCCGGATCCCTAAATCGCTCAGCTATCCAGCCAGCTCTGTATATCCTTTACCTTTAATTGTTTTCCTAAACAGGGTTCTGGAACGCCTGGTAGCTAATCCTGCAGTAATATGACCTCTTAATAGTAATCTGAAAGAGATCCCTCGCTGTTCGTAAGAGGGCAAAAGTTGTAATGCTGTTGTCAGCTTCATTGTTGCCTGTTTATTTTTTTAAAACAACAGCACACCATGAAGAGGGTAAAGTCTTGGGCAGGAATGGGAAGCTGTGATCTTGCAGAAGTTCTTGGAATTCAATTCCCATGAGTCTCGTCCAACCCAAAATTGAGGGGTATCTGAGTCCAACCGCATCTTCCAAGTGGCAGCTTTGCTGCTTATGAAATCTAGACTGGGAAGGCTTCCACTTTTGTTTTCCCATGTGGATAAAGAAAATCAATTGGCTCCTTGAAGGGGTCCCATCTTGCTTGCTGCAAGGCCCTACCAGTCAATCAGCGCTGTGTGCGTTGCCCAAAAACTGTTGTGTGTCAGTTTGTGAAGCAAGGCAGCTATTAAGAACACGGTATTCATCTCCAACCTTTGTAGCTAAGGCTACAGGGAAATACTTTAGATTAAAATGTGAGCCACTTGTGGAGTGGTCTTTTTCGGTCCTGGCGATGACGTGACTCATGGCGAAAAGCACTCCATCCAGACCCTAGACTAGATCTTTTTGATTCAGCTATATTACCTCCAGTTTGGTTGGGTGGGGGTTGCTAGGCTGGAGCGATTCCTCGACAGACAGAAGTGTAGCTTTAAGTGTAGCTTTAAGTTAGTAACTTAAGGTTACTAACTTAAATACTTTCTCTATTAAACCAACCCTGTCCGATGCGATCAGGCATGTCTGATCACACCCTAAAAGCTCATTCCTCTTATCAGATCCAAAATGCCTAACAAAATTAATCTGTAACATTCCATGGAATCTTACGTTACGAGCTATATATTTAAAAGGTAGGGTCTTTTTAAAAAAGTATCTTGCTTTGTTTTAGAAGCAGAGAAAAGCAGGAAGGATAGAAGTCATGTGTCTCTAACAACCTGATTTAAAATCAGATTACTTTTAAGACTGATGAGCTCAGAGGGAGATGAAGTTCTGGATTGCAGGTTTAGTAAGCTCCCCCCCCCCATTAAATTGTAGTAAGGAGGGTATAATTCAGTCCTAATCAACACATTCTGCAGTCAGAAATCATGGGTTGCAGTTCATCATCATCTGGAAGGCTGCATGTTCACAACCATCACAATAAGCAAACAAATGAGATGGCAAGAAGGGTGGAGGTAGAGCAACATTGCAAATAGGTGATTTGAAGATAAAATTGCAGGAGACTTACAAGGGCTCAGAAAGCAATCAGGGCAGCAAAAATGGCTTCGGTTGTGAAGATTTTTAAGACCACACAGAGGTCTGTGGTTTTGAGTCAGACAGGGATGGAGAGTGATTGATACTCAAGCGGTTGGACTGCAATTCCCATCACCCCCTTCTAAGGCTGATGGGTCTATGGAATGCCATATATTTTCTACCTTCGAAATGCAGCCCGTCATGCCACAGACAAATGGACCATTGGTGGCCAGCCTGACAAGGCAAGGTGGGGTTTTTTTTTTGAGGGGGAACTACAATTCCCAGAATCCCCCAGCCAACACTGGAGATGTGGGGTATTTTTGTAAGCTCCGAAAGGCAGAGTGAAAGGGAGATGTTCTCATCCCAAAATTCCAGCTGGCACTTTTCCTGCAGGTGGCAACATTGTGTGTGAACAGGGAAGGGGTACACATTGGATAAAGCGCCTGCCCACAAAATATCTGCTGTCTTTGTAAAATCCATATAGGATGAGATCTCAGCTTCCTAAAAAGCAATTTAACCTTCCTGGAAGCAATTTGCCTTGAGGATTTTGCTAAACAAATTGTGGGCAGGAGAGAGTGGGTTCTCTCCAGCACTTTCCAAAGGTTACATTTGCATTTTGATCTTTGCAAGCCTTCCCATCCAGATTTCCAAGTGGATGTCAGTGCCTCCTTACTGTGAGTCACATCCGTCTTGTCTGATATTTTCCCTGCCTGCTCTAGGGGCAGACAGGAGACACATTCGCGATCTAGGCCATTTTAAAAGAAGGTGATCAACCAGCTATATGTGATGGCTTACACAGAAGCAAAAGGTCCGAGTTAGGGAACACCTATCCTTCAAGCAAGGCAAGCTTTCATATTCCCAGCACCCTTTATCGGGCCAAAGAATGGAGCGAGGACACGACAAGAGATTTGATTGAGGTCGATTTCCCTGTTTGAGAAATGAGACTTCAAAGAAGTGTCCTGCTTAAGCCCTGAAGGTCCCTTGCAAAATAAAGCACTGTAATTTATAATGGAGACCTGAACATTCTTCCCGTGCTTGGGGTTAAGGAATTCTGTCTTCCAATACCTGATCATGTATAACAGTGTTGGCGAACCGATGGCACGGGTGCCAAAGGTGGCCCTCGGAGCCCTTTCTGGGGGCACCCGACATCGCCCCTTCACAGCCACCTGTATTCGGGTTAAATGGCTGTATTGGCACTTGGTGAAAAATTAATGGGTTTTGAATTGCAGTTTGAGCACTCGGTCTCTAAAAGGTTCGCCATCACTGATCTATATTGTCTGTTTCTTTCCTAAATCACAGCCCCTCTTTGGTTTGCGGCAAAAATATTTCTTAACCGTCTTAACCTTCAACTTGAAGGACCTGAATCAACTGAACCTGGGGTTTTATGTATGACATCTATCTCGCACCGAACTTGCATAATGCTGTGTTGGAAGTTGCACATCAAACCTCAGTTCTCAGAATCCCAAAACCTTGTCTTCTTCACTGACAGATGTCACTTTTGAAAATCAATTATTAAACCTCTTGGCACTGACATTCCAAATGCATTGCTTGACATGTACTTATTTTATTGAGCCTTTTGTCTTTTTAAGGTTGTACACGCTCAATTTTGAATGGGCATATATAGGATACCCTGAAGGCTGTGGTTTGAAAAGCTCTTCACTCTTCTAAGACTGATAAAAATTAAAATTTATGGTCCTTTTAGAATACTAGAATGTTCAATTACTGCAGGTGGACAAGGCTTCATTCTTAAGAAACAGGTGTTGAATGCACCCCCATGTGATGAACACCTGCCTCTAGAAAGACAGCATGCAAGGAGAGTTTTACCTTCATTTGCTACCTTTCTACATGCAAACCCTTCCATTTTGTTGTTTGCCTGGCAGCACTGAAACATGCATTCTCATACGTAACACCTGCTTCCTTCCATCTCCACATTTGAATCGATTCAAACTGAATGGGTATTTGAAATACAATCTCAGGCGAAATTCTCAGCTTCCAAATTCATGAGCCCCATTGCCCGTCCAAGCTAATTAGTCAAGCTTTGTTTTGGCTTCATCATAGCCAAGACAACAGTCATGCCCGCCCACCCCCACCCCCGGTCTCTGTGTGCGTGTGTGTGTGTCCACTTGTGTGTGCGCTTTGTCTGCCTATGATGACAAGCAAAAGCTGACTAAAAAAGGAAATGGACGGATCCATTTCAGGCCACCATATATATATCCATCAGCTGTTTGTCAGGAAATCTTAAACAAACAATGTTTCCATTATTGTAAATAGGGGTGAGGGGTAGATAGGTTAATTTTTAAAAAGCCACAATTTGCTGTCTAACTTCGTTAAGTACAGTACCTTCTTCCGTGTATGTGTGTGTGTGTGTGTGTTTGGATGAGTGAAATGTGTGAATGAGTATCAGACAAATATAAATATCAGTGATGACGACGGATGATCCAGCCAAGAAAACACAGATCGTGCCCACCTATCAGGTTGGCAATATTAATCTTGGGAATTGCTGGTGAGCGAGCCGGTGAGCGTTTAATGGTTTTAACCCATCTGACTTTATATTCTGGGGGGCGGGGAGGGGGGAATAAACAAGTCTTTTACAAATCCACCCATGGTCTCACTGACTTCTTTGAATAGCACTTAGAGAATCAGTTTGTTTCTTTATTAGATTTGCAGCAGGATAAAGCAGAACAGACATACATCAGAGGTGGTGGGCTCTGGCATAGTCTATCTGCTACTTCTCAGGCTGTGCTTTCCAAAGTACCGAGACAAATCAAAAAGCCTTCACCACCAAGGCCATAGCTAACGACCCATTCTTGATAGGTTTCAGCACCTTAGGCCATTGTTCACCTTAAGGCTAAGGATACTATTGTCTCCCTAACGAGCCTATTTAGGCCATTGTTCATCTTATGAGCCTAATTCAGGCCAGGGTGACAAGAGGTCAAAGCTGCCTATAAGATGGAGGATTTGCACTAGCTCTATTCAGACCGATGAAGCTGTTTGGATGAGCAAGCAGCGAAACGTTTCTATCTCTCAAAAAAGAAGTCCAGTAGCCACGACTCAACTTCCAGATAAACTCACCTGGATGACTGAGAATCTTCACAGACATCAGATAAAACAAGTAAACAGCACTCAAACAGAAAACTCAGAGAGGCATAAATTGGTGGATAAAATGTGGCAGATGAGGCATACAGCAGAGCAGCAAGAAAAACACCCCAGACAGAATTGCTGAGCAAGGGCTCTCTCTGTAAAGCAGTGCTTTCTGGGATCTTAACTTTTGGGGCAGAGGGAGGGAGCCAGGAAGAGATAACTCCAGAGCACTGGTGCCACACTAAAGCAGGGCCTGTTTCTGGTGGATGAATTCCCAGTGAACCTTTGGCACTCTAGATGTTTTGGACCACAACTCCCACAGTCTTGTGTTATTGGCAATGTAAGCTCAGAATTCTGGGGGTTGTGGTCCAAAACATCTGGAGTCCTGAAGGTTCGCCGCCTCCATTGATCTAGGTCAGCGGTTCTCAACCTGTGGGTCCCCAGATGTTCCTGGACTGCAACTCCCAGATATCCTGGCCAGCTCTGCTAGTGATGAAGACTTCTGGGCGTTGCAGTCCAGGCACATCTGGGGACCCCCAGGTTGAGAACCACTGATCTAGGTGGACCTAATAGACTGGGAGATGACCTTGGGAAAAGATGCCCCAACAGGTAACGTAATCCCAAACAGTGAAGGGCTGTATAGGTGATCATAAAAATCTTGAATTTTATTCCAGGATGCAACAGGTAACCAGCGTAGGCAAGCCAATATCGAAAAAAAAATGTTTATTGTCTATTGCAAGATGGAACACAGGTGAAACCAGATTCCACTGCAAAGAGTCCTGTGGCCCCTTGAAGACAAATATATTTCTTTCGGAATATGCGTTCATGCGCTACAGTCTCCTCCCATCCAATCACTTTCGCATATGAACTATTGCACCCAAGCTCAGGCGGGGGGAGGGGGGAGGAAGGTGCTGTGTGGGGTTTGCACCAGTTGGCTCGAGAGAAATAAAATATACATGGAGAGGCATCTCTAAGCATCTGATCTGACACATATGGTCTTCGAAGCCTGGAAGCTTGTATCAAATAAAAAGGGCTGCCGCTCTCCAATACACTTTGGTGGTTGAAACCAAACAGATATGAGTGGGGTTGCGCTTGAGAAGGCAACTGTAATCCTGGCACCCCAAACCTGCATAGGACACATGGACAAGAACCGTTTTCAACCCCCCTCTTTTTTAGCCGTGTCCATAAACACAATATGAAAAAAAATGGCCAAATCAGGATTATATAAGTCACATAAAAAACCCTATAATGTAGTGCGTGAATAATTATTTCCAGTCTGTGGCCCTACCTTCAAATATGCCACCCCCACCCCCAAATGAGAAGGATTAGGCGGTTACTTTGCATCCGTTTTGTCTCTGTTAGTGTTGCACTTAGGAGCGGTACAAAATTTTTTTACTTCACATCCATCACACAACTACTGAAATTTGTATCCACCAGGCCCTCAGAACGGGTAGGGTTTTCCCTTGTCCCCCTTTGTTCCTGCTTTCTGTTCCGAGACAAGACACCCTGTAGTAACAACTGTCAGGCAACCAAACAGTCATTTCTCTCAGAAAACTGTGCCTGGATTTTGTTTTGTTTTTTTATTATTTTGAATTTTCAGAAGTGAAATAGTAAACAAATTCAGTGTTTGTCACGGTACAAGACCATGAGGTAACACATGTCATGAGACAAGTTATCACGACCATGGGAACACTGAAACAGGGACAAAAACCACGTGATCGCGACCAACGCTGTCACGGTACAAAACTAGTTGTGAAACAAAGAAGGACATGAAGTAGTAGTAGTAGACAATGGGCTACCCAGTTTGAATGCAGGATCTTGTCATACTCCTACAAATAGTCATTGTTCTAATAAATTTGCAACAGCAAATCTTTTTAGTTGCCAGAGCTGTTTCCACACAATGAGAAGCCTATCTCCCAGAATCCTGTTTCTTAAGAATGAATCCCTTTAAGAAAGGGGCAGATAAGCAGTGTATAACTAAATTAAGACCGTGAACGGGCACATTGTTTGCCAAACCCTAAAGAACAGAGAGATAATAATGCCATTGTAAACAAAAAGCAGTTTCCACATCTATCCCCTTGTAGGAAAGGATCTGTAGGATGGCATTCATAAGAACATAAGAACAGCCTTGCTGGAACAGGCCACAGCCCATCCAGTCCAGCATTCTGTCTCACACAGTGGCTCACCATTTGCTTCAGAGCATTCCCAAGCAGATGTCTTCACCTGCTTGAGATTCCCCACAAATGTCATTGGAGGTTGTCCTTGGGCATCCATAATGATAGCTGTTGATACCCTTGTTCTCCATGAACTTGTCCAATCCTTTCTTAAAGTTGTCAAGTTTGACAGCTGTCACCACTTCTTCTGGCAGATAGTTCATCCTCTGGGTGAAAAAGTACTTTCTCTTCTTTGTTTGAGATCTAGCACCCAAAAGTTTCATGGAGCACCCTCAATTTTTCCTTATCTACTTTGTCCACACTGGGAATGATTTTATAAACTTCAATCAAGTCACCTCTTAGGCGCCATCGTTCAAGAGTGAAGAGGCCCAACCGTTGCAGTCTCAGATGGTATGGAAGGTGTTCCAGTCCCTTAATCATTCTGGTTGACCTCTTCTGCACTTCTTCCATTTCCATAATAGCCTTCTGGAGGTATGGTGTCCAGAACTGTACACTGTACTCCAGATGGGGCCTCACCATAGATTTATAAAGAGGCAAAATGACACTTGCTGAATTATTCAATAGGGCCAGCCCTAATCTTTGACTGAATGAGGCAGATGAAGTTAGCAGGCGGGCTACCATAGGAAAGCATTGAAAACAGAGTAATCCCTAATCGCGACCATTTTTATGTTATACGGATTCACCCCATAGACGATTCTGTTAAGCAAATTTCCTCTATCTCCAGAATTTTTTGGTTGTACAGATTTTATGTTATATAAACCGTTTGTTATACAAAGGTCCACTGTATTAGTAAAATGGATCAAACAAATACTGTACCATACAAAAAAAAGCATCACCAACACTAAAACACATTCAAAACAATAAGGGACAACGATCCATTTAAACACACATGGATTAAGACAGATTAAGCCTTAATGCCTGGATGGCTCTCCGTGTATGTGGTTAAAATGTTTTGAATGTGTTTTGGTGCTGCTGATGCTTTTTTGAATGATTAAAGGAAAGCTTGCCCAAGGTAACTTTTTCAACTTGCATCATTGTATAAATAGGTCTTCTTGCTAGGATGCCCCCAGTGGGTACCCTCGGCATTTAGTTTCTTCATTTTGAAACATGTTCTGCCAGTTTAACCAGTGAGTGCCTCCAAATGTTGAAGAGCTGCAAAGCCCATTGCCCGCAACCCGGACGATGGGCCTTGTAGTCCAAACCGCATGGGGTTGCGGGCTACAAGTATGCAAATGCACGGGGAAAGAATCTCTTCCCTCCCCACCCACAAAACAAACAAACAAACCTTGCAGGTCTTCCCCCTCCTCCCCCCCCGCCGCCCACGCCCTGCCACAAAATCCAAAGGAAAACTACAAATCCCGACGGGCTTTGCTGGAACTCGCTCTCCCAGCATGCCCTGCGTTAAGGGTGGGGAAAACTACCTTTCCCGGCGTGCCTTGCGGAAGGGGTGGGCGCGGCGTGGTTCGAAAAGGCGTTCGGCTTCTTTTTTGGGCGGCCGGCGGGACCCGCGGCTCGCGGGAAAGGATGGAGCGGAAAGGAGCGCCCCTGGCCCAGGAGCTCCGGCGCTGGGCGGCCGAAGAGATGAAGCTGCCGCCGGGCAAGATCCCCTCCGAGAGCGCCGCCCGCCGGTGGGTGAGAAAATCCGCCTCTACCCCACCTACCCACCCCCCACCCACCCCGGTGCAGGAAAAAAAGAGCACCCAAGAGGACCCCTGACCATGGGCAGAGTGCTTTGCGCCCCCCCCCCCGCTCCTGGGTGCCCTTGGGAATGGATCCAGACAATACGAACCTCTCTTTAAGTCTTAACGTCGGAGGAGTCGAGTTTGATATTGTAAATCGCCCAGAGTCGTCCCCCCCACCGCCTCTAAATATTTCTATAGATAGATACAGCGGACCCTTGTATAACAAACAGCTTGTATAACATAAAATTTGTACAACATGAACAATTCTGGACATAGGGGAAATTTGCTTAACATAATTGCCTATGGGGAGAATCCGTACAACATAAAAATGGGATTACACCGTTTTCAATGCATTCCTATTGGAATTTGTATAAAGGATAATTTGCTTAACATAATTTCATTTGGAACGAACTAATTCCTAACAGAACACAATAGTATACAAATACCGTGTAAAAATACTAAAAGAAAAATAACAGGATCCGGCAAGAAAACTGATGCCTGCAGTTTTAAAAAAAAAACACACACACACACACACACAACCATTACAGTGTGCTCAGAGGGCCCCGAAGCATTGCCTGAAGAGCCAGGTCTTTAAGGGCCTTCTAAAGGCTGGCAGCATCTCCACCTGCCTGATCTCAACTGGCAGCTTGTTCCAAGAGGCCGGGCCGACCGCTGAAACACCAGCCTTGGCTGGGCTTGGGAACAAGCGTGGTTGCACTTAGTTTCTGGGGAATGCTGTCGAAAATTGGGCTGCTTCCTCCATGGGTAAGTAATAGCCCTCGGGCATAGATCCTGACCACACAGAAACACACACCGTGGGGTATTGAGAACCAGAGGTTCAAACCTTATCGCCTCTAATGAGGAATGAGTGAATGAATCTTTGTTTATGGTTGTTAACGAAACTAGTTGTGCGGGGAAGGAGCAGTGATCATTGGCGAGGCGAGGCTAAATCCACTCATTTAAGAAAGTAGGCATATATGTTGGTTGTAATTAAATGAATATTATTTTATATTGTTTATATGGCAGCAGTCCTGAATAGGAGTACACTGTCCTGCAACTTTTTGCCGCAGTCTCCACTTGCACGGCGTTGATGGTGGCAAGTTAATTTACATGCTGGCAAGATACTTGTTTGCGGCTGCTTTTCTTACTTCTAGCCTGCTGGAGTTTTGCTTTCTTTCCCTCTCAGGATGTGCTCCGGTCAGTGTGCTGAAATCTGGAGCTATGTCATCCACCATGTTCATCACCAGCGGTAAGAATATGGAAGGCTGATGATCAGCGGAATTATCCAAAGGATTTTAGATTAGAATTTGGGTTGTTGTTTTTCCAGGCACCTTCCGGCGAGGGCTTCTGCATTTCAGTTGTAGGAAGGAGATATTTACAGTGTTATGCTTAGAAATCCTAGGTCATAAAACTTATTCTACCTGTCCTTCTGCAGGACTACTCTGGATTATCCCAGCTAGCAACATCAGACCCTTCTCTTGACATCTCTCTCTCTCTTTGCATCTTCCCCATCTTTGAAGTGTGATGCTTATATCCTGCTCCATGGCGCTTAAACCATTCTCTGGGCAAGTTTAGTTATGCAGTTTAGTTATGCAGACTTCATATTGATGGCCCAGCAAGCTTAGTACTCAGTCAATGACCTTGGAAGATTAGAAGGTTGAGTGAACCTCAAGCCACTACCTGGGATTAGACCTGGTTTGTGATTAGAGTTTTGGCTCCGTTGACTTACAAGGGAACGGCTTTCTTCTGCATGAAGTTTCTTATTGCCTTTGATGTCTAGTACAGTATCTAATCTGGATGTTTTTCTTGCATCTGTTACAGAAATGTGAAGAAGATTCGTGGAAACTTGCTCTGGTATCCTTTTCTGGATAGTTTATTTTTAACTGAGCCACCATAGCCAAGAAAGGGAATAGGATTAAAGACAAGAGTGCATCTGAGCATTGGCAGAATGGTTTTAGACCCACATTTGTATGCATTGAGAGAAAACATTATTTAACCTTTGCATAGGATTGAACTGCTTTTTTGGGGGGTAGAACTAGACATGCACCATATTTACTGCAAAGAATCTTTCCCTCGTTGCCACAATGATTTGGCAAGTAAGGTTCAACCAGTGAATCAGGTTATTATGTAATTTTATGTTTTGCGTTTCTTGGTGTATAAATTCAAAGTACTGTATAACAAAAGTAACCATGCAGGGACATAAAACAGAAGAGAAACGATTCAAGGAGCAAAGAACAGCTTGATAAAATAAAGCCAAAAGCTGAATAAGACAATAGCACAGAAAACTTTGGAGATGTAATTTAAATCTACAATAAAATCATAGCAGAACAAATGCCATTTACTGTATTTTTCTGTTTATATGACACTATTCCCCCCCCCTAAAATCATGACACTAAAAAATTAACATGGAAGGAAGCCTTTCCAGAGGGATGGTGGTGGGGTGGAGGAGAACCCAAACTGAAATGCCGGTTTCCCTTCCTTCCGGCAGCCCTTGTGTACCGGCTTAAGAAAGTTGAGAAATTGTTTCCCTAACACAGATCTTCTTTGTGGCAGGTATCAGCAGATGGAGGAGGCTGAGGTGAGAGGGGGAGAACAATATACTAATATGCTTGCAGTAGTCATTAATTGCTGGAGAGCTCAGGGGTTTAGGTATCCGGTTGCGGAGCCAGAGGTTGGGAGTTTGATTCCCCGCTGGGCCTCCTTTGCAGGATCTGGACTCCATGATCCAAAGGGTCCCTTACAGCTCAGGTGTTCAAAAGTTATTGTTATTATTATTGCTGCTCCTTAGGTCAGGGGTGGATAACCTTTCTCTCTCCAGCTGTTGCTGGGACTCTTAGCATCCTAAAGTTCTAGCTGCCCTGAATGTGGTGGTGATGGAAACTATAGTCCACGAATGCTGGAAAAGTCACTGATATGGAGCCTGCTGAAGTGTTTACTAGTCCGTGGTGGTGGTGGTGGTCTGGGAAAGTGCAGCTTGCCCAGGGCTACAGAGGTGGCAAGATTTATTTTATTGTATTTATTCTAGAGTACAGTATTTTTACCCCACCTTTCTTGCAACCTCATCAGCTGCACTTGCTGCTGGCAATCTTAGGGGGTCCCCCTCCACAGAGATACAGTGGGACCTCAAGCCCTCAATGTTTATCTCTGCACCCTGCCCCCCCAACCCACTGAGCTCTACCAGCTCTCTCCTTGCCTCGGAGCCCTTAAGAGCGGGTTTGGGGACCGTTGGCTTAAACGACAGATCCCATGATCCCCTGGCCTTTGCTCTGCTCAGCGGGACGGCTGGGAGCTGAAGTCCAAAGCAACTGGGAGGCCAAATGTTTAAAAACCAAAACAAAAACTCCCCCTGTCTAAAAAGAAAAGGACAGAGAGAACATAAGAAGAGCCCTGCTGGATCAGGCCAAAGGCCCATCTAGTCCAGCTTCCTGTATCTCTCAGTGGCCCCACCAGATGCATCTGGGAGTGCACGAGACTAGATCTCTGTCTCCTGATACCACTCCCCTGCATCTGGCCCTTGAAGTACCCCGATTTTAAGCCTGGAGATTACACATCTCCATCATGGTTTTGGAACAGGGCAGGGAGAGAGGGATGGAGGGGATGACCGTGCTCGGACATTGAAGGGGCAAAACTGGGGCACCAAAGAGCCTCTTGCAGTACTCCGTGCCATACTGTGCTTCTGTTTTTCCTCCCAGGGCAAGCCGGGCAGCTCGGAATCGGAGAAGGAACGCCGCAAGCAGCTGGTTCAGGGCATTGCTCGCCTGCGGGAGGAACTGCAACAAATTGACTTGCAGATTGAGTCTGCGCAGCAGGAGCTCGTGGCAGACGGTGAGAGAGGACGCTGGGAGGGAAGGAGATTTTGAACAGCCATCCATCCATTCATCCATCCTGAGAGAAGCCTGTTAAGCCCCCATTTACAGTATTCTTCCGTGTATAAGACTATATTTTTGTCTAACGTTTTTAGAATGCAAATGGAGGGCCATCTGATACACCGAAGTCAGCCAAGGAAAGAGTTGTGTAGTTGCGAAATGGTGATTTTGGGTTGCAAAAGTGGTAGTCGTTTTATGCACGGGGAATAATTCCAGTATGTATTTGTTTTTATTTTATTTGGGAGTGATGCTTATTTTTTTCTTTGTCATAACTCTGGCGGACTTTGTGGCACAATGGTTAAACTGCAGTGCTGCAGTCAAGACTCTGCTTATGGACTGAGTTCAATCCCAATGGGCTCCGGTAGCTGGCTCAAGGTTGACCCAGCCTCCCATCCTTCCGCCATCAGTAAAATGAGTACCCAGCTTGCTCCTTCGTCCCCCGCTCACCCAAATTTTTGTATTGGGGAAGTTGTAGCCAGTAGTCAAGGGAGCCACGAGTTTGCTTGCTTGCTTGTTTGTTTGTTTATATGGCTTGTATGCCAACCAATACCCAAAGGTCTCTGGGTGGCTCACAATCAAAGTAAACCATTCAGATAATTAAAAACATCCAATTGCAATAAAATTAAAACAATAAAACATTTAAATACAATAAACACAATATATTAAAATACAACACTAAAATGGCCATCAGGACCCACAATAATCAGTTAAAAGACTTCTGAAACAGGAATGTTTTTACCTGGCGCCGGAATGTCATCAATGTTGGCGCCAGGCGGGTCTCGCTTGGGAGGGCATTCCACAATCTGGGGCCAGCTGCCGAAAAGGCCCTGTTCCTGCAAGCCATCCCTTTCACCTCCTTGAGGGATGGCTCTTTCAGGGGGGGGGCCCAGGCTGGATCTTAATTGCCAAGTAGGTTCATATGGAAGGAGACGGTCCTTCCGGTATCTAGGTCCTAAGCCGTTTAGGAAAGTTGGAAAAGTTTATGAAATGTGGCTCCACCCTACCAATAGTTGACTAAAGACGTCACCACTGGTCCTGCCAGTCCCAAAGCCCAGCTGATTTTGGACTCGAGGTATTGTCCTCTCCACCCCCCTCAATCTGTTTTGTTTTTCCAGAGGCTACCTTGGAGGCATCCCAGGAGAAGATCCGCGATGCCAAGCGCCGCAGCTTGCTCCTCAAGGCGTACTCGGCCCGGGTTGCGTCGGAGCGCCAGCAGTTACGCTCCAAAACCCTCCAAGTGAAGGGACGCCTCGAGCAATTGGAAGAAATGGAGAGGTACTCCCCCCCCAGGATCCAGGTTCTCGCCCCTTCTTGCGCGGCTGTCTCTGTGAGGATAGAATAAGATACAGTGGACCCTCGTATAACAAACAGTTTGTATGACATAAAATCTGTACAACATAAAAAATTCCAGAGATCGGGGAAATTTGCTTCACATAATTGCCTATGGGGAGAATCCGTACAACGTAAAACTGGGATTACTCCGTTTTTAATGCATTCCTATGGGAAATTTGTATAAAGGAAAATTTGCTTAACATAATTTCATTTGGAATGAATTAATTCCTTTATACAAGGTACCACTCTATATTTTATTGGAATGGTAGTGCAGCAGTGGGTCTCCTTGAGCTGTCGCTTCATGCGGCAACGAGGTTCATTTGTTTCTTCAAGTCCCATCTTGTTTGGCTCTTCGAATCGGAACCTAAGGCTGTTCACAAGCCGATTTCTTGACTTACAGTTGCTTGTAGATACTGCTTTCTTCATGGCACGCATATTAGCAACCAACCGGACAGATCAACAGCAAAGAAAAATTACCTCCAACAAAAAAGGAGTACTCAGCAGAAAGTCAGAGCTCTCTTTGCTAAAATGAACTGTAGGTTGTGGCTGGGTGGATAGACAATCATTCCAGCCAAAAAAGTCCCTTCTAGTTACTCAAACTACATATAGCATGTGAGATTGTAAATAGTTTGCCCCGATCAAGAGGCCGTCCTCTATTGAGTGTGTTACAGTAGTCAAGACAGAATATAACTAAGAGAGAGATTGTGGTCTGCATCTGTCCGTCCCAGAATGCCCGATTCTTGCTGCTTTGGCTGCAAATAAAATCAGAGGTGGGCAGCATTTGATACTCCAGATGTTTTTGGCCTGTGATTCCTCTCAGCCCCACCCCGTGCATTCTTTGGTATGACGTTGTGGGAGTTGTGTTTGGACAACAGACAGAGACCCACAGCGTGTCCCACCTATGTGCTAAAGAGTCTGGAATGTTTGGAAGGGAGAGGACCAGCTGATCCCTTGAAGAGGAGCCGCCCGCCCCCTTCTTACAAAGCCCCCTAACGCTGCCTTCTCTTGTCAGGAAAGCCCGGGCACCTGTGGCGTTTGGCGGGAAGGCCTCAGAATCTGGTTTCCCCACCTTGGAGCCGGACGTTCTGGTGAGAGCTGATGGGTTGCTACCAGGCAGGAGGGTGGGGGGTGGCTTCTGGGACTCGCAGAGAACTGTTGAATCGTTCAGAGGTTCAGGCGCCTGGAGCCAAATATTTGGGAGTTCGATTGCCCGCTGTGCCTCCGTGAGAATCTTTATCTTAATCGTAAGTCTGTGTTCTGTTTGTTTTTCTCCTCAGCGAGGCGTCCAGGAGGCCTGCCAGCTCCGTGCCCAGTTTCTCAAGACCCTCTTTGAACGCAGTCTAGCCGGGAGCTTTGTGTAAGAGGCCCTCTTCCGTGGTCGCTCTCTCGGAGGCCATGGGTTTGAATCTGACTTGAACAGGCAAAAGAAAATATTTTATTACTCAGAGTATTGTTAGTCTGTGGAACTCCCTGCCGCAGGATGTGGTGATGAGATCTGGGCTGGGATGCTTTCAAAAGGGGATTGGGCAGATTCCTGGAGGAAAAGTCCATCACAGGTGACAAACCATGCTATAGATGTGTCACCTCCAGGCTTAAAACCGGGGTACTTCAAGGGCCAGATGCAGGGGAGTGGCACCAGGAGACAGAGATCTAGTCTCGTGCGCTCCCAGCCACATTTGGTGGGGCCACTGTGAGATACCGGAAGCTGGACTAGATGGGCCTTTGGCCTGATCCAGCGTGGCTCTTCTTATGTTCATGCACCATCTTTCTGTGTTCTTGTGCAGTGTGGTTTTCTCCTTGCCTGCCAACCTCTGGGCTAACAAACCCCTGTTTTCCTACTTCCTGACATAGATTAGGATTTTGAAACAAGAGGCATCCTTTAAAAGAAGGGAATAAATAGAGTCAGTTTATAAGATTTATAATACGGAGAGGTTCATGCTGATGCATCAGAACTGGCCACTAGAGAGAGCCAGAGACTATGCTATGTTATTGGTCTATGGCTCCCTCTAACCGCCAATTCTGGTATTACAGGGTGAACATGCTTTTTTTCTGGAATTTTTATTTAACCGCCTTTTGTATAGCATTTGCTGTTATCTGCAGTTGTCGGCATCTGTAGAGGGACTTGGAGTCAACCAGAGATTTTTCCATAATCTGAAAAGCAGGAATCATGCTTGAGCAGATGCAATTTTCTTTAAAATGTATGATCCCAGAGCCTTTCTGTAGAAATACAAACAAAAGCCCAATTTGTTTAATTTTTTTATTTGGTTTTTTTTTTTAAACCCAACAGTGATCTTTGGATCATCTGCAGTTTCATTTGGAGGGCTGGTCAAATCCTTGATTAGATGCCGTGCCTTCCACCACAGTGTGCCCTGCTTGTACAGTCCGACATACGACCAGGCACATAATCAGGATCCACCATCAGCTGTGGCATATTGTACAAACCTTCCACGAAAACCAACAGGGTGTTGGGACTCCTTATGCCACATTGTTCGTTTGACTTGTCTGGCTGCTGGTAGTGTTTTGGAACCTTAGACTTCTATCTGGAGGAGGCTGTTGCGTGCTCTAAACCAGTGGTTCTCAACTTGTGGGTGCCCAGGTGTTCCTGGACTGCAACTCCCAGAAGCCTCCACCACTCGCTTGCTGGAAGGGATTTCCGGGAGTTGCAGTCTAGGAATGTCTGGGGGACCCACAGGTTGAGAACCACTGCTCTAAACTGACCTCCCATCTCTTTCCTCTTCTTCTTCTGTGGTCTTTAGCAATGGGATGCATGAGGAGGAAGCAAAGAGTTCCTACCAGTACTGGCTGAGCATGGTGGAGGTAAGGAGATTGGCCCACTGCAAGGTGTGGGGGCTGGGGAAGTTTTTTGCCCTCTAGATTAGGGCTCCCCTGATCTGGGACTCCCAGTTCTTCTTGGGCTAAAACTCCCTCCAGCTGTGCTGGCCAGGATTTCTGGGGGCTTCAGTCCAAGAACATCTGGGGACCCAAGATTGCTCTAGATCAGGCCTGGCCAACTGCTGGACCGGGGGCTACCGGTAGCCCGTGAAGGGTTCAAAAGTAGCCCACCAGCCATCAATAAAAATATTGAGGGGATAAGTTCTCCACCCCTCCCTCCCCCTTCTGAAGGACCATCACTGCCCCAGCAAAGTTCTGGGTCTGCCAGCCCACTGTCTCAGCTGAGCGGGACAGTTCAAGGGCCATGGTGCATTGAAATCTGTTCCTGCCAGAACAGATTAATTGGTTTTCATTGCATTCCTATGGGGGGAATGCAAACAGACAAACATAAGCAGCTCTCACCTGGCATTGGCATTGCCATTTAGGTGGTGGTGGTGTGCGTTTGTGTGTGTCTGCCTGCCAGCCTGCGAGCCCGGCCATCTGCAGGCCAATCAAATTGGCCTGGCGGGCCAGATTTGGCCCCCGGGCTGGACTTTAGACATAGCTGAACTCATAGATGTGGAAGTTCTCCCCCCAGCGCCTGGGATCCAGGAGCAGATGAACAAAGGTTCTCTCTCTTTTTTGTGTTGGAATCTTCTTGCAGAAACTGGCCGCCTCCCACCCTGCCGCCCACATCCTTTCGGCCTTGGAGCACCTGGCTCTTCGGAGCACCCAGCAGTTGCAGCAGCTCACCGCCAACGTCAACATCCCCCGAGAGGTGGAGGCCCTCAAGTAGGTCTCACTTTCTGGGACTGGGAGAGGAGCATTGCTTGTTTGAATTTCTGTAAATCATCTTGCCTTCTTCCTGGCTGGCCGGAATACTCCTCCGTCATCTTCGGGCAATCTGCCAAGGTGGTCTGCTGCCTGGTTTGCCGGGCAGCTTTAAACCAGCCGTTTTTCACTTCCCACAATGCCCTGGAGCCCTCAAAACGCAACTTGCCCCAGAGGATTCTGGGCAGTTTCGCTGGCTCTTGAGGCACCCACCTCTCATGGAAGCTGCCTTATCCTCTACCACCAGAGGAGGTGCTGTTGTTACAGATCTCCCATCCACCCCCCAGGCAATCAGAGAACACCCGAAACCAGCATCGGCAGTGGATTATGGATGATGTGATGCTGGTGGTGGGATCTGCATGCAGTTCTTCCCCTTCTGTCTCTGTGTACAGGTTCCGCTACAACAGTGGCCATCTCGAAGACCTCTCGGACCCAAAGGGTGACCTGCCCTCTGTCCAACACCTTATCCAGGTAAGACGTTAGGCTGGTGCCTGGTGGATGATTCTCGTGGGGGAAATTACTGAGAAGCATCATGCCACCAAGTTCATGGATGCCCGTTGCAGTGGCTGAAAAAATGCAGGGCATGTGAGAGAAACATCAATACCGGAAGTTGTTCCTACTGTCGTTTGGTGCCAAAGGGGTTGGGTGGGGGAATGGACCTGACCTGACCTCTCTCTCTCTCTCTCTCCCGTGGTGGCAGGAGGGCTGGAGCAAATGCGAGATGCTCTGCGTCCAGCAGATCCCCCTGCACACCCAGGAGAGGAAACTTGTAGCTCAATTGGAAGCCGTGGTCCAGGACATGCATCGCCTGCTCTCTGATGGCTCAGAGCACTCCATCCTGGCCAGGTGAGTGGGCTCTGGGCAACCGTGCTCCCCGGCTGGCGGCCATGGTGCTGGTGGAGGGAATGACAAGTTAAAGGGCAGCATGGGTCATTTCAGAGCAATTCTTCTGCAACCTGGTATCTGTCAGATTCAAGGTCTAAGTGGTGGCCCGGAGCGCGTTGGCACAGTTAATACCGGTGTGGCGGTTGTGTCTGTTACTAGAGGGGTCCGATCTGGCCACGGTGACACGTGCCTTAGTTGCATCCCAGCTGAATTACTGCAATGCGTGGTAGATGGGTCTGTCTCAGGATAGTTCCAGGATGTTCAGCAGGTCCAATATACAGCGGACAGATGGGAGGGGCAGGTTACCAGGATCGCATAACCCCTGTGACACCAGCTCCACTGACTGCCGATCTGTTTCCCACCAAAGTGCTAAAACGCCTGGGATCCAAGCTCTCTGGAGGGCTGCCTCTCCCATTATAAGCCTGCTTGAGCATTGCCTTTCTCTCATTCCCACCACCTTCAAGGGTGTGTTTGCTAGGAATATGGGAGAGGGCCTTCTCTGCTGACGCTCCCGGATGTTGGAATTCCCTCCCACTGGAGGCCAAACTGACTCCGTCTCTGCTGTCCTTTTTTTCATGAGCCACCGTCTTGCTGAAAATTCTGGGTTTTTTTTTCTGTTTGGTTTCCCTATTTGTTTATATCTTATCTTTTAATTTGTATCTCTTGTTGTGATTGTTGCAATGGGATACTTCTTATCCCCTTTGTTAACTGCCCGGAGTTTTTTTCAGGAAGATGGGTGGTATAAGAATGAATGAATAAATAAATAAATAAAATAAAATAAATAAATAAATAAATAAATAAATAATAAAGACCCTTGTCTTCCGGCAAGCTTTCCTGCTGTGACTGGCTTCCTGAGTGCCTTTTCTTGTCCCTTATTGCTTTGATTGGATTTTCAGTGTTGCTTTTGTTTTACCATTTCTTAGAGTAGTGCTTGTAGTCTTATTGTTGTTAGCTTTACTATTGTCTTTAAATGATGTCCACCGCTTTGAGTCCTTTTGAAGGAGAAAAGCGAGGTTAGAAAAATACTTTAAATGGATAAATCAACATATGTGGCTAAGGAAATAAGACAAGTTGAGGAGCCGTGTAGCCGTCACAAAAACCAAATACCCAAGTGGAACAGTTGATGATAACCTTTAGGCTGCTAGAAAATTCACAAAAACCGTTGGTAATATTTCGAGGCCGAAAACCTCTTTTGCCATGTTACAACCGATTGGCGCTACTCTGAAGAAGAGGGTTTCGTCCTCGAAATATTAGCAGCGTTTTTGTGAGTTTTGTAGTAGCCTCAAGGTTAGAGATGGGCACGACTCAAGAAAATGTTTTTTTCGTTTTTCGTTTAGGGGTCCGTTTTCGTTCGTTTTCGTTTTTCGGGGAATTTTTGGGACATTTTTTTTGTTTCGTTTCCGTAACGAAACGAAAATGAAAATTTTATGTTTCGTTAGCATTTTTTCAGCATGGTGCGTCCGCCGTAACGAAAATGAAAAATACAGCAATTTTTTTTCCGTTTCGTTTTGATTTTGAGGAAATTTCATTTTTCGGTTTTGTTACGGAACGAAACGAAAAAACAAAAACAAATTTTCGCTAAGTCGTGCCCATCTCTACTCAAGGTAGCACCTGTTCCACTTTTGTAGAAGGAAATAAGCTGTGCTTTTGCTCTGTGCATGCACGGCGGGCGGGATGTCTCGCCCTCAATGCCTTTGCTGACCATGTTCCTCCTTCATCAACCTAGAGCCGTGTTTGAGCTGGAGCTCCGGGCAGTGAGGCTTCGCGGGTACCGGGATGGGCTTCTCCAGGGCTGTCAACAGCTGGAAGAGGCGGTGAGGTCGAAGCAGGCGGAGCTGCAGGGCTTACAGGCCAAACGCCAGCGCATCCTGGACTTCCGCCGCCTGGTGGTGAGTGCCGGGAAACTCAGCCAAGAGTTTGTGTTCGGAAAAGCACTCCTCACTTAATGACGGGCGCCTGTTCTGACAACCAGGTCATGAAATGAATTGGTTGTGAAGTGAGAGGAGCTGAAGGCAGGTGCCTTGTAGTGCGTTGAGGCTGCCCTTTAAGGGGCCATAAGGTTTCCATCGCATTTCCTTTCCTTTTTATTTCATTCTCTTGCTTTTGGCTGATGGTTCACTTTTTGCTCTCCTTCCTGCAGAACGAGAAGCAGCAACATATTCGGGTGCTTATCAAGGGTACCTCTTACATTAAATCCCAGCTCCGCAAGGACCAGGCTGAGGTGAGGTGTTTGCTTTATTTGCAGTCTTTGATGAGGTTGGGATGGGATCAAGCCAGTTCCTTGGAACTAACAAGAAGGGATGTGTGTTTCTCTCAGATCAAGGAATTCCTAGAGAAAACACTTCTGCCACAGGCCGAACGGGTGGCATTCGAGACCGAGCAGCTGCGTGACAGGGTGGACCGCGAGATTCAGCAGTTCAGAGCTGTCTCGTTGCCTTGCCTGCTCCGCCGTGAACTCCCTGGGTACGTGTCTCCTTGTGAATGAGCAGCCCAGTAGGTTGGTGACTCTAGAACACCTGGTGTTGATTATACGGCATTTGGTTTGGGTTCCTGATTTTTTTCTTTCTTTCAAAGCAAGCCCTGTTGATAAGTGTCTGGGCTACCTGGTCCTGAAAGGTGAGAAGCCACTAAGTGTAAGAACAGCCAGTGTTTTTGGAAACTTAAGACTTAAAGGCTTGCTTCTCCTGGGATGAGCAAAACCAAGATCAACCAGGCAAACTGGCCAAAATGTTCTGCAGAGGAGGTCAATGCTCATAGTTGATGCTGGTCTCAGAACCTGGCCTCCTGCTGCAGAAACGGCACTGCTTTCTGTATTAAGTGGGAAGTGCCTATGTTGTTTGTTTGTTTGTTTAGCTTGTATGCTGCCCACTACCCAAAGGTCTCTGGGCGGCTTGCAATCAAAGTAAACAATCTAAACAATTAAAACATCAAGTTGCAATAAAATTAAAACAATAAAACATTTAAATACAATAAATACAATATATTAAAACCCTGCACTAAAATCGCCATCAGGACCCACAATAATCAGTTAAAATGACTTCTTGAACAGGAATGTTTTTACCTGGCGCCAGAATGTCATTAATGTTGGCACCAGGCGGGTCTCTCTTGGGAGGGCATTCCATCATCTGGAATGATGAGTTCTGTGGCCGACCACAACAGGTAGGGAGAGTGGCTCTTCCCTCTTCACTTTTGACTTTCAGACACCCAACGGGGAACAAGGCAGGCTACCTGGCTGTCTCTCTCTCTTCCAGGTCTCAGTGCCTTCCCGCTCATGAGCTGTCCATCCACCGCTTGAGCCCTACAGCCCCAGCTGAATACCGGGCCTTCCTCAACGTCTGCAGTGGAGCCGCTTTCCCGCTTTACAAGGTCGGTGCCCCCCCCCCGCGCCCGAGATATCCAGGGAACCTTGATGGAAGAAAATGGAACAAATTGTTGCAGACAACTTGGATCGGACCCCTTGCCGCTCGGTAAAGCAGGGGTGGGGGTAACCCTCGGCTCCCCAGGTGTTTTGGACCACAACTGAACCTCTGATTATCAAGGCCTGCAGGCATGGTGGGTCCAAAACATCTGGAGGGCCGAATGTTGCTCACCCCTGCAGTAAAGGAACACAGCTCCCTAATGCAGGACTTAAAAGTTGACGGTCAGGAGTGGAAAACCTTCTAGATAACCTTGGATGTTGTCATACTGACTTACCTTGGCCTGGCTGGGCGGAGCTGTTGGGCGTTGCCCACCAAAATAGCTGGAGGATCAGAAGTGTCCTGGTTTCTCACGGGGACGTAACTGAACCATCCTTCCCTCCCCTCCCCTCCCCCTCCCATCCTAGGGCCCTGAGCAGCTCCTCCCCCACATGGCCGACCTGAAGAAGATGCTCCTTTTTCTGCGCACCCAGCTCGGTTCCAAACAGAGAGCTTTGGAGCGCCTGCAGCACCAGCTGGACAACGCTCCCGAACCGGATGTGCAAGGTGAATTGACTTATCTTCCATTTATGTCAGGCTTGTCCAAACTTCGGCCCACCAGATGTTTTGGACCACATCTCTCACAGTCTGGAAGTTGAGTCATGGCTCCTGGACTTCTTACAGTCAGTCCATACTATAAGATGGACTATAAGATGGAAGACTCGTACTAACTGTATTCAGACTGATGAAGCTGTTTGGATGAGCAGCGAAACATTTCTATCTCTCAAAAAGAAGTCCAGTAGCCATGACTCAACTTCCAGATAAACTCACCTGGATGACTGAGAATCTTCACAGATCTCTCACTGAGGGGGGATATGATTGAGACATACAAAATAATGCAGGCCATGAGTAAAGTGGCTAGAGGGACATTCTTCTCCCTATCACAAAATACCAGAACTAGGGGACATATACTCAAATTGAGGGTTGGGAGAGTGAGAACAGACAAAAGAAAATGTTTTTTTCACACAGCACATTGTTAGTCTGTGGAACTCCCTGCCACAGGATATGGTGATGGCATCTACCCTGGATGCCTTCAAAAGAGGATTGGACAGATTCCTGGAGGAAAAGTTCATCACAGGTTACAAACCATGATGGAGATGTGTCATCTCCAGGATTAAAACCATGGTACTTCAAGGGCCAGATGCAGGGGAGTGGTATCAGGAGACAGATATCTAGTCTCATGCGCTCCCAAACGCATCTGGTGGGGCCACTGTGAGATACAGGATGCTGGACTTGATGGGCCTTTGGCCTGATCCAGCATGGCGCTTCTTAGGTTCTTAAGTTCTTAAGTCCTATGAGATGAATCATGGGTAATACAGATTTTCCCATAAGCTCTCACCTGACTTTCAGTTCAGTGTGTACCACAAATATCATGGCCTTTCTCCTTCCTTGTCAGCCCTGGTGCGAGAAGTGAAGGCCCACGATCAAGAGCAAGCCCGTGAGCTCCTGCCTCGGATTCAGCGGGTGACCGAGCAGTGCCGGCGTCATATAGAGCGGTGGCCAGAGGTGCAGGCCCTTGTGGATGCATGGTGAGTGGTTGGAAGAAGAGTCAGTGCCGTGGGTCACAGCATCCACACAATAGCGGAGAGTCCCCGATGGGAAGACTCCAGGTTCAGTTCTCCGCTCAACTAGGTATCGTGCCAGGTAACATTGGGCCACGGGCCACAAGCCTACTGTGGACACACCAGACTGTTCGAAGCTGGACAGGGTCAGACCTGGTTAGTACTCAGATGGGAGACCACCAGGAGATAATAGAGAACTCCAGGTAAGGTTAGGAAAGGTGAGGCTGGTGGCGCAGTAGTTAAATAAATACCTGTCGGAGCGTATCTCCCAGAGGTCATCTGAGGCCAGACCCACTCAGATGTCGCAGGCGCGCTCACTCCGGGTGCCCACTCCCAGGGAGGCACGGAGGTCTGCCACGCGCAACCGTGCCTTCTCTGTTGTGGGCCCCTCATTGTGGAACTACCTTCAGAGTGAGCTGTGCCTTGCACAGTCCCTGCCCGCCTTCAGAAAGGCTTTGAAAACTCTGCTTTTCAGGGAGGCATATGGCGACCTAATTTAATTTAAATTTATTTATTTATTTATTTATTTATTTATTTATTTATTTATTTATTTATTTTGCCTACTGCCCGCTGATCCCTCTTGCTTTATTGTTTTGTATTGTTTTCTTTTTTAATCTTGTGAACCGCCCAGAGTTCCATATTGGAAGATGGGCGGTATAAAAATGAAACAGACAAACAAACAAACAAATAAATAAACAGCTGTGCTGCAACTAGAACTGTGCTCCCAACCTGGGGTTCCATCCCAAGTAGCAGGCTCAAGGTTCACTCAGCCTTCCATCCTTCCGAGGTCAGCAAAATGGGCACCCGGCTTGCTGGGTGGCAGGAGGCAATGTGTAGCCATGCTGCTCTGTGCCTTCCAAAAAGAAGCCTGGCATCCGTTTTGCCAAGTGAACTTTTAAGAACTCTCTCCTGGCAAATTACATCCCTTGCCGTGTTTGGGCTTTTATACCTGCTTTGAAAAAGAGGGCTTGTTCTCTCGAAAGCTCAGCAACTTTTTTTTATTTTTCTACTAGCAGCCTATGAAGGTATCACCCATAGTCTAGGTTTGATTTTGTTTGTTTTAATGGCTGCACGGCTTCAAGCCTCTTTTTGCTGCAATAAATAAAACTGTAAACCGCCCAGAGAGTGCTTTAAATGCTATAGGGCGGTAGATAAGCAGAACGCTTTGCTTTGCTTTAGGGTTGAGGGTTGAGACCCTGAGAGCTGCTGCCAGTCAGAGTTGTGATCATGGACCAGAGATCTGACTCAGCAGAGGCCAGTGTCATGTTTTCTCAGATGCTTCAGACTGACGAAGCTGCTTGGATGAGTAGCGAAACGTTTCGACAGCTCATGAAAAGAAGTCCAGTTGCCGTGACTCAACTTCCAGACTTCACAGGGTTGTTATGCAGCCGGCTGAAGATGAAGGATAGAGGCACATGCTGCTAGTGTCCTTAGTGTTTTAAACCAGTGTCTTCCTATTTTACAATGGCCAGCTACTTGCTTTGAGGCAGTCTGTCCATTGTCTAATGGCAGGACCAGCCCTGGCTATACTAAGTCTCTCTCAGCTTGGTTGAGTACCTCCAATTCTATGTTTGCAATATGCAGGTTGACAGTTAAGTGCTCTATGTAGTACAGTGGTACCTTGTATAGAGGAATTAATTTGTTCCAAATGAAATTCTGTTAAGCAAAATTTTCTTTATACAAATTTCCCATAGGAATGCATGGAAAACAGAGGAATCCCTTAATCGTGACCATTTTTATGTTGTAAGGATTTGCCCCATAGGCAATTCTGTTAAGCAAATTTCCCCTGTCTGCGGAATTTTTTGTTGTTGTACAGATTTTATGTTATACAAACCGTTTGTTATACAAGGGCCCACTGTATTTGGGTTTTGTGCCTTTCTGGGTGTAGGTACATCTCCACTTGTTAACATATGATATGCTATAAAACCACAGCTATAAGTGTGTGTGTGTGTGTGTGTGTGTCTACGTCCACAACCTGTTTATCAGCATGGTTTTTAAATAGAAATATTTGAGGCAGTATAGTTTGGGTTTTGCCGCCTTCTTCAGTTGCATACCAAAGCAACGAAAGAACAGGGAAACCAAATGTTTTGCTTAACAATTTGTTTGTAAATCCTCTGCTAACTCACTAGACCGATATGAAAGTTGTACAAACATATAAGCACATCATTTTGGCTTCCCATTTATAGCAATTAACTGCAGGCATCAAATGGATCTGGAATGCTTAGTTCTCATTCTCTCTCTCTCTCTCTCTCTCCCTCTCTCTCTCTCTCTGTGTGTGTGTGTGTGTGTGTGTGTTAGAGAGAGAGAGAGAACATGTGTAAGCATGTATGTATGAGGGAATTCTGAATACTGTATATACTCGAATATAAGCCTCGTTTTATAGCCCTAATTTTGGGCTGAAAAAAGGGGTCCTCGGCTTATATTCGGGTCAATACTTTTAGCCACTGAGGCAAGTTTGGGTCGGTGGCTAAAAGTCATTTTAAACATTGTGTGCCGCTTCTCCTGACACCCCCCCCCCCAATGTTTAAAATGATGTTTAGCCACCAACTCAAGCACTTGCCTCAGTGGCTAAAAGTCATTTTAAACATCACACACACACACACACACACAGCTCACAAAGGAGGAGTTGGGAGGCCCTGCTGCATTTCCCACCCTAGGCTTATACTTGAGTCAATAAATTTTCCCAGTTTGGGGGTGGGGGTTAAATTAGGGGGCCCAGCTTATACTCGGATCGACTTATACTCGAGGATATACGGGTAATCTGAAAACCATCAAAGACAGGAGGTATTTGTTACCAGAGGGTTTCCGTGGTAACAGGGGAAAGGTCTTGTATGGTGCTTGGAGAGAGTCCTTTATGCAGACAAACGGTTGAGGAGCCATCCTGTTGTCTCTTTCCAGGTGGGAACAACCAGGGCAGTTTGCTCTCCCGGGCGAGCGTCGTCACGGCTTCACGCTGCAACAGTGGCTGGAGCGCTGGACCCTGGCGGCCAAGACTTTGCAACAGCAGCAGCAGCAGAAGCAACACAGCTGGGTGTGAGCCTGGCCCACGAGCCAAGGGTGAAATTGTGTGCCGCCGGTTCAGTTAAGCGTTTCGTTCCACTGGACTGCTTCGGGGTGGACTTGTCCTTGTATTTAATGCAAGAGATGGTTGTCTCTCCTTTCTTGGGGAAAATAGTTTTGGAGGTACAATAGATGAGCAAGTAGGGTTTTTATTGTTCCACATTTTCTGAGTTTCCAAAATAAATCCAAATACACCCCTTTATAATCCTGCCTCCAGTTCCAGTTTTATTTATTTATTGCAAAATTCTTCTCTTTTACAGTTAGGAACAGTTGTACAAGTATCTTCTGAGCTGGGGATGAGCAGACTTCTTGTTCATAAATCCAAACCAGGCAGTGGTGGTGAACCTGCGGCACTCCAGATGTTTTAGACCACAACTCCCAGAGTACCTTGTCATTGGCAAGCTAGGCTTGGAATTCTGGGAGTCATGGTTCAAAACATCTGGAGTGCCGAAGGTTCGCCCCACACTGCTCTAAGGTGTGTTATGGGTACAACAGATGTTTTGGACTTCATATCCCATCATCTCCTCGGTTGGAGATGGTTTCTGGGAGATGCCATCCACAACATTTGGAAGGCTGAAAGTATTTCATCTCACTCACTGGTGCTAATGCTGCCACATGCCATAAGATGGCTTAATTTGCCATCTTATGGAGAAATAAGAACTGATTTTCTTTGCAGAGATAGCATGAGGAGTCGGCATTGCTGATTTCGTGCTAGGGTGCTAGGGATAGGATTTCTTACAAATCCCATAGTTCCTCATTCTGGGAGTTCTCGCTGACATACAGACACCGACATATGGTACGCCTGGGAGAAAGGCCTAAGTTGGAATGCACGGTGGTCCAGGCAGGCCTAGCTTCCTGTTCAGAAAGGCTGATACTTCACGTCCATCTCATCGCTGTTTGCGGTCCCGCTGGGGACCAGTACGAAGAAATCTAACTGCATGTCCATTGTGGGATGAGGGGAGTTCGTCCCGACCACGCCCCCTGAACTGCAATCTAAGCGGGATGAGAGGCTCCCCTCCCTGGCCTCGGGAATCTCATCTCGCTTCTCCTTCCGAGACGAGTGCCCGTGAGGTAAGGCTCGTCATGCAGCGTGCCCTTCTCCATCTAGTGGCAGGAGTGCGAACTGCCATTCGCCAGTGCATTCCCTATGGAGTCAGCAACGCATTGAAGGCAAGGCTTCGGAGAATCAAAACATCGAGAAACGGAAGGTCAGGGCCGGGGGAAAAAACGGAGAACAAAGGCATGGAATTTCACATCTCCTCACGGAACGAGGATGTGTGTTAACAGTCATGCTGCTTTCATCAATCATGCCCGTGTGTACATGGGAACAGGGACAGTACCGCAAGAAGACCACGTGACCACGACCGACATCAACACACAATGAACTTCCTCCCGGGACGAGAGTGGACGTGAAGTAACCGTCACAGGAAAGCTAGCTGGAATCTCTTTTTCTGATCAGAGTAGTAGGCATAGCTGAGTCCACAAAGCTTTCCAGTTTGGGCCACCCACCTAAGTGAGCCCCATGCAGCTGGCTGCCGATGGCCACATGCCAGGTGGAGCACCCAGTAGGGAAAATTATGGGAAATGTCATTCCAAAACTCCCATGCCCTTCTACGGCTGTTATGACTTACCATGACATCTAAACGTGGTTTACAAAAGGCTTCACAGTTGTTTTTTTCAGCAACCAAAGGAAGGAGAAATAATCCAAAATTCCTCCCTTCAATTGTCAGGAGAAAACTATGATATTGTAATCAACTAAGATGAGTAGAACTTGGCTGTTTGAAAAGAGGACACTGAAGCATAAGTTAGCTTTGCAGTCTTCAATCCCATGCACATTTCCAAGCATCACAATAGCCTTGTTTAAGCTTGGAGTTAATGTATGTGAAAACCTACTAACCTGTTGCACTACCTCCATCCCAAAAAATGCAAGTTGGATACTGCATGTATGGGAACAAGAAAAGAGTTCCAAGTCATTCAACCAGCTTTTAAATGTTTTCCCTTTAGGGGGCCATATTTGTAAGCCTATTCATACACATAACACTTCATACTTAATAAGGGATTCATGTGCCATCTTTCAAACTGCATGTTTGTCTAAGGTCAGTATCATTCATAAATAACACTGTCTTTTTAAAAATATGTATTACAAAACAATTCTTGATCGAGGCTAATGCAGTAAAATTACATTTTGAACGAGTAGTGACAGTTTAAAAGCCAGCTCATCATTTTTAATGAAAGAAGTGAAAATATTTAAAAGGGCATTTAAAGCCTGTTGCATAGGAAAGTTACTTTTTTGTTAGGAACTCCTAAAATGGTTTACAAACACGTGCCATAAATTGTTACAATCTAGAAAAACCAAGAGGAAGAACATGCAGGACAAAGAAGGAATCCCAGAAATTATACTTACGTCTCTCTATAACCAGTGTTGGCGAACCTATGGCACGGGTGCCAAAGGTGGCACTCGGAGCCCTTTCTGTGGGCACCCAGCATCGCCTCTTCAAAGCCACCTGTATTCAGGTTAAATTGCTGTATTGGCACTTTGTAAAAAAGTAGTGGTTTTTGAATGACAGTTTGGGCACTCGGTCTCTAAAATTTGCCATCACTGCTATAGTGTGTGTAAATGTGTGTATGTACACATACAGTGGTGCCTCAACTTATGAATTTAACCAGTTCTGAATGCATGCTCTTAAGTCAAACTACTCTTAAGTCAGGATACCTATTTAAAAAGTTGAAAAAATAAGTTTAAAAAATAAAAAATGAAAAAAAATATATTTGTAAGTTGAGCAGACCATATTTAAAATTTGTAAGGTGGCAGTTAAAACGCCAACAGTTTTCCGCTCTTAAGTCAAATTGCTCCTAAGTTGAACTGCTCTTAAGTCGGGGTGCCACTACAATTATATATGGAACCCACATAAAGCTATAATGTATATAGATGACATACTTTTCTTTGAGAACAGATTTCATCTATATATAGCTATGTGTTTTCCACATCTCACTATATATGTGTATGTACACACATTTACAAACTACATAGAAAATATTCATCGTTTCTATTTACAACCAAATCCTGCTGGGTTGCCCAATATTATTCCCTTGCACATAAGTGGGGAATGACTGCCGATCGCCATGTCCATAGGACCTGCTGGAGTTGGCGTGCCTCTGCCAACAAGCCCTTCTCTTGCACGATCGATCTCTGGTCGCCCGGGAGCCTTCTGTATGTCGCTCAAGTTGCTCGCTCGGTTCCTCACCAGAAAGGAGCCAGAGGTAGTCCATAGAAAAGCAACTTTTCTTCTTCATCTTCTTTTCCCTGGTTGCTCACTTTCTTAGCTCCGTGGCTTCTCGCTCAGTTCACCCTGGATGTCGCGGACAAAGCGGTACACGTATCGCTGTCCACTGGTCTTGTGAATGATATTCTTGTGATAGTAATAGCGCAGCCCTCGGCTCAGCTTCTCGTAGGTCATGCGGGGCTTGTTCTTTCTCTTGCCCCAGCGCCTCGCCACCTGGAACGGGTTGAGAAGGATGGGATGAGTTTTTGTTTGTTTGTTTGTTTGTTTGTTTTGAGAAACAGGCTGCATTGCGAAATACAAAGTAGAACAAAATCCAACAGATCTCTGCCTTGCCATCCACATGTTGAAATTGTGGGAGAAGGCAGTTTGCCTGCAAACGCAGCACCGCACGTTGCAAAGCAAAAGCAAAAGCTACCTGGGGTTCAATCCCAGGGAGCAGGCTCAAGGTTCACTCAGCCTT
>JAHTLZ010000008.1:7595701-7605811 GCA_023846285.1 Phrynocephalus versicolor
GAGGAGGGCTATTTCTCTCAGCGCTCACCTTTCTCTTGCTCCTGTTGACCTCCAAGGAGAGTCTGAAGTGGGGAGAGGTGTTCTTCCAGGGGCCAAAGGTGTGAGGGAGAAGATGACGGCTGAGGAACAGTCAGGGCAGGATAGCAAGAGCCCCCCGTGCTCGTGGGGGTGCTCTCCTGCTGGAGGACAAAGCTAGAAGCTGAAGGTGGTAGAAGCACAAAAAATTGCTGAGGAAATGCAAACTTTTAAACAAAATGAACATTTGATGTGTGGATTTGTTGAAACACATTTATACTCTCTTTCTTCCATCATGGAACCCAAGTACAGGGGATTCCCTAGCAGTCATTGAATCGGTCTAGACCAGCCTAAGATCCAAAGATGGCTGCCTCGTGTATCTTTAAGACTCAGGAGGTGGACGTCATTCTTGGCCCTTTCATTGTTTTGGCATTTAGCACCCACAGGCTCTTTATCGTGCATGGGCTGGGCTGCGTAAAAGCTGGCAGGAGTTGTGGATTGCATCAACCTGATCTCAGCTCTCTGGTATTGTTCCTTTCCTTCTGTGGATTCATACAAAGGAATGCTGAGTTTTCTAAGGCATTGATGTCCAGATATGTTGGATTTCAGATCCCAGAAGTCCAAAGCCAACATAAAAGGATTGTAGTAACCCAAAACTTGCATAGAGACAAAGATTCCATTGGCCTGCTCTCACATGACATAACATTTATTTATTTATTTATTTATTTATTTATTTATTTATTTATTTATTTATTTATTTATTTTAGAGTATTTTTACCCCGCCTTTCTCCTTGGGAAAGGACCCTAATGAAATAATAATTACACTAATGAAGCCCTCATTAATCCCTTTAATGAGGGATAATATACAGTTCTATCTTATCTGTTAAATATATATAAAATAATCTGTCTACCTAACCTTTTCACACATTAGTCAAACATACCTCTGTTATATTGTTCCTTGTGATCTAGGCAGGCAGAAGCCTGAGCCAGTTCTACGATGGTCCTCGTGTATTCAGGGAAGCCTGCAAAAAGAAAATAAACAAAATGGGGCACATCGTTCCATCAATGATTGTTCATCTAGTCGAATGGTTCTCAACCTGTGGGTTCCCTGTTGTTCCTGGACTGCAACTCCCAGAATTCGCCACCACTTGCTGTGCTGGAAGGGGTTTCTGGGAGTTTCAGTCCAGGAACATCTGGTTCTGAATCTAGAGTCCCCAGATATTCTTGGACTAAAGCTCCCAGAAGCCTTCACCACTAGCTGTGCTGAGTAGGAGTTCCGGGAATTGTAGGCCACAAACATCTGGAGGAACGAAGGTTGGGACTGGGAGGACTCTCATCTGCAGCAGGGGATGCAAGACCCCCAAGCCAACTGTTGCACCGCCTAGAATAGATCCACTGAATCTATGGTGTTCACATTGAATGTGATCCAACAGGGCTACTCTAGTTGGGATTAAGAACAATTCACATACAGTAGGACCCCCATATCCACTGATTCATTATCCACTGATTCAGTTATCCACGGTTCGCAAAGGAAAACATTAAATAAGCAAATCAGCAGCTGCAAAGCAAGTACTGTCACAAACAGCAGCTGTAATGCAAGCTACTGTTGTGAAACAGGAGGTGTAAAGCAAGCTACCGTCACAAACAGCAGGTTTGGGGATTTTGAGGTGTTCTCTCTTATCCACAGTTTTCATTATCTATGGGAAGACCTGGAATCAATCCCCAGCAGATACCAGGGACCTACTGTAAATTCATTTTCTTAATTTTTTAAAAATCCTTTGTTTCAGCGGCAAGTTTTCGCAGAGAGGCATATAATAAAGGAAAACAAGGCAGCCCCTGCCTCACAATCTGACAATGTAAAAATACACGACTCATCAGAATGTAGCGGATTTTGACAGTTCCCACAACCACATCTCAAACACGATCCCACAAATGGCAGGCCTCTGCATTGATCCGTATCAGTAAAGCCATTGCAGCATTTCCACTGAGAGGGGATCTTCTGTAAAGCCAACGGTTCTTCATTTCCGTTAAAGGTCACAATGTCCCCAAATACTTCGGATTAAAACCAGGGGCTCCCACACCACCACACTATTACTTTTTCGGGGTGGGCAGGAGGGTGGAAATAGGTACAGGGAAGCAATGTGTCTTAATAACTAAAAATAAATAAATTGGCATACCTTTTGAAATGAAATCACACAAAAGGAGAATAAAATGGGTGGGGGTGAATTTTGCAGATAGGGAGAGGAAACATTATCTGGCACCACTTTTTAATATTTGGTCATCATCATCTTAGAACTCTAAGGTTCATTGATCCATCTAGCAACTTTGCTGTTTCCAATGTAACATCTGCCATAGAGACCCTCTAGAGTCTAGGGCAGTGGTGGCAAACCTTTGGCAACCCAGATGTTTTGGACCACAATTCTCATAATTCCAAGCCTAGATTGCCAATGGCAAAGGACTGTGGGAGTTGTGGTCCAAAACATCTGGAGTGCCAAACGTTTGCCACCACTGCTCTAGGGAGAGAAGGGGCACAAGGAAGCCACTCTCCCAGTAGGAAAGATAAATTGGGTGGCTTTTCCATCTCCCTCCAGTGATGACGAGGGGACCGGTTTGTTTCCCATGGCTTCAGAGACTAGAACTCGGGGCAATGGTTTCAAGCTACAGGAAAAGAGATTCCATTTGAACCTTAGGAAGAACTTCATGATGGTGAGAGCTGTTCGGCAGTGGAAGATGCTGCCACAAAGAGTGGTGGAGTCTCCGTCTTTGGAGGTTTTTAAGCAGAGGCTGGATGGTCACCTGTTGGGGGTACTCTGATGGGGGTTCCTGCAGGGCAGGGGGTTGGACTGGATGGCCCTGGAGGTCTCTTCCAACTCTCTGATTCTGTGGTCACAGCTGAGAACAGAGCCTGGCAGAGTGGGGCTTCCAGGAGAGCTGATGGAACGGGCATGCCTCTGATGGAAGGATCCCACCCCACCATGGCCACCCGGGCATGTCTTTTACCTTTGAAGCCATCAACAGGGTGGAGGCACATTTCCTTCTCAAGGCCTTCAAGCTCAGCTAGGTAACTCCTGCCCGTCCAGCCCGCCAGCTGCTGATCTGTCTCATCTTCTGGGATCCACCATGAGCCAACATCATGGAAGCCGTCCTGGTGGAACATGTTGCTGCCGTCTTCTATGTGGTCTTGGCAAACGAGAGAACAGAAAGCAAGGCCCTCAAGTCATACAGTAGGACCCCCGCATCCACTGATTCAGTAACCACTGATTCAGTTATCCACGGTTGGCAGAGGATAAATAATAAATAATTCAGCAGCCACAAACCAAGCTAGTGTTACCTGTTTACCTCATTTATCCACTTTATCTACTGAGAATGTACAGAGCAATTAGTTTCATTTGCTAAGTGTTATTGACTTAAACGTCTTCTCTTCAGATATGCTGAAGGCACCTGGAAAGGGACACTGGGAATGTAGTTAAATACAAAGGATAAAGTTAAATATTGTACTTTTTTCATTTTAAAAGCCAATGTAAATTTTTCATTCCAATTACAGGAGAGCAAAATGAAAAACTAACAAGCAAAGCAAGCAAGCAAGCAAGGAAGGAAGGAAGGAAGGAAGGGGGGAAAAGCCAATGTAAATTTTTCGTTCCAGTTACAGGAGAGCAAAATGAAAAATTAACAAGCAAAGCAAGGAAGGAAGGAAGGAAGGACGGAAGGAAGGAAGGAAGGAAAAAAGAGAAGGAAAGCTAAGAATCCATCAAAACTAGATCAAATGGGTTTTGCAAGAAACAGTGTTAAAACTGCTGGAAAATAGTCAAAAGGTGCAGGATTGATTGTGCCTCTCCCTCCCTCTAACTTCATAAAAATATTTAAAGGTATCTCCTTACCTGGCGCATCAGTCTCTGCTTCAGCTGGTACCATTTGCAAGGGTGGCTCCATCAAACCATGCCGCCACGAATCCATGCGCACAATCTAAAGGTAAAAAACAGAGGTGCCCCGGGGAAACTCATTCATAATTCCAAAGCTGTGGGTCTCAGCCTTTGCACCTGCAAATGTTTTGGACTTCAGCACCCAGAAAGCCAACCCAGCTGGGGAGGGGGTGTCCACACTTTCTGGATGGCTTAGTAAGATTCTCCGGGCTGGGGTGGCAAGCTTCAGTCCACCATCTTATAATGCAATATGAAATTGGGCTCCAACAGTCCAAGGAGCCTCTCTAGTGGCAATGGCTCTCAAGATCTCGTTCCCTGAATTGTGACTCTTGTGACACAAGATTCTTACATGGAACGGAGGCTTGGACTACATGACCTGTACCGTGCCTTTCCAAGAATGCAGTGGCTCAGCAATTTTTCTGAAGCTATCATGTCTTGACAGCTCCATGAAGGTGTCTCCCCAATGTGCGGCAGCGGTGAAGAAGGCCAATTCCATGCTAGGGATTATTAAAAAGGGGATTGAAAATAAAACAGCCAACATTATAATGCCATTATACAAAACAATAGTAAGGCCCCACCTGGAGTATTGTGTACAATTCTGGTCACCGCATCTCAAGAAAGACATAGTGGAACTGGAAAAGGTGCAGAAGAGAGTGACTAAAATGATTACTGGGCTGGGGCACCTCCCTTATGAGGAAAGGCTAAAACATTTGGGCCTCTTTAGTCTGGAAAAAAGGCGCCTGAGGGGGGATATGATTGAGACATACAAAATAATGCAGGGTATGAGTAAAGTGGATAGAGGGAAGCTCTTCTCCCTCTCCCAAAATACCAGAACTAGGGGACATACACTGAAATTGAGGGCTGGGAGAGTAAAAACTGACAAAAGAAAATATTTTTTCACCCAGCGCGTTGTAAGTCTATGGAATTCCCTGCCACACAATGTGGTGATGGCATCTGACCTGGATGCCTTCAAAAGGGGACTGGACAGATTCCTGGAGGAAAAGTCCATCACAGGTTACAGACCATGATGGAGATGTGTAATCTCTAGGATTTAAACCAGGATACTTCAAGGGCCAGATGCAGGGGAGTGGTATCAGGAGACAGATATCTAGTCTCCTGAGCTCCCAGATGCATCTGGTGGGGCCGCTGTGAGATACAGGAAGCTGGACTAGATGGGCCTTTGGCCTGATCCAGCATGGCTCTTCTTATGTTCTTATGTTCTTATGTTCTTATGTCTTGGAAGCTGGATGGATGGGTCAATGACTTAGTTATCTGGCTTTGGGGCCAGCGGTTGGGAGTTTGACTTCCCTCTGTGCCTCCAGAGAGAAGAGCCAGCCAGTTTAGCCTTGGGCAAACTGCACAGTCAGAATATAGCAGGACCCCCATATCCACTGATTCATTATCCACTGATTCAGTTATCCACGGTTTCAAAAAAAATTAAATAAATAGTTCAGCAGCTGCAAAGCAAGCTACTGTCACAAACAGCAGCCAGAAAGCAAGCTACTGTCTGAAAACTGCAGCTAGAAAGCAAGCTACTGTCACAAAACAGCAGTTTTTGGGGAGGTTTTGGCATTCTCTCTTATCCACGGATTTCATTATCCATGGGTAGGCCTGGCACCAATCCCCAGCAGATACCGGGGTCCTACTGTATTCTCTACCTGGAAAACCCTGAAAAGGATCACCATGTCAGAATTGACTTCAGGGCACATCATTATATGTTATTATTGTCATATCTTGAACTTTTCTTTCTCACACCAAAGCATTGCATAATATAAAAGTGTGGATATAAATGAAGTACAGGTAAATTAAAATGTTAAGATAATCAGACTATTTGTGTCTTGAACCTGGAACCTGCTATATACAGAAGATGGGCTGATCAGTAACGAATGCCTTCTTGCTAACTTAACAGCATCAACCTGACATGGCCCCCTGTCTCAACCACAGGTTGCAAGAAGTGGCATTTAGGGCCACAGCCACTCCCAGAATGCCACTGGAAGAATCATTCCAGGAACCAGGATCTGGAGGGGGGGGGCTTTTCTAAACCCTAACACCCACACACATGCAGACATTTGGCTCCTACTCACCTCTTTGTGGTGGACCAAGAGATGTCTGGGAACAAGGATTTCTGGACAGCACACGGACCTTCCACCGACTCTCTGTTTAGCCTGACAAGCCAGAAAAGAAAAACAAAGTTGCACCTGCCCGTATTCCGGTGGATTTCACTCCTTCAGTTTCCAAATTGCTGCTGATTCCTCTCTCTTGCCAGATAGAACTCAGCGCCCTTAATAAGCCTTGGAGCCATATACATACAAGCCCCACCATTCCCCTGTACCCCCAACTGGCTGAATAAGCAGTTTCACGACTTTTTCTATGTTTGTTGGGGGGAAACGGAGGGGGGGGAGAGAAGAGGAGGAGATGGAGGCTTCCTCGTCATCCGAGCCTCCTAATGTTTGTGTGTGTGTGTGTCTGTCTGTCACGACTCGGCCATGCTCGCACAGAGGCCAGGTGCCTGGCTTTCCGAGTTGGCAGGAGGGTCGTGAGAGGAAGCAGGGCTGCCTGTTTATCTCGAGGGATTGTAACCCCCAGCCAGTAAAATCTCCTGGGCCGGCAGCTCTCCCTAACCCTAATAAATCTTTGCAAGGAGACACCATGACTTCCTCTGAAGCCAGTCCTGGGCAAAGCCCGCAAAACAGGAGGAGGAAAGAAAACAAAAACAAAACCATTTCTTTGCAAGACAACTAGGCTCTGTAGCAGTTTTAGGCTGCCTAATCTCGGAAGCCCCACGTTTTTGGCATCAGAGTTTTTTGGTCCCCAGGAAAGGAAAGCAAACTCCTGCTCTCAAAACACAAAAAGGAGAAACAGGAAAAAGAGAAAGAAAAATTGAGCTCTGTACCAGAATAACATCTTTCTTAGGCCGATTCAAAGGTCAGTTGTGGCAGAAATGTTCATCTTCTCTGCATCCATCCTTCCAATAATTTATTTACAGTAGGACCCCGGTATCAGCTGGGGATTGCTTCCAGGCCTACCCGTGGATAATGAAATCCGTGGATAAGAGAGAACGCCAAAACCTCCCCAAAAACTGCTGTTTCGTGACAATAGCTTGTCCAGAAGCGGCAAAGCAGCATTAAAGTCTAGGTAGGTATTGCTGCTCCTTTCTGCATCACCAACCAAAGTCTCCCCCTTGAAAAGAGGGAGCTTGTCCATTACATCACCAGCCAGCTCCCCAGCCTGCCCTTTGCAGGAATGACCATGGAGTGTAACTTATCGTTTGGTCAGTGTTTCACAACTCACCCGCTAGTCCAGCCCCCTTGTACTTAAACAGCCTTAAACCACAAACCCACAGGTGATGCAAGAACTTCAGAGGGGGAAAAGGAAGAACAAGAAAAAACCCATCCTCCATCCTCTCCGAGGCCGTTGTTGCCCCTAACTCAACTAGAACGCCACTACTCGGTTCATCCTAGATCAGTTGTTCCCAACCTTGGGTCCCCAGAGTTCAAATTCTGAGACTAAAACTCCCGGAAGCCTTCACCCCTAGCTGAGCTGGTTGGGATTTCTGGGAGTTGTAGTCCAAAAACATCTGGGGACCTGAGTTTGGGAGCAATTGCCATAGAATAGATGGAACCACTGGAGACTTCGATTCCCACCATCTCCAAACCTTGATCCCATGCTTACAGGTTGAAAGGTGGAGGTATAGCTTCTCTGGTTCCCAATCCATGTTACAGCATCTTTCTGTTAATGCTGATGAGCTCAGGAGAGGTTTGGTGTCCACTAAAATGGGAGACAGGAAATGGGGGGGGGTGGCAATGCTTTAAAATGCACTCCCCTCCTTCTTTCCAGGCTCAGCCCCTTCCCTGGGTACATCAGCCCCAAAGAACATTGTGTGATTGTGCAAACAGCCTCAGCACTGAGGCAAGACATGAACAACACAGCCCGGAAACCGCAGGGCCCCAAGCTTCTCCGCAGAGCACAACCCAGGTGCAACAGAGCTGAGAGCTGCAAGGAAGAATAGGACTCGTATTTTTTCTACGACTGAGCCGAAGAGCTGAGCCATCTCCTTGTGCTCTCCAGAAGGAGGTCTCCAATGACAGGTGGCTTCTTCGTTCTACATCGGCAGTGAACTCAGGTTAAAGCTGCTTTGGAGACTACAATCCCCAGAGTCAAATGGCTGGCCACGGTGATGAGAGAGGCATTATGGGAATTAGCAGCCACAAAAGTAACTTTTCTAAATTCTGTTCCAGGCATCATGTGCCATCACATGCTGAAGGACTCTTTCCTTTTGCGGTGACATGGCTACACTTCCACATTTTGGGCACAGCAAAATGCATGGAAAGTTGGAGCCGGTCCTACCGTTAGGAAAGGTATGGAGCAGTGTTGGCGCACCTTTGGCCCTCCAGATGTTTTGGACTACAACTCCCAGAATTCCAAGCCTGTATTGCCAATGACAAAGGACTGTGGGAGCTGTGGTCCAAAACATCTGGAGCACCAAAGGTTCGCCACTACTGGTATAGAGGCTGCCTCAGGCAGAAGATTTGGGACAACTTGAAACAGAAGCAAATGGTTAATTCTGTAGCTTGAGTAGGCCCACTGAATTGATTGCTTAATGGTAAGTCAACACTTATGCAAAGGCTACTAAGTCAATGGGCCTACTCGAGTTGGGAACCAGCAACACAACACTGGCCTTCATTTCCAGGGTCAATAAAAAAAAGAGGGAAGCTGATGGGATTTTTCCACCTCAGGAAAATATCCTAGCTACTTTTGAGGCCCATCCACCTTCTGGTTGGTATAGTGCAGTGTTGGCAAACCTATGGCAAAGGTGGCACTCAGAGCCCTTTCTGTGGGCGCCCAACATTGCCCCTTCACAGGCACCTGTATTCAGGTTAAATTCCTGTGCAGCAGCCCCCCCCCCCCGTCATTTCGCGGTTCAGGTACTGCGGTCCCACTACATTGCGGGATTGCAGTACCTGCACCTCGGAGCTGCGCGGGGGGCGAGGCGGGGGGCCGATCGGCTCACTCTGCGCCGCCCACCCCACGCTCCTCCGAGAAGCCTCGGAGCCGTGGGGGGGGGAGGCGGGGGGCGATCGGGTCGCTCCGCGCCACCCCTGCACTCCTCCGAGAAGCCTCGGAGCCGTGGGGGGGGGGGGGGGATCGGGTTGCTCTGCGCCACCACCACCCCGCACTCCTCCGATAAGCCTCGGGCAGGCACGCGATCGCCCACCCCCACCCCCAGGCCCTACCCCACCCGCTTCCGCATATTGTGGATTTTCATGCACCGCGTGTGGGGTGGGTCCCTAACCCCCGCGATCAGCGGGGGGGGGGGTGACTGTATTGGCAATTTGCAAAAAAGTAGTGGGTTTTGAATTGCAGTTTGGGCACTCAGTCTCTAAAAGGTTCACCATCGCCATCACTGATACAGCAAGAACATTTACTGCTCTGCCTCAGGCAGCAAAATGTCTTGGATCTGCACTGATGTAGCAATAAAGCCTTTTCACCCAGTTTCAGATTCGGACTTAGAATAAGCAGCATAAATATGTACTCTTCCTGCTCGGCCCACCACTTCATTAGCCTCAAAAAGTAATTGAAAATGAGCATGCAAAATTACTTTGGGACTTCCGAATATAAACAGACAGGGTTTTGGTGCATAATACCCCAGATATTGTGATTGTTGAGAAGAAAAAAGTATGGATCAATGATGTTGCTATACCAGGTGATAGTAGAGTCACCGAGAAACAACTTGAAAACATTACCCGATATCATGATCTGAAAACTGAACTTCAGAGACTCTGGTATTAACCGGTACAGGTGGTCCCAATGGTAATTGGCACGCTGGGTGAGGTGCCTAAAGAGCTAAGCAAGTATTCAGAAGAAATTGGAGTTGACAAAGTCTCCATCAGTCAGATGCAGAAAGCCGCCTTACTGGGATCTGCTCGCATAATTCGCCAATACATCACATAGTCCTAAACACTTGGGAAGTGTTCGACTAGTGATTTGTAATACAAAATCCAGCGTAGTTAGCTGTGTGATGGTGATGATGATGATGATGATGATGATGACAGTTGTTGTTGTTGTTGTCTGTATATACACAATATATGCATACAACAAAATTCATAGACACCCAGAGACCAGACTCAACACACACACACACACACACACACACACACACACACACACACACACA
>JAHTLZ010000008.1:7609896-7633896 GCA_023846285.1 Phrynocephalus versicolor
TTATTATTATTATTATTATTATTATTATTATTATTATTATTATTATTGCTGCACCATATGGATTTCTAATGAGTCACTGAGGGTCACAGTTGCCCTAGGGTTTATGAACTTGGTTAGTCAACAAAATCGCTTTGATTCAAAAACCGCATAGAATTAAGACAGGCTTGGAGAAATTGATGTTTTTGATTTGATTTTTTTTCTAAACTTCTCATCTCATGTGAGTGCGTGCTAATCCTTTTAAACTGATGGTAATAAATAGTTCCGACTCACCTCACTCCGCAACCTTACTGTGGTAAGGTTGCACCAAACACATGGTGCATAATCATTTGGGATTTTGCATTCCTGTCTTCACATAAAGTATGGGGGGAGCAGGAACAGTTCTCGGACTAGCATGTAGTCTTGAGGTGGTTAATTTATCTTCTAGGAATATAATATAAAGCTGTTCTTGTTTATAAAATCCTGGACTCCGACTGCTTTCATGCCTGCTCAGTTATACCCTTTGGAGCAACCAAAATCCCTTGATACAATCTCATTCCATGTGTCCAATCTGACTTCTTCACCAAAACAGTGACATCCCGTTTCCATTTTTACAGTGCGTTGTCTGCCAACGTTCACTAAGGCGGCTCCTGCCAATCTATCGGTTCTTGTTTTATTTTTTTCTGAGGACAGGCACAATTGTTCTGTTTCTAGAAATAACACTCAGGGAATCCTTTAAAAATAATTTTCCGGAGCGTTGCCAACTGATCAGATAAATGGCCTGATCCACTGCTGCTGTGCCTTTAATAGGCCTAGACGGCTGAACAGATTGGGAGTTTTTACTGTACAGAAACGGCTAAGCAGAATTGCCTCTAAGGTACATGTCTTATAATAACCTCCTCTGGGTACGTGTCTTCCACTCCATAGAGTGGCAGCTTCCAGTATCCCCAACCAATAGGGTATTGAGTATTGAACGTAACAACTTCATTTTGAAGTGATGGAGAAAATATACCTCTGTTTTGGGTGGAGCATTTTCAGGAGAGGATTCTAGCAGCATGTAAGTATGCTGGCGTAGTGCTAAACACTACAGCATAAGTGGCAATTCCAGCGTTCAACCTATTATTCAGACAATAGTGCCTTAATAATATGCTGAGCTCCTGGCATGATAAGGCAATAAATGAAAGGATGATTGTCATGTGCTCCCCCCCCCTTTTTTTTTAAAGTCAAGCTACTACTGAAGCACTATGGAGCAGTACAGCAACTTGACAATCTTCTGTTTCTTAATCTAAAAATTATAGTTGACTTGAAATCTCAGTGAAACCTCATTGGTCGCTTGACAAGATACTGTGTTTTCAGTTTGGCCACTCCTCATCCCCAAGAAAGGTGCACCAGGGGAGAGGGCCTCCTTATGGTTTTGATTGAACCATCTTGTTGCCCCCCCCCCCAGCACAAATAAGAATAATGGTGATATAATAAGAGCAAAGAAATATCTTCTGGATTAGATCAAAGGGCAACTGGTTAGGGCAGATTGGGTTTTGCCCATGGTGGGAACTAGGCAATAATTCTAAATCTATACTATGATAATTATGTTTGTCGTATTCCATGGTGCATTTCGTTTCCACGTGGGACTGCAAAGCCTAACATGTAGCTAGTCCATACTGTGTTTCCTTGCTCTGTCCAACATCTCTCCTCCATCTATAGCCCCCTATTAAGGCGTTCAGACAAACTGGGTGAACTCCATAAACGAGCAGCACCTTCAGCAGGAAAGAGACCTCTCTTGTTTGGGCTACACCTGCTTAGTTGATGGTTGTTGTCCACAAGTAGAGAACTTTTGGGCCTCCCGATGTTTCTTAGTTCAACTTGTGCCAACGCCACCCAATCCTGGGCAATGGTAACCTATTATCGGAGCTGCAGACCCAAACATTTGGAGACTCAATGCTTATAAGCTCTCTTTTAGGAGTTTACTGGTGTTGTTAATGGGTGCTTGAACGTGACAGGGAGAAGTCCAACAGGAGAAGCTTTCTCCCTAGGTGTTGAGCGGAGTGATGAATCCAGTTGTCTTGTTAAGCCTCTTAGCTGCAGCTGATAACAAGACAAATAATTCCAGGGGGGAAAACTGACCACCTAGGATGGTTGTTTATACAGATGATTCAGCATTGAATACAGTGGCTGCAAACTGGTAAACAAGTGGTTTCTGGGAGATGAAGTCCAATCATTAGCCCTTAGCTAGCTTCTGGGATAGATTAGTAGTACCAATTGAGGACAGTTGTAAATGATCCTCTTTCAGCATGTCAATATGGGCCTAATGCCCTTTATTTAGTCAAGTGCTTAAAACACATTGCTCTTAGTCTAGTGTTTAAAACACATTGCTCTTTATGTGCTAATGGCTGTACAACGAATAGGAAGAGCCCTACTGGGTCAGGTCAAAGGCTTATCAAGTCCAACTTTCAGTTCCCACTTTGGCCAACCTCCGGGCCCGAAGCAGGAAATGAGCACAGCAACACCCTCCTATAAGTACATCCAAGGTCCCTTGACTATTCGTTGTTGAGAAGTTTACCTTCCAAAGGCATTGTTAGGGTGGAGCAACTAGGACTTGGCAACCCAGGGTCCCAAAACGTCAAAGCCAATCCAGAATTGCCTGGTGAATGTTGGCATAGGGGGTGGGGAGGCGGTTCCACCACCTGACCCTATTACTTTCCCCTATTATTATTTATTTTCTTTTTGGAGGGAGGCCACTACATGTCTTCCTCTTTCATTAGGAGGGTGTTAGTTGCCTACGCATCAGGGCAGAGCTGTTGGGACACAGTGCTATGATGAGCAGCGATGAGTCTGTTCAGTCATCCCAAATTGTAACCCCAGCAGAGGGGGTTCTCTTTGCTGTCCCTCTTCTCTGCGGGTTTCATCTCTATCACATCCTTTCGGAAGGATGATGTCCAAAACTCCACACATCATTCCAACTCTAGTCTCCCCTGTCTTGTACAAAACCATATACAGTGGACCCTCGTATAACAAACAGTTTGTATAACATAAAATCTGTACAACATAAAAAATTCCAGAGATAGGGGAAATTTGCTTAACAGAATTGCTATGGGGCGAATCCATACAACATAAAAATGGTTGCGATTAAGGATTACTCTGTTATCAATGCATTCCTAGGGGGAAATTTGTATAAAGGAAAATTTGCTTAACATACTTTCACTTGGAACAAATTAATTCCTTTGTATAAGGTACCACTGTAATCCTGGCAACTTCATTTTCATTGCCCGGTGATTTCACAGCAGCAGGATCCTGAGTCGATATTTTTACTGAATTATACACAAGCCTGAGACCCTTTTCATGACCAGTCCCTGGCCAGGAAATAAGATGACTGTAGTGTGGGTGGAGCATTAGTTAAAGCATACAGAAGGCCATGGAGTGAGCCTGTCTCAGTGCAGACACCCCACCCCACCTCGACATAAGATGTACAATTTAGACAGTTTGCCCTTATTGTATGCATTCAGCCTTGTTTTTCTTGAACCCCCATTTTGTATTTCAGAGAGATCCTCCAGCAGGTCTTTCCTGCTGTCCCCTTTCTTGTTATTGTGCTATTGTTGTAATCCTCCTCCTCCTCCTCTCTCTCTCTCTCTGTGAGTGTGTGTATATTTGCTAGATAAAAAGAGAAACAATGGCCAAAGCTTGGAGGTCTGGAACCAACTGATTACCTCGTCCCCAATGCATGGGATTCCAGTGGCCAAACAGGAAGTCATGTCCCCATCCTTCACGAGAGAAGCTGGGGGGGGGGGAGCTATTTAAAGCCCACCTAGTTCACAGGGGTAGGGCTGAGCCTCAAACTCCCCGTCAAGCAGCCCTTATCAGCCAACAACAGAGGCTTCCGGCTGTGTGGCCTCAGACTTCCTGCCTCGGCTTCCTGTGTTAGCTGTCCCACCAAACATCTCTGAGGTGCAACAATCGCTGCCAGCGCCGAGCCGCCCACCCCCACCCACCCCAGGTCACATCAGCCAAGCTGCCTCACGTTTGGAACAAGAGAGATGGGGTCGCCCTTCATGATTCCTGTGCGGTCCCAAGTGGTGGGCATTTTTGTCCTCACACTTCTGCAAACAGGCCAGTCCGTGCCTGGGCACACCACAAGGTGCCCGGTTCAAACCTACAAAGCCCTAAGTGATACGAGTCCAAGCTCTCTCAAAAAAGACTGTGGCTCCCTTTATGAGCATGCTCGTATGTTAAGATCATCAGGAGAGGCCTTTCTCTCAATCCTGCCACCTTCGCACCCACAGATGCATACATAGCTGAAAACAACTGCATATGCACTGATGCCTTAGTGAACTTCCACAAAAGGCCACAACTGCTAGCTCAGGCATGTCCAAAGTCAGGCCTGGGGGCCAAATGTGGCCCGTTTTCAAATTTTAAGTGACTTGCAGCCTCTTCTCCCCCACCGGCTCAGCCTGTCATGCATCCCCGCCAGCTCAACCCTCCCCATACTGGATGGGGACATCAGCTTGCAGTTTTATGGTTTGCCTGCCTTCCCTGCCTCTATCCTTCTCCCCAGCCACCTGTCCAGCCTACCCAATCCTGGCTCCGTTGCTGCAGCATCCTCCCCGGCCCCTTGCGTGTTATAGAGATTTGTCCAAAGTCCGGCCCAGGGCCCCAATGCAGCCGAATGGTCCGCCCCCACACATTTTCACCTCACCAAATCTGGCCCTCCCTGCAAAAAGTTTGGACACCCCTGCTAGCTCCTCAACGCCAGCGCCAGACAGATCTCACTCAGGAGGGTGTTCCGTAATATGGGGGCAGCTGCTGAAAAGGCCCTATATATCCACAAGTCATCCTTCTCACCTCCTTGAGGGATGGCTCTTTCAAAAGCAACCCCCAAACTTTGCCTGCCCCCCCCCCGCCAGCAAGCTGGACCATTTTACTGACCTCAGAAGGATGGAAGGCTGAGTGACCCTTGAGCCGGCTACCTATAGAAGTGCCAATGGGAGGGGAGGAAGAATGGGAACTTCCATGATTATCCCCACTTTTAATTGGAGCTTGTAATAGCTCCTTTTTTGATCTACCACTTCTAGAGGCTACTAGGCAGCTTGGCCACCACATGGCGGCTAGGGGCTGCTGAAATTAGCCAACCTCCATCCCACCCACCCCCAGTTTTCCCAATATTGGCTTCTAGACATTGTTCACTTTTGCTCGGATTAGAAAATACACTGCCCGCTGGGCATATTTTTGCAAAGAAAAACCTTAGCCATCACCCACACAGAAACGGCTGCGGCTCAAGTTTTCTCTTATCTGAACAGAAGCAGAAACCTATTGCGGGAACCCGTTCTGGGCATTGAGATAAACTGCCTGGAAACAATTTACTCCCTCAATCTCTGTCTGATGGCCTGATTTCAAGGTAGAGGAACCACCCTGATTCCAGAGAAAACGCCATTTTGTAGGTCACGTGCTGCACCCAACTCCCTCGCTTTGTTTTTGTCATCTGGGCCAAGCGCTTTGCCAACGGCTGGGAAAGAAACATCACCCGGACCGCCTTGTGTGCTCTTTCACAGAGGCTTGCATTGTGTCATTACTAGAGATGGGCACGAATTTAAAAAATGGCATTTCGTTTGTCGTTTGTCGTTTGGAGGGTCCGTTTCGTTTCGTTTCCGTTTTTTGCAAATTTTTGCAAAAAAAAATTGTTTTCGTTTTGGTTTGTTTTGTTACCATTTCGTTACCATTTACAGTATTTCAATTTTTGTGATTTTTTTAGGATTTTAAGCAATTCACTCATATTGCAGTAACAGAAACGAAACGCACGACAACATTTCCGGTGTTTCTGTTCGTTTCGTTTCTTTTTAGAGACAAAATTCGTTTGTCGCTTTGTTACGCAACGAAACAAAAAAACGGAAACGGAAACAAAAAATTGTTCGTTTCGTGCCCATCTCTATTCATTACAGTCGTGACCCCACATCCATGGAGTTTTCTTGGCAGGAATACTGGAGTGGTTTGCCATTTCCTACTTCACAGAGGCTTAATGTGAGGCAAAGAGCGAAAAGAACTTTCTGCGGCATGGGAATCATCCACGGGCTGCTTGCATTTGTGTGTGTGTTCCCTTTGTCCTGAATTGTATGTAAGACACAGCATTCCATTGGGGGAACTGCAACAAAATGTTGCGGTATACAATGCTTCTTTCTCATCAAGCTGCACCATCCCCTGCCCCTTCTTTTCCAATCAACCCCTGCCTCTCAATCCAGCACACAGTGGGTGAAGCTCTTTCACTTTCCATTCCTGACCATAAACTGAGAAGCGCCCCTTATAGTACTTCCTCAATCTTATCTAACAGTCACAGCAGGGGGAAAAGCCACTCTCTGCTTTTAAGGGTATAATGACCTGGATCTAGCTGTTAGTCTTGAGTCCAGTAGATTTATTCAGTCGCTAGGATTTATGCAGGTGCTTGTGACTAGAAACTGATGTTAAAGATGTCCCACCACTAGATGAGGAAAATCCTTAACTAATGCAAGCATCTGAGTATCACAGCAGTTTTTTCCCCATCTTCTGTATATTAGAAGTAGAAAATCCTTAACTAGTTTTTCTCACCTTCTGGCATTTGCAAATTATGCTAACCTGTTTTGGTTTCCAGGTCTTTAGCACACAAACCATCTCTTAAGAGTCTGATTTCACCATCTCTACTTCAGTCACCTCTCTGTAACATTAATGTACAGAACTTTCCAATCTAATTCCCTATACCTGACTGTGCCTTCATGGATCCTAGTAAGCATGTCGCCATTGGATTTGGTCTAAACGCTAGCATCTATTTAAATGGAAATTTCCATTCCGATACTGAATGATACTGACTTTAGAGAACCATGTGCTCCAGAATCTTGAACTTGAATCAGTGAGAAACACTGGAAGTTTAAGCAAGATTTCAGGGATTATTTTTGCTCTCTTGGAAAACTCACTGTCATTTCAGAATTTCTTGCTTATTATGAGTTATTGTGCTGTCTTCCAAGGAATTTAAAGTTATATGTTTGATGCCTCCTGGCTCTTTTTAGTCCTCCAAAATCCCTCCACATGATGGTAAACCAAGAGGCAGGGACTGCCCCAAAAACAGGGAGCTTCACAATATGGTGAGAATTTGAACCCTGAGTCGATGCACTATCCCAAGCATCTTTTGGATATTTTTAGGCTGCAAGTTACTTAGTACCTCACCATTGGCTATATCATCTGGGGTTGATGGGTTCCGTAGTCCACCAGGAGGCTTCCTCCTGCTCTACTGAACACATTATGCTAGCAACAATTCCGGGAACAGTGGGTGTGCTACCTATCTGCCTATACACACACACAACAGCAAATTGAACAAGATCCTTTAAAAATAGTCAGTTTAGCTGAAGCATATATCTGTGAAGATTCTCAGTCCTCCAAGTGAGGGTTACCTGGAAGTTGAGTCATGGCAACTGGACTTCTTGAGAGATTGAAACATTTTGCTGCTCATCCAAATAGCTTTGTCAGTCTGAGGAAAGACAGTTGCGGGTCCTCCATTTTATAGTTCACTTTGACCTCATGTCACCCTGGTCTGAAAGAGGCTCATAAGAAGAACAGTGGCCTAAATAGGCTCATTAGTTGGGGAACAGTCTCAGGCTCCAGCACCTCGCTCAACAGAGGTGGGGGGCTCAGGCCCAGTCTATCTGCTACTTATCAGGCAGTGGTTTCAACAATCCCTCCCGACAAATCAAAAATACTTCACACTTCCACCAGGAAGGCCAGAGCTGGTTAAGAAATAAATATGAAGGATAAAACAATCTGATGCAATACTATATCCAGCTAAAAATGCCAAATAACCCAAGAGTCGCGACAGTCTTGAAACATGTTAACAAATGCCGTCAAAAAAAACTTAAAATCAGATCCAAAGAGCTGTTGAAAACTCATGCTTAAGCAAGTCTAGCAGTTTCTTTCAGAAAGGACCACTTAGAACAGTGGTGGCCAAACTTCAGACCTCCAGAAGTTTTGAACCACAATTCCCACAGTCCTTTGTGATTGGCAATACAGGCTGAGAATTCTGGGAGCTGTGGTCCAAAACATCTAGAGGGCTGAAGTTTGTATCTAGGATACAAACAGTACATAATAATGTATCTAGGATACAAACAATACATAAAGTAACTAGGAAACTAACAAAATGTGTTGTTTACACATACCGGTACATAAAACTCAGAAACATTGTGTCTTTTTAAAAATGCAACTTCCAGAAACCCCAGGTGGCATACTGGCTGAGGGATTTCTGGGGATTAAAAACCCAAAAAAGCTTGGCTTTCTAAAAAAAAAAAACTCTTAATGATGGGAAAAGACTCAGCAGAGGTGGGAAGCACCTGTGCCCCTTTCCTGGCTTAATCCACAGGCTTCTGGCAGAGTTTTCCAATCTTAGGTCCCCAGATGTCCGTGGACTCAAAATTTACGAACTCCTGGCCAGCCCAGCAGGTGGTGAAGGTTTCTGGGAGTCTTAGTCCAAGAACACCACTTATCTCTAGAAACAAGAACACCATTACTAACCTGAAACGTCTGAGTAATTAAACACCAAACAGACAGGATTCTAAAACTCCACTTCTCTCCTGCCCAGCAACAGAACTTGACTCCATTTGTCACTGGCGCTGCTATTATGCTGGGAAGAGCCTCTGAATTATTTGACTTCCAGGTGTCAGGTGTAGTCTTCTAATTGAAATTTCCTCCAGATATTTCCAATTAAGGGTGCTACTTAAAAATGGAAGAAGCATAAGGAACCAAAAGCCAACAGCTGAAAGAGGTGGATCCATGAAAGACTGAAAATTGGAATGGGATCAATTGCTGTTCAGTCAGCCCCAGATTACAGCCACGGTGTTCAACATTTCACCCAGCATGTTGTTAGTCTGTGGAACTCCCTGCCACAGGAGGTGGTGATGGCATCTGGCCTGGATGCCTTCAAAAGGGGATCGGACAGATTCCTGGAGGAAAAGTCCATCCCAGGTTACAAACCATGATGGAGATGTGTCATCTCTAGGCTTATAACCAGGGTACTTCAAGGACCAGATGCAGGGGAGTGGGATCAGGAGACAGATATCTAGTCTTCTGCACTCCCAGAGGCATCTGGTGGGGCCACTGTGAGATACAGGAAGCTGGCCTAGATGGGCCTTTGGCCTGATCCAGCATGGCTCTTCTTATGTTCTTATGTTTAGTAGCATATATTTACTTTTAATTTTTAATTATATTTGTGTCCCAGCTTTCCAGCCATTAATAGTGTTCAAGGCAGAGAACAGCTAACCTCAGTAAAATCATGCAATAGTGAACGTTAAGAATAAATCTGATAATTAAAATTCTGTAACAAGTAAGGAATACTGGAGCTATGAATTTAGTAACTTATTCAGACCGCAAGTGCTTAAAACCTGATTGAGAAAGAGCCGTGGGCATTTTTTCTCGGAAATAAGACCCACTGTTTGCTCTCGGGGTGGGCGACATCTGTAGAACTCCGTCTCCCATCTTCCTTAGCACAGCCAAGGGTGAGGGATGATGGATGACAGGACACACAGTCCAGCAGCACTGGGGCGGCCACCATTTCCTCACTTATGGGTGCATGCTCTCATGCTTGTGCATCATTTCAGTCAGAACACTGGTTTTTAGAAGTCTCTGAAATTGCACCCTATCTTCTCATGTTCCTCCCTAAAGGTTGCTTTTCAAAAGGCAGCATTTCATGTTGAGATTTTTTTAAAATGACCTAAAGTCTCCTGTTTTGCAGGGTTTCTTCTGAAAGGTAACTCCTAGCACTCAGCATCTTGTGTACATGGAGGCTTTATTTGCATCCAAATAGTCATACCCTATAGAAATCCCTCCAGTTTCTTTTACAAGGACCTCTCTGCGCTTAAGCTAGTGGACGCCACCACAGTATCCTGCCAGCACCAGGATGAAGAAAAAAATACATTGGTCCAACTCTCAGGATTACTTAGATTTCTATCCATTCACTATTTCCCCAGTACATAAGAACAGAAGAGCCATGCTGGATCAAGCCAAAGGCCCATGTAGTCCAGCTTCCTGTATATCACATTGGCCCCACCAAATGTGCCTGGGAGCACACGAGACAAGATTGTCTCCTGATACAACTCCCCCGGATCTGGCCCTTGAAGTACCCTGGTTTTAAGCCTGGAGATAAGACACATCTCCATCATGGTTTGTAACCTGTGATGGACTTTTCCTCCAGGAATCTGTCCAATCCCCTTTTGAAGGCATCCAGGCCAGAGGCCATCACCACCTCCTGTGGCAGGGAGTTCCACAGAATAACAACACGCTGGGTTAAAAAAAAAATCTTTTGTCTGTTCTCACTCTTCCAACCCTCACTTGGGCCTTTTCACACGACCCCTAAGATCCGCTGGCCACTTAAATTCGGACCAGAGATCTTGGGGGTTCGTTGCTCTTCCTGCGTCCCCACCCCTCCGCTCTTCCTTGCTCCTGTCTCCGTGAGGGGAGGGAGAAAAAAAGGGACAAAAGAATGCAGGCTCACCTCCGTCTGCCGGTCCAAGCCACCCCGAGCCTCGTCATCGTCCTGATTCCTTCTCTTAAAGGGGCGGGAGGCAAACAACAACAACAACAACAAACAGAAGCGAGGAGAGCCTGGCACTCTAGGTTACATCCGGATCTGGGATTTTTCACCCTCCGAGAGCAGGTACCTGAAAAGTGCGCTGGGATGTGCTTAGGTGGGCGTGGTCGCACTTAATTTTCTGTAAACTCCGGAGCTGGTGGGGAAACAATTTTAAGCTCCGGAGCTGGGAGCCATTTGCGGCGGAATTTAGGGGTCGTGTACAAATACCTAAGTGGATGTCCCCTAGTTCTGGTATTTTGAGAGAGGGAGAAGAGTGTCCCTCTATCCACTTTATTCATGTCCTGCATTATTTTGTACGTCTCAATCATATCCCCCCCTCAGGCGCCTTTTTTCCAGACTAAAAAAGACCATAGACTGTTGAATGTTAGGTGGGTCTTAACGTGTGGGTGCTCAGGGACCCTGACCCAGATCCCGTTTACTCAGAGGATGAGGCAAAGAGTTAGAAAAACCTCTCGCATAATTCCTAACACCAGGATCCCATGGCAGGTCCGCTTCCTAGGTTGGCGGGCTACTAATGAAAAGAAGGGGAAAAAATTGGCCTTCAAGCCAAACCTAACGCACGGTTTAGACCTTGAATGGATGGCTGTGTTTCTGCTGGAGAGATTATTCCCCCCTTCCACAGAAATCTGGCTCACGTTCAACCTGTTGTTCTGTTTGTTCTCCTTTGCTCTTTGAAAGGCCCACCACGCCTTCCTGAGCGTGGCTGGCTTTCGAATGGGGTGGTGGTGGTGGTGGTGCCAGTCACATGGGCATCCGATGGCAGGCATCTCTTTAATCACATGGGCCCTTTTGTGCAATGCAGGGATTCAGCGCCTTTACACCCCTTCAGTTAGCAGGGTGTGGCCCTCCAGACCCTGGTTGACGGGCACCTCCCTTCATCCCTGGCCACTGGCTCTTGTTTGGCCCAGTCTGGAAGGATAATTTTGGTGTCTTAGCACTTGCAGAGAGAACCACAGGGGGAGATTTGTAATAATGCAAAACCACAGAATGAAAACAAGGCCTCTTAACGGCTTATTGCTAAAGAAAATGCATTTGAGGATAGTGGTGGTCGTTTGAACGGTGTGCCCTAAATATGTGCAGAAAAGTATCTAGAGCTAATTTCAGTGTGTGCAGATCTGGATAATATTTCCCCAACCAAAATGGTGGAGAATGGAGAAAGGAGCAGAAGGAAGGGGCGGGGGAGGGAGGGGGAGAGAAGGAGAAAGAAACTGACTTGTAGGAATAACATTTCGCTTGTAGATCCAAAAAAGTCTATAGGGGAAAGATTACTTGCTGTATGCATTAGTTCTCTGGTCCAGCATCAACAACATATAGAGGTCTACAAGTTTCTTATTCTGCAGGCTACCTCCAGTTTCTGATCACACAGGTAATTTCAAGGGATAAATTAATGTCCTGAGATTGGAAGCTAGCTAGCTAGCTAGTAGTTTTGAAAAGGTATTACTAGACAAACAGATACAAGCTGGTTCTTATGAATGGTAATAATGTGATTAGTGAACAGATTGAACAGCAGATTGGCAAACACAGACTACAACAGACACTCGAGAAGGCAAAACCACTGAGAAGGAAGGAAGGACTCTCTCGGAAATCAAGGACAGGAAGGAATGATTGGTTAGTGCTGGGAAGATCGACAGTCACCTCAGCCCAGAAAGGTCCTTCCCAGTCACAACTTCCCAGGGCAGCAAGTGAGGTTGGACAACGTCTGACAGTTTGAAGAGTGCAATACGTAAGAGAAGGGCAGGGCTAGAAAAGAGCACGGCTGGTCTTCTGCACTGCAACATTTTGTTGCAGATCCGATTCGCTTCCACGTTGTCATCTTCTCGGCCTGCTTACGCCAGCAAAGGAACTGAAGCTTGGGTGCAGGAGCCCCCCCCCCCCAAAGAAGCAAACCACACTTCTTCTCTCTGGTGTGGGATTCTTTGCAAGAGCTCGATAGCATCTCCCGTTAGGGCTGGCGGCAGAAAATGCCAGCTCAGCGCTCCCAGGGACTTCTGCTTTTGGTGCATTAGGCTGTTTTGCAGCACCCTGATATCGGAGGGCTAGAAGACAAGGTGCCAGCTGCTGTGACTGCCCTTCCAAACAGTGTTTGAGTTTAGAAATTGGGTTTCGAAAACACATTGCCTTGCCCTGCAATGAAGGAGAAGTAGCAGTGGAGGCAGCCATTGTACGCAGATTTCAGGTGAAATAAACCAAGAGGCAGGTGGTAACATTTCTTTCACTTGTCATTAAATGTGCACTGTTTGAGACAGAGGTCCATGAGAGATTTTTCTACCTCTCGTACAAATATATATTGGCTACAGCTTTGGGTTGCATGTGTCTTCATTTGTGGAATTTTGCTACTCTGACTCAGGCAGCACAATATCTTGGGTCCACCCTCTCTCAAGGTGTTATTTGTTGCCGAGTTCTTGAATTTCGGGTTCAACTCCTCTAGCCGCAAGCAGAATTGCTGACCAAAATAGCTTCAATTTCTCCAGAGCAGGCCACTCCTTTTCTCATTAATAAACACCAACAGTTTCGATAATTGACTTTGGGACGTCCGAATGAGAAAAAGACCCAAAGTTGCATGACTTACAGTTGAACAGATCAAACAGCGAACTGGTAAACATGGCTGATCGCTCCAGCCACAGACTTCGACACACACTAGAGCAGTCATGTCCAAACTTCAGCCCTCATGATGTTTTGGACCACAACTCCCAGAATTCCATGCCTATATTTCCAATGGCAAAGGACTGTGGGAGTTGTGGTCCAAAAATCTGGTGTGCCAAAGGTTCATCACCACTCTTCTAGATGTTCTGGGTCTCAGAATCACTGACTTTTGACCAGACAGGCTGGAATTCCTGAAAGCCCGAGTCAAACTTTCTGGAAGTTTGAGAATCACAGATGTAGATGAAGAAGGAATTTCAGGAGGCATGTCTTGTAAAAACCTACCTCATTTCCTTCTTCTTCCAGTTTTGATTTCCAAGCTTGGGGGCTCGAGGGTAGCCAGCAGGGAGGATGTTCCCTGCATCTTTAATCCTGCACATAGCGGCCCTCCAAGATGTTGCCAGACCCAACACTCATCCTCCCCACCCCATGCAATCAACAGAGAGGAATGCTGGAGGTTGTAGTCCAAGAAGACCACGCTTTGCCTTTCTCCGGTCCTAATGCTTGTTGTTTGGGAAAGCAGTGAGGAGGCGGTTGCCTTTCTTTGTTGTTGTTCAGTCATTCAGTCGTGTCCTACTCTTCGTGACCCCACGGACCAGAGCTCGCCAGGCCTTCCTATCTTCCACTGCCTGTTAAACGAATATTGGTTGCATCAATGACACCGTCCAACCATCTCATTCTCTGCCATCCTCTTTTCCTTTTGCCTCCCATCTTTCCCAATATCAGGGACTTTTCCAAGGAGTCCTCTCTTCTCATGAGGTGGCCAAAGTACTGGAGCCTCAGCTTCAAAATCTGTCCTTCCAGTGAACATTCGGGGTTGATTTCTTTCAGGATGGATAGGTTTGATCTCCTTGCAGTCCAGGGGACTCTCAAGACTCTCCTTCAGCACACAGCTCAAAAGCATCAATTCTGCGGGTGATCAGCCTTCTTTATAGTCCAGCTCTCACTTCCATACATCACTACTGGAAAAACCACAGCTTTGACTATCCTGACCTTAGTTGGCAAAGTGATGTCTCTGCTCTTTAGGATGCTATCTAGGTTTGCCATTTCTTTCCTCCCAAGAAGCGGGCGTCTTCTTATTTCGTTGCTGCAGTCACCATCTGCAGTGATCAAGGAGCCTTTCTTTAGGTCCAGTTTGAGAAAAGCTTCACCTGTAATTCTGGAAAAGCCAAATTCTGCAGAACAGCAGGTGTAGGCTGGGAGGAACTAGTCAGGAAGTGGAGGAGGTGGATGTGGAGCAGAGCCATAACAAAAAAAAGGCAGGGCAACTGGGGCTTTGACCTTGGTGGCTAAATTCTAACCTTAAGTCTGCAAGAAAAGGAAAAGGAAGCACTGCTGGAAAAGCAGTGAGCAGACACACTGATCTTCTCTGGGCTGAAAAAAAAAACCCTCAAAGCAGGGAGGCTCTGCATGGAACCATTGCATACAGTCTCTTTCCTGGAGAACCTGTACTGTACCATGGAGGGGAATGCACACCAGCCCTCCCTGATTGGTGACATTTTGGGTGCTGGAACAACACAAGCCCAAATCACTGCATGTAAATGTGGCGACATCCAACAGCCAACAAATATTCCATTGTACATTTCATTGAACATCTCATTCTCTTGCTATATGTCCGAAGAAGTGGACTCGATCCACGCAAGCATCCATTCAAATAGAATAGTTAGTCTTTAAGCTGCCACATGTTTTTATCTTTGGTTTTGTTTTGTTTTGTTTATTTATTTTTATTTTGCCTGGAATTTTTGGTCCAGTGGTAGTGCCTCTACTTTTGGGGTCCAGCCTGGAGCAAGTCCCTGACAGGCAGAAGGGGTACTTTAAGGGAGAATAATCTCCTTGAAGCAACTCCTATAACAGTGGTGGGGCGAAACTTCGACCTGCCAGATGCTTTCGACCACAACTCCCACAGTCCTTTGTCACTGGCAAGCTAGGCTCGGAATTCTGGGAGTTGTGGTCCAAAACATCTGGAGGGCTGAAGGTTTGCCACCCCTGTCCTATAAGATCAGGGGTCGGTCTGCCTTGTCCACTGACTGACGGTGCCCTCAAAGGCAGAGGCGTAGCCAGGATTTGGAGCGCCTGGGGACAAAGTTCATTTTTGCGCCCTTCCTGTCGCCCCCCCACATCACCCCCCCAGCAATGGGGGACTGAACCCTGCGTGTGGGGTGTGTGTGTGCACACGCTTTATACATCTCCCACCTAGGTGAGGAGGAGGAGGGCACCGTGGCCACTGCACTCCTTCCTGCCTGCCTGCCTGCCTGTTTCGCCGTTTGCCTGGCCTGCGGCAGCGGCAGCAACAGAGGCAGCACTGTCACAGCCTTAGGGCAGGCCATGGTAGCCCATGAAGGGTTCAAAAGTAGTCCGTCAGCCATCAATAAAAAAAAAGTGAGGGGATAAGTTCTCCACCCCTTCTTCCCCCATCCCAAGGACCACCACTGCCCCAGCAAAGTTCTGGGTCTGTCAGCCCACTGTCTCAGCCGAGCGGGGCAGTTCAAGGGCCATGGTGCATTGAAATCTGTACCCTCCACAACAGATTAATTGGTTTTCAATGCATTCCTGTGGGAAACTGCTGCTGTACTTACAAAAGTTTTTACTTCTGAGCATGTGCTCGGAACGGATACAATTCTTAAGTACAGGTCTTAGTGTAGTAGCCCTCAGGTACTTTGGGCTGGAAAAAGTAGACCTTGGCCTGTTCAAAGTCGAACAGCCCTGCCTTAGGGGAAAGGAGGACTGCTGGGCAGCGGGAGGGTGCACGGCTTCCTCCTGCTGCTCCCTCTCCAGGTGTCCTCAGATTGCTGAGCCCGGGGCAGGTGTACCCTTCTGCCGCCCGCCCCCAGATACGCCCCTGCTCAATGGGTCCTTGGTTCTCCATCATTGACCTGCAATGAGCCAGCCTCAAGCATCACCACTGTGGTGGCAAAGGCCTTAGTCCAGGGGTGTCCAAACTTTGGCCCTCCAGAGGTTTTGCACCACAACTCCCAGAATCCCAAGCCTGTATGGCGAGTGACAAAGGGCTGTGGGGGTTGCGGTCCAAGATATCTGGAGGGCCAAAGCTTGGACACCACTGCCTTAGTGCCAAAGGGGCCTGTGGCCCCTCTGACACATCCCCCTTTGACTCTTGACCCTTCACATGGAGGGGGACTGGAAGTCTTCCCTGGCCAAACTTCCGAGCTTCAGCACCCCGTTGTGAAAAGCAGCCTCCCTCTGTTTCCTGACCTGGAGGGAGGGAGGGAGTAGAGAACATCGTCAGAGGCCAGGAATTCCATTGTTGAAAAAGGCCAGGGTTTGGAAACCCCGAAGCCTTGACTTCCCTCCCTGCTGTGTTTTCTTTAGCTGTACTCTTGCGTGATGGTGTGCCTGACTTTCAAAGAACTGAAGAGAACCCACTTGGGAGTTCTTAGGATGTTTTGGTCGCTGCATTATTTTTTTTTTTTTAAAAAAATGTTTTGCTTTTCTTTGAATGTGATGTTCCCGGTTTTTCCCTTTGGAGTGGCTGGCCCTACGTGAACGCCAAGGGGAAGGTGGCTGGGCTCTGATGGCACATTCTGGAGTCTGGTTGCATGGCGGCAGCTAGTATACCCCTCTTTTAGTTGATTGTTACGCTTTTTGGCCACTGGCAAACACCGTTGGGATTTCTGTGCTTCTGGAACCAGGCTTCATTCTTTCCCAGAAAAATGGAAAGATTGCAAATCGGTTGAGAACCTGCAAGAAATGGCACTTGTTCGCTCCCAAGAGAAGCCCGTTAAGTCGTCCCATTCTTTGACTTCAGGCGCGTTGTTAAAACTCCTTCATCCGTGGCAATGTAAATTAGTTCACTGTAATGGCTTTGTTTTCCATACTGGTATTTTGTGCATTTTGTTCCTCTGTTGTTTGTCTGATGTCTCTGTTTTTCTTGGCTTCTTTAAGTGTCATTTAATGTTGCATTTTATTGGTGCGTGGGAGGAACTAGGGTTATTTGTGTTAGTACACTTTACCACAGCAAAATAAACATCTCCCATGGAATTCAAGGTGGGGTCCAGGGTGTCCCATCAATTCCACCCCCTTCCTCCAAGAGTTAAGATGCCTGTGACTTGCCCAAAGTCACCTAATAAACAACAAGGCTGAGCCAAGATCTGAATCAGGGTCTTCCACTCCTGGTCTGAAATCCTTTACTCACTATTCACTGGAATGTTCACTATTCACTGTAATAATGACTGTGTGCCGTCAATTCTGACATGGTTACTCTTTTTCAAGGTTTTCCAGGTAGAGAATACTCAGAAGTGGTTTCTCCTTCCCTTCTTCTGGGGTGCTCCCTGAGACTGTGCAACTTGTCCAAAACTGGCTCCCAGGCTTGTTCTTTTCCCAGAAGCCACTGTTAGGAATTGAACTCCCAGCTTCTGGCTCTCCAGCCAAATATCTAAACCAGTGGTTCTCCACCTGTGGGTCCCCAGATGTTCCTGGACTGCAACTCCCAGAAGCCTCTGCTACTCACTGTGCTGGAAGGGATTTCTGGGAGTTGCAGTTCAGGAACATCTGGGGACCTACAGGTTGAGAACCACTGGTGCAAACCATGCTGGCTCTTTTTGTGTAGCCAGCCTCAGTTGCTGCACCGATTAGTAGCGGGTCGCGTTTCTCCCCATGTCTGTGGGGAGGTTCAGACTCAGATCTGTGTGTAGCAGGCTGTAGGGAATGCAGAGCTGCCGAGCCCAGTGGAAGAGTTGGCAGCTTCGATATATGGAATATTTTCTTTTTTACAAATGCAATCCAAGTAGGTGGGTCTTGGTTCAAATTTCAACAGTGCACCTCAAAGTTGTTTTGGATAAAAACAGGGATCCTTGGATCCTGACAAACTTTGGAGCACCTCTATTTATTTATTTTTGGCAACATCTGTCAGACAGAGAGAGAGTGACCCCCCTGAGGTCATCCAGAGACCTTCATGGCTGAGTGCCAAAAAGACCCTGGACCTCCCAAATCTCTTCGACATCGGCTTGCTGGCAAAACATTAAACAGTTAATTTTCGACTACAATTGCCAGAATCCCCCAGTCACCGTGATCATGGCAATGGTGGCTGGAACATCTAGAGAAACACAGCCTCAGAGAGAAATGTTTCCCATTTCAGCTTGGAGGCTTTAAAAATTACATCTCTCGACCTGGTCACAGGTAAGACTTTCCAGTAGAGATGGGCACGAATAAAAAAAAATGGCATTTCGTTTGTCGTTTGTCATTTAGGGGGTCCGTTTCGGTCCGTTTCTGTTTTTTGTGAATTTTTGCAAAAAAATCGTTTTCGTTTTCATTCGTTTCGTTACCATTCTGTTACCATTTATTTCAATTTTTTTATTTTCAATTTTTTTTTAGGATTTTAAGCAATTTACTCATATTGCAGTAACAGAAACGAAACACACAGCAAAATTTCCGGCGTTTCTGTTCGTTTCGTTTCATTTTAGAGACAAAATTCGTTTGTCGTTTCGTTACGTAACGAAACAAAAAAACGGAAACGGAAACAAAAAAATGTTCGTTTCGTGCCCATCTATAATGAACTGATGTGCACCAGCTTATACCTGGCACTTTAGCAGCCATTCCAACATTAATTTGAGAACCACCGAGATTCGCTCCAAACTTGTTACACCAGTGTAGGAAGCCAATCGGATTTTGGCCTTTGAACATCAACTCCCAGAAGACCCTGCCACCATGGATCAAAGTTTCCGCAAAGTCAAGCCCATAATATATTGATGCACAGCCTAATGAAGTCTAGCATAGATTGAAAACTAGCTTTTTAAAAAGTGGCCTGATAAAGGCATCGCCAGCCCTTGCTTTTGTATTGTGTAAAGATCTCATGCCTTTATTTGTTGGTATTGACCTATATTCCTAGCAAAAGCATGCAGCCATTATCATAGAATAATGACTAGAGATGGGCACGAATAAAAAAAAATGGCATTTCGTTTGTCGTTTGGAGGGTCCATTTCGGTTCGTTTCTGTTTTTGCGAATTTTTGCAAAAAAAATCATTTTTGTTTTCGTTCATTTCGTTACCATTTTGTTACCATTTATTTCAATTTTTTGTGATTTTTTTTAGGATTTTAAGCAATTCACTCATATTGCAGTAACGGAAACGAAACGCATGACAAAATTTCCGGTGTTTATGTTCGTTTCATTTCATTTTAGAGACAAAATTCATTTGTCGTTTTGTTACGTAACGAAACAAAAAACGGAAACGGAAATGAAAAATTGTTCGTTTCGTGCCCATCTCTACTTTCCAGGCATAACCACCATCCCCTGCTTACCATGTGTGGCTTAGCAGCCTGCTGCCTGCCTCGGTCGTAGATGGGCTTCAAGAGAATATGAGTGTCAATGTTGTTCAAAACAGAAAGCCAGGTTAGATGGAGCTCCAGTCTGATCCAGTTTACCTCTTCTTAATTTTTTCCTTGTCTTCCTTTTTCTTCCTGTCTCGCCCACCTGAAGGAGGCGCTGTCAGTTGTAAGTGAAGACCAGTCCATATTTGACCCATCCTTCAGCACCCCACACCTGCTGAAGACCGAACTGCCCTCGGTGGATGACTATGGCAGCAAGGAAGGCCTCGGTCTGGAGGAACCCCAGTGGTCAGCCCAGGCCAACAACAACAACAGGGGCCACGTGGTGAAACAAGAGAATGAACAAGTCAACTGCTCTAGCAGGTCAGTGGCTTCCGGAGTCGGCTCTTCTCGCTTTGGGCAGATGTTGTCCAACAGGCGTTCCCCACCATGGGTCCCCAGATGTTCTTGTACTATAGATCCCAGAAATCCTGGCCCTCAGAGCTAGTGATGAAGGCTGCTGGGAGTTTTAGCCCAAGAACATCTGGGGAGTGAGGAATCAAGGTTGGGAAGCACTCGTGTAGAAGATGGGCAACATAATACAGATGTGTGACACAAAGGAACAGGTGAATCTTGGCTTCTTTTGGAAGCCCTGCCTACATTGCAGCCAGAAAACTGTTTCCTAGTCCCCTTCAAAGGATATAGGATTTATTTTTATTTCTTCTTCTTTGAGAGCTCCAGAGCTTATGGGGTAGAAAATACAGTAGGCAGTCAGCTTTCAAGCTCTGTTTAATTTGTCACATCATGCAAAGGGAATATACAGATGATGTAGAGCAGAAAGATTGACATTTGTGGCAGAAATATGCATATCTAAGGCTCGGTAATATTCTGTTACTGTCCTCTCTAATTTCCTCATTGTCTTCTATCTATGGATGCCAACTCCTTTGGTTGCCCTTGCTCCTGTACCTTTAATTGCATCAGGATGCCCGGGCTTAGAGCAACTATAAACATCAGCCAGTCATCCTCTCCCTCCCTCCAGAAGGTGTCCAGTTCTGCCTCTTGATACCCCAGAGCTGAAGCCTCTGCTAAAGATGTTTCAGAGAGGGTAGCCGTGTTAGTCTTTTCAAGAACTGCAGACAAAAATCAAAGAAAAACAAAAGAAAAGACACAAAACATATGGCACCTTCAAGACTAACTTTCATATTTTAATGTAACATTTCGTGGACACGTCCACTTCTTCAGACATATAGCAGAAGAATGAGGTGTGTAATATAATATGTGATGAGATATACATTGGTGGAGAGGGGAGGGGGAAGAGGAGGGAGAGATGATTAGCTGTAGAAATGGTGGGAGGGAAGATTTAGCCAGGGGTCATATATACATATGTTAAGTATTGTTAATGGCTCTGTGGCCATTATGTTAAGTGTGGTTTTAAGATAAATTCCTCAAGAGTCAGAAACCAGAACCAGATAGAGTGGGGTGGGGTGGGGCAGGGGTGGAAGAGAGGGGTGAGAGAGTGGGAGTTATTACCTTAGGGTCCAGGTGGAAGATAAACTTCCATGAGGCAGCCTGAGATTTGGACCAAAAAGACCTATCAACCTTGTTAGTCATAGCAATTACCACAATCAAAGAATATACAGTATAAAGTTGAAGGGGAGCTATAAGGCCATCAAGTCCAACCCCCTTAGGCAGGTACGCAAATCAAACCAAAGCTGAGCGGTGGTTGTCCAATATTCTCTTGAATGCCTCCAGGGTTGGAGCATTCACTACCTCCCACAGTAATTGGTTCTATTATTGTGCTACTCTAACAGTTAAGAAGTTTTTTTCCTGACATTTAGCCTAAATCTGGCTTCCTGTAGCTTGAACCTATTATTATACATCCCACACTCTGATCACGATGCGCCTAAAGTAGGGTAGCCTCAGTTTCAATGTTTTTCCTTTCAGAGATAATGAAGGCTGAATCTGATCTAGGACCCAGTTGTTTCTCTTTCTGGCCATCTGGGGTATGTGTAATGCAGGATAAGCTCCTAGCACTGATAGCCTTTTCACACGACCCCTAAGATCCGCTGGCCACTTAAATTCGGACCAGAGATCTTAGGGGCTTGTCGCTCTTCCTGTGTCCCCACCCCTCCGCACTTCCTTGCTCCTGTCTGCGTGAGGGGAGGGAGAAAAAAAGATAGGAAAAAATGCAGGCTCACCTCCATTCTGCCACTCGCTCTTGCCGCGGCAACATTCCAGTCTCTTAAGTAGCTCTTAAAGGGGCGGGAGCCAAAAAAATAACAAACAGAAGCGAGGAGAGCCCCGCACTCACTATCATTACAACGCATCAAGGACTTTTCACCTCCAGAGAGCAGGTACTTGAAAGGTGCTCTGGGACGCGCTAAAGTGGGTGTGGTCGCACTTAATTTCCTGTAAACTCCGGAGCTGGTGGGGAAGCATTTTTAAGCTCCGGAGCTGGGAGCCATTTGCCCCGGAGTTTAGGGGTCGTGTATAAATGCCCCGAGTGACCTAGGGATCTCCTAAAACTCCCGTCTCTTCTCCACCAGCAGACAATCCCCCGTGGACTGCAGCGTGACCCGGAGGAACAAAGCAGGCGGTACCGTCGACCCATCCCAGGTATCCTACTCTGGCGGGTATAACAACCAACGCAACAGCCCACCGGCCAATCCTCCTACTGAAGAGAAGAGGGTCATTGTACCAGCAGGTCAGTAGAAAACCCTGCAATCTTCATCTCCTCCCATTTCTTCTGGGTGTCACCATGGATGGCCATAAATGGGTGTGTACTAGGATTACATCATATTGTCCTGGATTTCATGGCCGAAAAACCTGAGGAGTGGCAGGCATCACAAGGGCTGAGCGTGGTGCCAGAAGAGAAAAAGGAACGAAAGAAAAAAATGGGCCTGGAATCCAGATAAACTCTAGCTACCCAAACAAGTGGCCAACCTCAAATCTGAAAGGAAAACTTAAGATGGCCAGGCTAGCGGCAACATTTCTGCTATTTAGGGCTTACCCTCTACATCATCTTACATGGCACTTGGGGAGTATTTTTCCCAGAGCTATTTCTACTAGGGATGGGCATGAAATGGAAAACTAATGTTTCAGCCCCATTTTGTTTTGTTTCGTTTCTTATGAAATGTTAAAAATAATCAAACAAAAAATGAAATGAAATGAAATGAAATGGCTCCCCTGGGTCCTAGAGGCACCAGACTTGGTGTCCGGGACCCCAGGAGCCATTTTTAAAGGGCTCCAGCCACTGACAGCTCAGCAGGAGCCTGAAAACAATGGAATGAAACGGTTTGTTTCAATGGAAAAAATGTTTTGTCTATAACGAAATGCTGCTCCCTCGTTTCGTTTTGTTTCGTCATGTAACGAAATGGCTTTTTCGCTTTTCGTTTCCTGCCCATCCCTAAATTCTACTATAGCTTTTGAAACAGCTGGGATCCCAAAGTCTCCAGTTGCGGCCACCTTATTCTTCATATGCAGTAGGTTTGGGAGCACCCAGTCCCAGCCTCTGTAACCTGTACCTTCCCAACAGACCCCAGTGTGTGGACCCACGAACATGTCCGCCAGTGGCTGGACTGGGCGGTGAAAGAGTACAGCCTCCTTGACATTGAGACCAGCCTCTTCCAACATATAGACGGCAAGGAGTTGTGTAAACTTGGCAAGGAAGGCTTCCTGAGGCTCACCTCGTCCTACAACGCGGACGTTCTGCTGTCCCACCTCTCGTATCTACGCCAGAGTAAGTCCCCAAGGGAGGCTTGTGGGGTCGGGAGGGGGGGGCTCCATCACTGCACATCTGGAGAAAGTAGACTGTCGCAATTCCAAAGTGCTTATATATTGGTATGTGTAGTGGCATGTGGGGCACCCGTCACGTCAGAGAGAAAGTATCATCTGAGATAAGCTTTGATATAAGACATACCTGCATCCAGTAGACCCTCGTATAACAAACGGTTTGTATAACATAAAAATCTGTACAGCATAAAACATTCTGGAGATAGGGGACGTTTGCTTAACAGAATCGCCTATGGGGCGAATCCGTACAACATAAAAATGGACGCAATTAGGGATTCCTCTGTTTTCAATGCATTCCTATGGGAAATTGGTATAAAGGAAACTTTGCTTAACATAATTTCATTTGGAACGAATCGATTCCTTTATACAAGGTACCACTTATAGGCAGTTAGTTCTCTGGGGGTGAGCTGTACCTAGTGGTGTTTTTAGGTAATTATGGTTGGGTAGTGGGAGAGAGGGAAGGCACAGCAACCGTTAGCCAGAGGAGCCGGGTCAAATGTGGATATTCATTTAGGTGGTTACTTCACGTCTCTCTCGCTGCTGTTCGTGGCCCCGCTGATGACCCATTCGTCGTTAGATACACTGGCATACATAAGCACACCCAGAAGCAGGAAGAGATTGGTGCATATAAGGGCCTTTTGTATTTGGTGAAGAGACAGGCAAGAGGGCATGGCTGGGATGATGATGATGATTAATAATAATAATAATAATAATAATAATAATAATAATAATAATAATAATAATAA
>JAHTLZ010000008.1:7633906-7663507 GCA_023846285.1 Phrynocephalus versicolor
AAGAAGAAGAAGAAGAAGAAGAAGAAGAAGAAGAAGAAGAAGAAGAAGAAGAAGAAGAACAACAACAACAACAACAACAACAACAACAACAACAACAACAACAACGAATTTATTGTCATTGTGTGTATATACACAGTATACACACACAACGAAATTCAGACACCCAGAGACCAGATTCAACACACACACACACACTCTCACACACATTTAAAAATCCCCTCAACACACACACATAATAAATCCCCAAACACTGCCCCGCCCACCAACCCCCCCCCCAAAAAAACCCCACAAGCATCGACACAACAGGCTGGGTAATACTGTCCAAGTGCTCGCTGCTGGTGATCCTTAAGTTCATTATTAAGGATGGGATGGTGTCCCACTTGCTTTAAAGGATAAGCCTCCCCCCACACCAGCTGTTGTCGCTCAGTGAAACACCATAGACTGTAGACTTGTGATTCCCAACTTGGGCTCCTATAGTGGTCTTGGACTTTAGCTCCCAGAAATACTGGTCAGCACTGGTCGTGGTGAAGGCATCTGGGAGTTTCATTCTGAGAACATCTGGGGAACCAAGGTCGGGAGCCTCTGGTCTAGAAGGTCCCATGTTCAGTTGTTGGTATCTCCAGACAGGGCTTTTCCTCCAGAATAACCACTGTGTGTTAGTTTGGTGAGACCAGGTAGCTTTATATGTCTATGTTTTAATTTAGGGAGGAGCCAGGGCTCTATGGCTGAGCCCTCCTTGCCTTAGCCACAGAGGTTGCTGGGTTCAATCCCCATTGCCAGCTGCCAATCTGGCAGGCTTTAGTATGTGGAACTTGGGGAAGTCACTGTCTTGTCCTTCGCCCAAGGACACACAAGCAAGCTTGTGCGGAGCTTGGAAGTAATGTGTTAGATTTCTCTGCTTAATGTTAAAACACTTGCTTCAAAGTGAAATGGTATGCATGCAGTGAGTGTTCAAAAAAAAAGTCTTTGAAACCGATGCTAAAATGTTTGAATGCTCTTCTTTAGATGCCTCATTTGGCTTGTCCCCTCATTTAATATGAAAATAGCAATTTTAACATTGAGGCACTCAGTTGGTGTTCTTTTTCCAAGTTTGGGTGTAGAGGAAAATCCTGCTGATCGCTGGTGTTTCTTTGCTTGTTTCCTCTCCTGCACAGGCAGCCCTACTTTTACTTATCCACCTGCACCTGTCATTAGCCAGCAACCTCCACCACCCCCTCCAAGAGTCCAGGTCAAATCTGGTAAGTGGACCAAAGAAACCCATTGCCTTGAATCAAAGGATGACAACAAGCAGGACAGCTGGGGATGGAATAGGAACCAGGTCTTGTGACTGTAATACAGTAGGGCCACAGGTATCAGCGGAAGATGAATCAGGAAAGGTTCCAGGTATTGATCACTCATCCCCTTCTTGGAAGTCCTGTTTTGAGAGTGGCGGGGATCTACTATTACAGTGCAGGGAAGAGACTTATTATAGAATCATAGAGTTGGAAGAGACCTCAATGGCCACCAGGTCCAACCCCCTGCCATGCAGGAACCCCCCCCCATCACAGGATGCCCAACAGATGGCCATCCAGCCTTTGCTTAAAAACCTCCAAAGAAGGAGACTTCACCACTCTCTGTGGCAACATATTCCATTACCGAACAGCTCTGTCATGAAATTCTTCCTAATGTTTAAATTGAATCTCTTTTCCTGAAGTTTGAGACCATTGCCCCGTGTCCTGGTCTCTGAAGCCATGGAAAATAAAACAGTCCCTTCTTCAATGTGACATCCTTTCAAATATTTAAACATAGCTATCATAGCCCCTCTCAGTCTTCTTTTTGTAAGGTTAAACATTCCCAGCTGCCTAAGCTGTTCCTCGTAAAACATTTCTTCCAGACCCTCAATCATCCTGGTCGCTCTTCTCTGGACCCGTTCAAGATTGTCAACATCCTTTTTTAAATTGAGATGCACAGAACTGGACACAGTACTCCAGATGGGGTCTAACCAGAGCAGAATAGAGTGGTACTATCACTTCCCTTGATCTAGACCACTGGTTCTCAACCTGTGGGTCCCCTGATGTTCCTGGACTGCAACTCCCAGAAATCCTGGCCAGGTCAGCTAGTGATGGAGACTTCTGGGAGTTGCAGTCCAGGAACATCTGAGGACCCACAGGTTGAGAACCACTGGTCTAGACACAACGCTTATGTTGATGCAACCAAGAATCACTTTGGCTTTCTTGGCGGCCGCATCACACTGCTGACTCATGTTCAATTTGTGGTCCACCAAGACTCCCAGATCCCTTTCACATGTACTATTTTCCAGCCAGGTGTCTCCCATCCTATATCTGTGCAATTCATTCTTTTTACCTAGATGTACCACCCTACATTTCCCTCTGTTGAATCCCATTCCGTTAGCTTTGGCCCAGCACTCTTACCCGTCAAGGTCCTTTTGGATTTTCATCCTATCCTTTAGGGAATTAGCAACCCCACCTAAATTGGTATCATCTGCAAATTTGATCAGCCCATTCTCTATTCCTTCCTCCAAGTCATTAGCAACATTCTTCCCAGCAGTTTCCATCTGTAACTGCTTTGTTTTGGTCATGGTGCAGCAGCAGTTCCTGGGGAAGCAAGGATATCTCCCGGTATTATACTCTTCAACAAAATTAGCTACGAACAATGTCCATCAACTATGCAGCTGTGTTTTCCAAAACCGGGCCTCTCAACGTTGCATTAGTTGTTCTACTGGGTCCTTTCCCAAGGAGAAGGTGGGGTAAAACTATTCAAAATAATAAATAATAAACGGCATCCCTCCTTCACTTGGGCATCTTTTCTCTCTTTTGGCAGAGTCTTCCTATGAGGAAATCCGGCGGAGCAGCTGGGGCAGCAGCCCTATCAGTGCCACTCCCAAAGGTACTGTGTGTTGATGTGATCCGTGGTGAACAATTTCACTACAAGCAGTCCAGGAATACATGCCCAGTTGTTGTCGTTTCCCCCCCCCGTGTTCTTTAAAGGCATGTTGATAGAGATGTCAAATGCTGGCGGAGGGCATCTCTTCGTATTAATTTCTGATCGGGCGCTCCAACGCTGGTGGCCTTCAAGTGAAAATTGGACAGCCATCGGTCAGATCTGTTTTGATATGGCTTCCCACACTGACCAGGAGGGTTGGACTCTTGTGACCTTATATAGGCCCTTGGAATGTCATTATTCTATGATAATGGCTGCATGCTTTTGCTAGGAATATAGGTCAATACCAACAAATAAAGGCATGAGATCTTTACACAATACAAAAGCAAGGGCTGGCGATGCCTTTATCAGGCCACTTTTTAAAAAGCTAGCTTTCAATCTATGCTAGACTTCATTAGGCTGTGCATCAATATATTATAGGTGGTACAGAAAAAAATGAAACTAGAGATGGGCACGAATCAAAAAATGGCATTTCGTTTGTCGTTTAGGGAGTTCCGTTTCGGTTCGTTTCCGTTTTTTGCGAATTTTTGCAAAAAATTCATTTTTGTTTTTGTTTGTTTGTTACCATTTTGTTACCATTTATTTCATTGTTTTGTGATTTTTTTTTAGCATTTAAAGCAGTTCAATGTATTGCTGTGACGAAAACAAAACGGACGACAAAATTTCCGGTGTTTCTGTTCGTTTCGTTTCATTTTAGAGACAAAATTCGTTTGTTGTTTCGTTACGTAACGAAACAAAAAACGAAAACAGAAACAAAAAATTGTTCGTTTCGTGCCCATCTCTAAATGAAACTCTAGCTGGCTGGTTTAGGGATCCAGAAAAGGCTTTGTGGCCTCCAGTTCTTTCCTCATCTTGATACTGCCTCTCAGATGAGCAGTTCCTATTTCTTGAAGAAAACAGTGACACTTCAAGTTAATTTAAGGCATTTTCCTACAAGGACAGCTTAACGTTTTCAACCAATCAATTAATTTTATTCTACAGCCAAGGGCTTGACAATACAGTATACAGTATATTCATAAAATATAATTAAAAGAGCATTAAAATTAGGGAAGTGCAAGAATTCTCTTTCGTGTTTTCTGGCCAGAGAAAAAGAATATGGCCACAAGTTCTATAGTGGACTTATTTGTGTCTTCTAGAAGATATTCTGTATACCAACCCAAGGATCTGCCTGGGAAACCTCTCATTATAGGGTGAAGGAGCCTGTAATAACCACATATAAAATGAACATGCTGCCATGTTTCCATTTCTTTATAATTGCAGGGTCATAATTCATTGATGGGAGATCCTGCATGGCAGGGGGTTGGACTGGATGGCCCTTGAGGTCCTTCCAACTCTGTGATTCTATGATTTTCATATGGTACATCCTAGTAGCAACCCTCTAAAACTGCAAAATGTTTTCCCTTCTTTAATATTTTATTTTCTTCTCTTTCAACTTTAAGGTTCCCCACCACAGATCCCTGGTGTGGGGCGGACTCCTGATTCCACACGTGTCACACCAGGTATCTTTGTATATCTCAATAGATTTTATTTATTTATTTATTTATTTATTTATTTATTTATTTATTTATTTATTAGGCTTATATACCACCCGTCTTCCCAAAGGAAGTCCGGGCGGTTTACAACAAACAATGTAACAAAATAACAGTTAAAATAAACACAGAGTTAACCAAGTAACAGAACAATAAAATCCAGTGTTGCAGATGGTGGGGCGGGGGGGGGGGAGATACAACTTTAATTGAATCAACCAAATGCCTCCCGGAAAAGGAGAGTTTTCAAAGCTTTCCAGAAGGCTGGCAGGGACTCTGCTAGGCGCACTTCTGTTGGAAGATGGTTCCACACGGTGGGGCCAGCCACAGAGAAGGCTCGGGCACAGGTGGATGTTCTCCGAGCCTCCCTGGGCGTGGCCACACGCAGCATGTGCGCCCACGACAACCTAGTCGGGCGGGCCAATGTTGACCGCTGGTCGATCATAAGCCTTTCTAATATGTGATGCCTTAGAATTGCAAGCTTTTTTTAAAAAAAAAAAAAACAGACTCCAGCCCTCTGCTTTTTTAATAAATGCAGCTTTCCAGCTAGTTTTGGGCACCACCTCTCATCCAGCATAAGCAGCACAGCCAAGAAGGATGAATGCTGAGTGTTGTAGTCCAGGAACAACTGGAGGCTGCATTTTGTCCACTCCAACATTTGGAATTACTGCCGTTCCCATCTCCATTCACTACTTTTCATAGGATCATGAAGTTGGAAGGGGCTGAAGAAGGCCATCAAGTCATAGAATCATAGAGTTGGAAGAGACCTCATGGGCCATCTAGTCCAACCCCCTGCCATGCAGGAACCCCTTCCCAATATTTCCAACAGATGGCCATCCAGCCTCTGCTTAAAAACCACCAAAGGAGGAGACTCCACCACCCTCCGTGGCAGCATATTCCACTGCCGAACAGCTCTAACTGTCATGAAGTTCTTCCGAATGTTCAAATGGAATCTCTTTTCCTGTAGTTTGAAACCATTGCCCCGAGTCCAATCCCACCTGCTCCATGCAGGAATACAAATCAAAGGATACCTGCCAGGTGGTTGTCCAAATTTCTATGGAATGCCTCCAGTGTCGGAGCACTCGCCCCCTCCCCCTGATAATTGTTTCCACTGCCATACTGCTCTAACAGTTAGAATGTTTTTCCTGATATTCAGCCGAAAGCTGGCTTCCTGTAACTGGAGCCCACTGCTGCGTGTCCTACACTCTCTGGGGCGATCAAGAACAGATCCCGCCACTCCTCTGTCTGGCAGCCCTTCAAATACAGCGATACCTTGTATAAAGGAATTAATTTGTTCCAAATGAAATTCTGTTAAGCAAATTTTCCTTGATACAAATTTCCCATAGGGATGCATTGAAAATGGAGTCATCCCTAATCACGACCGTTTTTATGTTGTACGGATTTGCCCCATAGGCGATTCTGTTAAGCAAATTTCCCCTGTCTCTGGAATTTTTTATGTTGTACAGATTTTATGTTATACAAACCGTGTGTTATACGAGGGCCCACTGTATTTGAAAAGTGCTATCGTACCACCCTTCAGTCTTCTTTCCTCAAGGCTAAACGTGCCCAGTTCTTCCAGTCTTTCGTCCTGAGTCCTGGTTTCCAGCCCCCTGATCATCCTTGTCCCCTTCCTCTGAACTCGTTCCAATTTGTCAGCATCCAATTTGAAGTGCGGTGTCCAGAACTGGACACGGTACTCAGGATTGTGCCAAACTAGTGCAAAAGAGAGGGGAACTATCACCTCATGGGATTTGGGGACTAGACTTCTATTAACACTGCCCTTAGTATAGCCCCAAACATAGGGGCATCAGCTCAGCCAGATTTAGGCAAGAGATGGAATCCACACACACACACACACAAAGAACATAATAACATAAGAAGAACGATGCTGGATCAGGCCAAAGGCCCATCTCGGCCAGCTTCCTGTATCTCACAGTGGCCCCACCAGATGCGCCTGGGAGTGCATGAGACTAGATATCTGTCTCCTGATACCACTCCCCTGCATCTGGCCCTTGAAGTATCCCAGTTTTAAGCCAGGAGATGACACATCTCCATCATGGTTTGTAACCTGGGATAGACTTTTCCTCCAGGAATCTGTCCAATCCCCTTTTGAAGGCATCCAGGCCAGATGCCATCCCACCTCCTGTGGCAGGGAGTTCCACAGACTAACAACGCGCTGGGTGCAAAAAATATTTTCTTTTGTCTGTTCTTAACTCTCCCAGCCCTCATTTTGAGTGGATGTCCCCTAGTTCTGGTATTTTGTGAGAGGGAGAAGAGCATCCCTCTGTCCACTTTACTCATGCCTTGCATTATTTTGTACACTGTGCCATGCCATGTGATGGGGAGAGAGAGAGAGAGACAGCTACTAGATGGGGAGTGTGACTTTTCTTGACTCTGCCCTCTGGCTGATTCTCTTCTCGTTTTTAGCAGATCCATACCAGGTGCTGGGGCCCACTAGCAGCCGTTTGGCAAATCCAGGTGGGTCCAAATATCTCTCATCTTTGGGGGTTGGGGGAGTTGTGGGTACACACAGTGTCGGGATCATAAAGATGATGGGATTCCTTGCTGGGATATCCATAGATATGAGGAATCTCCCAGACCAGCTAAGAGATTGATAGCGAAGGAATGTTAAGGCCTCTGAACACAAATGGATCATTAGGTGCTTGTTTATTGTTGCATCAGAATCAAAGGCAAGCAGGCAGGCTTCTGGATAGTAAAAAGCTCTCTCCCCTCCTGCTGCTCGGCTCTTTATTCACCATACACATCACAAACCCGTCAGCACAGCATCCTCCAATAAACACACAGGTTATTTTCTCCAGGCATGCTCAGTAGGCTCAGCATACCTAACATTCTTTTGGTATGCAACTCCTCTGCCTTTCAGGGGCCATCTTAGAATAGGCCTATTCTCAGCTCTGATTGGTCAGCCCTGTTCTCCAATAAGAGTGTGTTCTTAGTGTGATGTAATACCCATGCTGTTTGTCTGAGATCATGCACAGCTAGACTGACAAAGCATGGACAGAGCATTAAAGGCAGATTCCCACAACACAGTAAGATTCGGAAGGGCCGTGCCTCTTCTTTTCAACAAGGTCCTGGCAAGGTGTAGCTTCACCCGTTGGGTTTTTTGCCAGTCATGCCGCTATTGCAAGCCAGGTGGTGGAAGGAATGTAGCAAACAGATACAGTGGTACCCCAACTTAAGAGCAGCTCAACTTAGGAGCAATTCGACTTAAGAGTGGAAAACTGTTGGCATTTTAACTGCCGCCTTACAAATTTTAGATATGGTCAGCTCGACTTACAATTTTTTTTTGCTATTTTTTAAATTTTTTAAAATATTTTTTAAATTTTTTTAGATAGGTACCCAGACTTAAAAGCAGTTCGACATAAGAGCATGCATTCGGAACAGATGAAATTCGTAAGTCAAGGTACCACTGTACTGACAAAGGCCTGCCCTGACTGATGTGGCAAGCCAAGCCATGTTCTACGGAGAAAGGTGATCTGCAGTGGCCTTACCCAAACCAATGGCACCAAATGTATGTTGGGTGGCAACTCCCAGGAGTCCTCAACCCACTGGGAGTTGTAGCCCAAAGCATACGGAAACACCAGGTTTGAAAAGGATGGTTTACACAAGAGGTTCCCATTGTTAGGCTTCCAGATGTTTTTAGGACCTCATTTCCCAAGCAGCATGGCCAGCAGTCAGAGATTCTGGGAGTTTTTAACTCAAAACATCTAGAGTACCAATTTTTTTGTGGGGGGGGGGGGAGAGAATTCAGATTCACAGTTGGACCTGAGTTGTTCAGACCCATCCAATTGCTGACTGGCCTTTTAAAAAAAGAAAAAGAAAGAAAGGCAGTTACTTCACCTCCATTTTGTCTCTGTTAGTGTTGCACTTAGGAGCGATACAAAAAATGTTACTTCACGTCTGAAATTTGTCTCGACCACGACCCCGGAATGAGAGCTAAGCACGACAATTCAGTACCTGGTGCTGGGGTAGGGTTTTCCCTTGTCACTCTTTGTTCCTGCTTTCTGTTCCGAGACAAGACACCATGTAGTAACAACTGTCACACAACAAAACATTTGTTTCTCTCAGAAAACTGTGTCCGGGTTTTTGGTTGTTTTTTTTTTTAACTTTTCAGAAGTGAAATATCGAAAAGGAATTTTTAAGCCCCCCCCCCAAAAAAAAAGGAAAAAGGAAGCTAGACAGATTCAGTTTTTGTTACGGTACAAGATCGTGAGGTAACACTTGTCACGAGACAAGTTACCACGCCCATGGGAACACTGAAACAGGGACAAAACCACATGATCGCGACTAACGCTATCACGGTACAAAACTAGTCGCGGAACAAAGAAGGACGTGAAGTAACCGCCAAAACCTCCCCTCTTTATGTTCATGCTGGTGGCCATGCAGGGTGGAGGAAACGTCAGAATAATTTGATCAGCCAAGGAATAACAACATTTTTTTTTAAAAAAAAAAGGATACTAACCGATCTCTTGTCTCCCTGGCAGGCAGCGGCCAGATCCAGCTGTGGCAGTTCCTTCTAGAGCTGCTGTCGGACAGCAACAACGCCAACTGCATCACTTGGGAGGGGACAAATGGCGAGTTCAAGATGACGGATCCCGACGAAGTGGCCCGGCGGTGGGGCGAGCGCAAGAGTAAGCCCAACATGAACTACGACAAGCTGAGCCGGGCGCTGCGCTACTACTACGACAAGAGCATCATGACCAAAGTCCACGGCAAGCGGTATGCCTATAAGTTCGACTTCCAAGGCATCAACCAAGCCCAGCAGGGCCAGCCGGGGGAGCCTGCCCTCTACAAGTACCACCACACGGACCTGCCTTATCTTCCACCCTATCACCAGCAGAAGGTGGGCTTCGGCCTGGGCCACCACACCACGCAGATGCCCGCCTCCTCGGCCGGCTTCTTTGGAAGCCCTTCTCCTTACTGGAATTCCGGCAGTGGGAACGTCTACCCCAACGCCAATGTGCCAAGACAGGCCGGTGGTCATTTGAGTTCCTTCTATTAGTTGTGGGGTGTTTTTGACGACCCCAGGACTTCGGCTACTCAATGAATCTTCTCACTCCAATATCCACCAGTTCCCCAGAACAGTGATTCATCCTAGACCTAAGAAAGTGATAGCAACAGTGGAGGTTGTAAGCCATGGTGGAACCCATTTCCTCTTCTTTCCCCACTTCCATAAAGCCGTCTGTTCTTCTCATTCACCCCTGGATTCAGCTGAACCTCTTGCCAACCGGCTCTCCTGTCTTTACAGGATCTTTAATTCCAGGCACAACCCAGGAGGGACAAGGGCATTCCACGGAGATGCTTCATATCCTTCTACTAGCATCTTTTAGTACAATGCTTTCCAGCGTTGCGTCCCCAGGTACTTTTCGACTCAAGAACCCAGAGGCCTTCTCCACTAGCTGTGCTGACCAAGATTCTGGGAGTTGTAGTCCAAAGAACGTCTGGGGAATTCCAAGTTTGCGAACCACTATCTTAGTGTCAAGATAGCTGCTGGTTCAGTAGCTGTGGGCTTTCTAAAGAAATAAGACAATATATGGCTCTACCCTGAAACCCAGTACACACACACATACACACACCTTCCATTTAGCCAACTCAATTAATTGCTGAACCTTTCTTCCAACCCCGGGAGGCAGAGGTGTCTGGAGTCCACTCCCACATCTAAAGAGAGTACGTTAGCTTCTACAGCCTAGCACAGCTCATGAGATATGCCATGGTGTCCTTCTCTACCCCTGAGCATCTGCAGCCTGGAGCTCCTGGCAAATCTGTCCCCGAAATCTTTCCATAATATTCACTCGAGAATCGTGGTCAAAGAGCAGCAAAAACCCAAGTGTTCCACTTAGAACAGTGGTTCCCAACCTTCCTAATGCCGCAACCCTTTAATACAGTTCTTCATGTGGTGGTGACCCCCTTGCCCTGCTTGGAAGAGGCCACAAGTAGAGGTGGGCATAAAACAGAAAACCGATGGTTCGGTTCGTTTTGTTTCGGGCCCACCCTTGGTTCGGATTTGTAAAAACCAGCTAAGGAGATGGGCCGTAACTGCAGCTCCCTAGAGGGACCATGAAATGGGAGTTTAAAAATTTGGGGGGGGGGTATTGAGAGCATAACCCATCTCAGTCTCTAGATGTTGCCCTAATTCTACATTAAACAATGGTAGGTAACACATAGTTCCCTCCCCCCCACCCACCCCCTGTCACTGATTCATTGACACCTCCTGACACATACAGGATCCAGATTGCAATCCAGGCAAGGGGACATAAACGTCGAAATGGACTTAAGCATCCAATTGCGGGACCACGGTCCTTCTTGTGAATACACCTTCTGCCATAGGACACCCTTTTTATTTTGTAGAGTGTTTGGTGGTTGTTCTGTAACTAGTCTTCTGTGTAATAAAAGTCATGCTGTACTTTAAAAAGTGAAGCCATCTGGATTGGTTGCAGGGTTAGGCCCACGTTGTCACATACCAAGTAGCTGTAAAACAGGCATGACCAAACTTCAGCCCTCCTGATGTTTTGGACCACAGCTCCCAGAATTCCAAGCTTGTATTCCCAATGGCAAAGGACTGTGGGAGTTGTGGTTCAAAATATTTGGAGGGCCGAAGTTTGGACATGCCTGCTGTAAAATCAAGTTGCATGTTCTCTACACCAGAGATGAGCATACAGTTCTATGGATGGTCCTGATTTCTCTACATGGACCAACAGAGTTCAAAGACAACCCGGTGGCATATTTCCTATCTTTATCTGGAGAGACAGCTGGTACCTGTATACAAAGTATGTGCCTCAGCAGTGAGTTATAATCACTATCTTAGACCGGATTAGAGATGGGCACGAAACGAACAATTTTCCATTTCCGTTTTCGTTTTTTCGTTTTGTTACGTAACGAAACGACAAACAAATTTTATCTCTAAAATGAAACGAAACGAACAGAAACACTGGAAAGTTTGTCGTGTGTTTCGTTTCCGTTACTGCAATATGAGTGAATTGCTTAAAATCCTTTAAAAAAATGACAAAGAATTGAAATAAATGGTAACAAAATGGTAATGAAACGAAAGCAAACGAAAATGATTTTTTTGCAAAAATTCGCGAAAAACGGAAACGAAACGAAACGGACCCTCCAAACGACAAACGACAAGCCATTTTTTTTTTATTTGTGCCCATCTCTAGACCGGATCAGTGGGTACGTAAGGAGGCACAGTGGTGAATCCAGTTGCCAGCGTCTGCCTCCACAGTCCACTACCTAAACCACCGAGGTATCCAGCAGTCATAGGAGGCTGCCTTACAGAGACTCGAGTTGTTGACCAAGCTAGGTAAGTGTTGTCTAAACGAGGGGCGAGCAACTGAGCCTCTCCAGATGTTTCTGCAGATGAAGATCCACTATCCGGCTCCCTTTGGCAACCTCTCAGAGGCGGACTGTTGTCGTCTTTCAACCCACACCTTCCCTGGTTCTTGCTCTCCTTTATTTATTTAGCCCAGGGACCAGAGTCAGGGTCCACCCCAGCAGCTGTTGTCTGCCCCTATAGCCTCCCTCCTCTGCTGCGGTCAAAGCCTCCGCCTCCCCGCGGCTTCATCCCATCTGCTTCCTGCTCTTATGCCCTAAAGCTTTAGCGTCCTTTCCTGTTTGTCCAGCTCCGGGACAATGCAGACAGATTGTCTCGCAAAAGCAAGGCCGAGAGGCAGAACAATGAGGAACAGACAGGTCAGAGAGTAACAAATGGGGAGGGCAACTTCCTTTCCCTTGATTGGTTCTGTTTATCTCTCCTGGTCGGGGGGGGGGAGATGCCTCTGTTTCCATTCTGAAACACACATCCAAGTGCAGGGTAAGAGGGACACACACTTTGTTAAGGGGCCAAGCCTCGTATTCTGGAAAACAGATTCCTTGGGCTGAAATTCCAGTGTTTCGGAGATGTAACTCGGGTAGCTGCATGGGCCCAAGGAACCACAAATGAAGTCCGGACTTGCCAGTGGCAAAACCAAGCCAAGTAACGTGCAAGGTGCAGGAAGCACGAGAAGCTTCTGCTGTGACTGTCACTTGCTTCCAGCCGGTCACCTTTCCCCTTCTCTAATACGATCTGACTCCTAGAGGACCAAGAGATGGGATGGAAACCAGAATAGCTGCTCTTTCATGCTCAAACTCTGCAGTTGATCAGAGAGCTGTTAGTTGTGCCCATGGCCAGGCATGAACTAAGTTAATGGCTATGTTGATCATATGTTACTACTGTGGCACTACGGTTGAGAACAGGCATTTGGTCAGCTGCGATGAATAGAATCTGCAGGAGAAATAAGTAAAACCGCTTTCCTATCTAGTACAGGTGCTTGCAGCCTGGCAAAATTATTCCCAAACCATGCAGTTCTTTTAATTAGAGATGCTAGCAACTGGTCATGGGGCCTTCTGTCAATACAGCATGCACTCCTCCCCTGGAACTATGGGGTTCTCTCCCCAATTTTACATGAAGAGCGTCTGGATATAAGCTTCCAGGAAACCCCACTTTCGTTTTCAAGGCTTCAAAGCTGGTTGTCTAAACTAAGGATAAACCAACTGCTGATCAGAGGCATCCATAATGACAGAATCATCGTAGGGTTGGAAGCTTGGAGGTCTTCTAGTCCAAACCCCTGCCCACGGCAGGAGACCTCATACCAGCCCGGACAGACGGCAGTTCAATCTTTTCTGGAAAACTTCCAGCGATGGGGCACTCACAACACCAGGAGGGAAGCTGTTCCACTGTTGAATAGCTCTCATTGCCAGGAAATTTCTCCTTATTTCCAGCTTGGCTCTACGGCTGATGAGTTTCCACCCATTGGTTCTTGTAACAGAAATGACAAAACTCCCTGATCTGATCCAGCTGGGTGTGCTGCTGGCAAGTACTCCTGATGTGGCCAGAACAGCCTCTCCCATCACTGGCTAGGCTTGCTAAGAATGACCAGAGCTGCAGGGTGACCACATCTGGAGATTGGCAAGGCACCCAGCCCTTGGGTGGAGAGGGCTGACGGTGGAAGAGAAAGCATTGCTCAGGAAGTTGAAAGGTAAAATGCAAAACAACTTAAGTGGAGTCCCCCGAGATGGCTTTCCTCCTGTTTCCCATGCCTGCATGGTAGGCTTGAATTCTGGATTCTGCCTAGGTTTTCCCCATTCCAAAAGAATGAAGATGCTCTCTTACATCTTATTTAGTAGCAGCGAGAGAGATTACATCTAAACAATGGTTCCCAGCCTTGGGTCCCCCAGATTTTTTGGATCAGAGCTCCCAGAAGCCTTATCATTATCTGTTCTGACCAGGATTACTGAGAGTGGCAGTCCAGGAGAATATAAGGTACCCACGGCTGGGAGCCACTCCACTAAAATACGATTAACTTGAGAGACTGTGGTTAATGGTTGCTGACTGTGTTGAACACCAAGAAATCCGTTACAGTGCACATCAAGTTTGAAATATATAAACAACCATCCCTTCAAATTTTCTGTTTCTTACGCCTCCCATCCCAAGTCCAAATAATGCCTCTCCCGTGGGCCCAGTCAGGGAGCTGGTCCCTCTATGAGCAAGGCTGCCATTCTGATCTGAAGGTAAAGGTAAAGGCTCCCCCTGCACAGGCATGCTACTCGTGTCCAACTCTAGGGGCAGTACTCATATCTCTTTCTAAGCTGAAGAGCCAGTGTTGCGCAAGTCCATGGCCATGTGGCCGGCATGGCTGCAAGAAAACTGTGTTTTTACCTTCCCACTTTTACAGCTTTACCTACAGTGGACCTTCATATCACAAATGGGCTGTATAACATAAAATCTGTACAACATAAAAAATTCCGGAGATAAGGGAAATTTGCTTAACAGGATCGCCTATGGGGCGAACTGTACAAAATAAAAATGGTTGTGATTAGGGATTACTCTGTTTTCAATGCATTCCTATGGGAAATTTGTACAAAGGAAAATTTGCTTAACATAAATTTCATTTGGAACAAATTACAGTGGTACCTTGTATAAAGGAATTAATTTGTTCCAAATGAAATTATGTTAAGCAAATTTTCCTTTATACACATTTCCCATAGGAATGCATTGAAAATGGAGTACTCCCATTTTATGTTGTACAGATTTGCCCCATAGGCAATTATGTTAAGCAAATTTCCCCTATCTCTGGAATTTTTTATGTTGTACAGATTTTATGTTATACAAATTGTTATACAAGGGTCCACTGTAATTCCTTTATACAAGGTACCACTGTATTTAAAAACACCAAAAAAAGTGCATGGAGTGCCAGTGCTGCAAAAAAAGACATGCTACCTTGCAGCAAAAGTCCAACTGGATCTGACCCGAGGCCTCTCTAGTCCAGCAGTCAGGCCAATGAAGCCAAAGACTGTCCCCCTCTGCTGCATCTCTGTTGACCTGCACTGACACTTATTCCACCGGAAAAAGAAAAGAACACAGTAAAACTTAAATGTTTGAGGCAAAGGGAAACTTTTGGGAAGTGAATCCCACACAGAACACGAGTTGAGCTCTCGTGATACGAAACAAAGTTACGCGCCAATTTTATTGTCTTTGAACATTTTCTACGCACAGAAATTGGTATTACCGAGAAACGCTCCCGAGCAGGGAATGACGGATTGTAGCTGCTCCATAGCAAGCCTTGGAGGCCATGCTAGCTCAGTTGAGTTCTTGAGAAAGAGAGAGAGAGTGAGCAGACACACGTCTTTAGAAGGCAGGGCACCTCTGATGCGATGGCTATGGGATGAGTTATACAGAGTGTCTCTGATCTCTGGCTAGCAAAAACTCTCCTGTGATCTCCATCTTCCCCAGGAGAGGGCAGGAGTGAGAATATATACAGAAGCGCCCACTGGGGTTTGGGGCAGAACGGCCGATTCTGCCACCTCCACCCGGCTACCTCAGCCCCAGCTTCTTCTTCTCCTTTTGCTTCTTGCGCACAATGTCAATGTTGCGGTCCTTCCACATGCTTTTGCGTAGCTTGATGGGCCGGCTGCCTACGTACTTTCCTGATGCAGTGCAGGGAGAGAAGAAAAGGAAGGAGTGTTCAGTTAAGATGCCCCTCCTGAATCCTGCCAGCTTTGAAGGGTGACAGCATGGTCCAGCTTGTTTCCTAGCTCATCGTCTAGTGAATACTCTGATCCAATGTCAGTAACCCCAACAACATCCCAACACTATCTTGAAGAATAGAGTGTTGGCCTACGCAAGTCAACTCTGGCCACATATTCAAAGAGGAAACGAAGGCAGCGTGCTTACTGACTGCGGCAGCACCATTGAACGGAATGATGGAAATAAGCTCAAACAATTCCCTAACACGGCTGGAGATTTACAGGCCTGGGGACTCGAGATCAATGTCTGGTCCTGGTACTCGGGTGTTAAGGTCATCAGGAGAGGCCTTTTATCTCCATGCTGCCACCCTCACAGGTACGTCTCGTGGGAACCCATGAAAGGGCCTTCTCGACTGCTGTGCCCAGACTCTGGAACTCCCTCTTACTAGAGGCCAAGACTGCCCCATCTCTGCTGTCTTTCAGGAAACAAGCAAAGACCTTTCTCTTCAGGCAAGCTTTCCTACAATTACTTGAGCCTTGGTGCTGCCTCCAACAGGCCTCTGACGGGCTTCCGGGGCTTGTTGGAGGCCCCAGAAGTGGATTCCTTTATTTCAGAAGTGACTTCTGGTTTGCCAGAAACCACTTTGGGGAGGGGGCTCTGAGAGGCCCGGGAAGCCCATCGGAGGCCCGTTCAGGGCAGCGCCAGGCCTGGGGTAAGTGCAAGAGGTCTCAAATGGGCCCGTGCAGCTTGCCCCAGGAGCCCTTGGTTTCATATAGTGCAGTCCCACGATATACCAGGACCACCGTATATGAAACACAAAATGGTGGGGGAAGGACTGCATCAGCAACCCAGCCTGGGCTATATGGAGGCCAAGCATGTCCTTTGCCAGTGATCTACAGTTCTTCTGCACCTCGCATAAGCCAGACATGTCCAAACTAGGGCCCTCCAGATGTTCTGGACCACAATTCCTACAGTCCTTTGTCATTGGCAATACAGGTTTGGAATTCTGGGAGTTGTGGTCCAAAACATCACGAGGGCCGAAGTTTGGACATGCCTGCCGCATAAGCATTGGGGGAAATTCCTGCCGGGAGTAAGATTAGAAATTCTCGACTGTGCGTGGCTCTAAGCCCTCCTCTCTAGGGACTGGGCAACCCGACTAACTGAGGTTCTTGGCCCACTTTCGGCAAAGAGCTGCATCCTCTCACCGTTCATTTCCCGCATGGCTCGGACGTAGTCGTTTGGGTCCTTGAAGCTGACGAAGCCGTAGCCTTTCGTCTTGCCCGTGCGCTTGTCCCGGATCACCTTGGCCTTCAGAAAGGAGGGGTACCGGCTAAAGGCACGTGCAAGGATGTCATCATTCACCTCATTGCCCAGGTCGCCGCAGAAGATCCGGAAGTCATCTGGAGAGAAAAAAAAGATCAGAGGATTTAACAGCCTGGCTTTGATTAAAGCGGTGGGTGGCCTAGTGAGTACCTAGCCTACAAGGTGACAGACATGTGGGCACAAGGTCAAGTGAGGAAGATTTGAGATCGACCCCTTTCCTTTCTGCTGTGGAAAAGTATACAATCAGACAGTGTTTCGCCCTTCTCAAATATGATTATGTGGTCGGGATGTACGGAATTCAGAACCATATGGAAAATTCACATGAAAAATCAATACACCACTTCAGAATGAAAGCTACCATTTAAGAGCCTTTGGGTCGTTCAAGCTAGCCACCGCAACCCTTTCCGAGCTAGGCAGGGACCATAAGGAGAGATGTGAATGACCAGGAAAACAAAACAAAACGGGAAAGTTTGGAAAAAAGTTTTTCCCATTTTTCCCCTGAAGCCTTGTGGGCTTTCCCTTGAAAAATTGAAAAATAAAAAAAAGATTATGGAATGTTTTATTTTAAACCGCCCTGAGTTCCCTTAGGGAAATAGGCTGCGGTATATAAGTCTGAAAATAAATGAATAAATAAAAATAAACATGATGAATATAATATTTTAAAACAGGGTGTTCAAATATTTTCCAAATCATTTCTAAAAAAATCCGCATAGTATCAGATTATTCTAATTTCTGTGCACTGAGGACAAGCAAGTCCTAGGTTACAAACTGAACTCTGCAATGGAAGAACAAGATGCATTTCTTCCTTTAGGAGGCGCTGCTATTGTCACAAGAAAAAGGTTTCACTGTTGTTTTGGCATGTGGGTGGGTATGTTTGGTTCTTTCCTGTCCTCTTCTCTAGGCCTCAAAGCACTGGAAGAAAATACAGAGCAACAAAAATGATTCTGATTAAATGTCATGCCCATTCAACGAAAATTGGTCCCATTTCGTTCTATACACTCCCCCCCTCTTCAATTCTTTTCACCGGAATCAGGTTTTTATTTTATTTTTATTTAATACTGTGAAGAGGAAATATGAATTTTTAATTCTGGATGTTTTAAAACAATGTTTTGTAGAGGGTTTTTTTTTGTTCCCCATAAACTAGTAAACAATTCAGGAGATTGTTACTCCATTTGTTACTTTAAAATATGCAAATAAATATTATTTTAAAAGTCAATTCTGTTTGTAATAATTGGATACACTATATTTTATTATACTACTTGTGATGAATTTATGGCAAGTCAAATTGCCCCTAGTCATACTTTATGTTCCTAAAGTAACAGAATGACTTCCAAGCTGTAAAAGGGGGTGGAGTGCTAATGTAGGATTTTTTCAATTTTTCCAAAAAAAATTATTTCCACCCGGAAAAAAAATGGGAAAAAATGGGTTTTTTTCCCGAGCTTCAAAATTTCCAGAAATTTTACATCTCTAACCCTAAGTGGCCCTCCTCTATTCCCAGACCCACTGAGTTCAGCCCATGATGGCGTCAAGAAAATGGGGTTTATTACAACTCTGGGTGGAAGGGGCTGAACAAACTCCTTGTCCTCCCCAACACCTGTGAGGGGCTGCACTCCTTCCTGGTCTTCGGTTTGCATCCCACTCTCACTCCAGGTCTGGGCACTCGGGTCCTTGCTCTCTTCAACCCCTGTGCCAGCAGGGGCCTCAGAGGCTCCTTGTGTTCCTGGGGGGGTGGGATGGTAGGCAGGCAAGCCCTCTTTGTGAATCCTCCCCTTCCCCCTAGACCAGGCATGTCCAAAGTCAGGCCTGGGGGCCAAATGTGTCCCGTTTTCAAATTTTAGGTGGCCCTCAGCTTCTTCTCCCTGCTGGCTCTGCCTGTCACTCATCCCCACCGGCCGGCCCTTCCCTGTGCTGGCTAGAGACGTTAGCTTGCAGTTTTAAGGTTTGCTTGCCCTCCCTGCCTCCATCTGTCCTGCCCTACCACCTGCCCAGCCTACCCCCCCTGGCTCCGTTGCTGCAGCATCCGCCCCACCACCTTGCATATCCTAGAGGCTTGTCCAAAGTCCGGCCCGGGGGCCAAATGTGGCTGAATGGTCGGCCCACACACATTTTCACCTCACCAAACCTGGCCCTCCTTGCAAAAAGTTTGGACACCCCTGCCCTAGACACTCACCAGGATCCCATTCCAGCAGGCTGGGATCTTCCCAACATGTCCCAGCAGCGGTTCGAATGCAGCGCTTCAGTTTCTCCTGTTTGGTCTTCTTTTTGTCTTCCGGGACGCTCTCCACTACAGGCTAGGGGCAAGAAGAAAAGTGCTGCGTCGTTCATCGGCTAGCGCCAGGATCTTACTCAAACATGAAATTCTCTGTCGAGTCCCGTGAATTCTAGGCAGATAACACTGATGCGTGTACTGGAAACTCCACCCAAACATTCACATCTGCCTCAGGTGACTGGAGAAGATTCCACCATTCCGGCAACCAACCACGGAGCGTCTGAAGCCCAGAAGGTGGTCTGGGCTGCTGCTGATAGCTTAGACTAGTCTGGCCCAGCACTCTGCCCTCCCTGTGCATTTGATCAGAAGCCCCTTCTTCCCTAAATGACACAGGAGTTTTAGTCTAACACAACTAGAAGGCACAAAGCCAGGAAGGCTACAATAATGAAGGACAGATCATTAGCCAAAATTCCTGCCTTGTACCTCCAGGTTCTAAGGCAGCATTCCGGAATCTACCACGAGGGGGAGCAACAGTGGAAACAATGATGTCTCTCATGTCCTACTTGGGAGCTACCCAGAGATACTCGGTTGGCCACTTTTTTTTCATTATTTTTTCACATTTTCACTCTGCCTTTCCTCCAGCAAGGCGGGACACAAAGCTCACCTCCTTCTCCTCCCCATTTTATCCTCATGGCAAGCTCAGGAGGGTGGGCTGAAAAAACACAACTAGCTCAGGATCACCTCCATTTTTGGTGCTCTGTTTTGCACGAGTGCCCCCCCAAAAGGGTTCTATTGCAACGGGAGCAAAAACCGTCACTGTGGGTGTGCAGGGGAAGAAAAGCAGGGAGGGCGGAGGGCAAAGGCACATGATCACATTAGAGGAAACCTTGCCCAGTGACTTTCATGTCCAAGTACAGATTTGACCGTAGGTATTCTGAGTCATCAGTCCCACACTACCAATCATTGAATGGGTGAAGCAGGGCTCCTAGCATTCTAATGGACCTCCAATGGCTCTTTTAACCGATAGCAGTGGGCGCCCGGCTTGCATGAAGTTTTCAGTCCAGTCCCTGGCAATCTGACGAGACTACATTTCCCCCTTTTATCCTACGGTTTTGCACCCCCAATCCTCCAGATATTTTAAGAATCATCACAGAGTGCACTTCTTGTCAGAAACAATAGAAAGAAATGGAATTCATTTTTTTTTTTAAAAAATGAATACAAATAGGCAGTAAGAGCAACAAAACAAATTCAATATAAAAGACCATCACACAGGATCACATATCCCTTTGATATTCATCTCTCTCTCTCACGCACATACAAATAAGCACACATGAGTTTGGGAATCAACACTGCAGGGGAATACAGTGGTACCTTGTATAAAGGAATTAATTCATTCCAAATGAAATTAAGTTAAGCAAATTTTCCTTTATACACATTTCCCATAGGAATGCATTGAAAATGGAGTCATCCTTAATTACGACCGTTTTTAGGTTGTACGGATTTGCCCCGCAGACGATTCTCTTAAGCAAATTTCCCCTATCTCCGGAATTTTTTACGTTGCACAGATTTTTTGTTCTACAAGGGTCCACGGCATATTTCTTTCAGAATCTGCTGCAACCTATTTATTTATACCTCCTATTTCTTTACCTCAACAGGAACAAATCCAGCCTCCGTCCCCCGGGGGCGCTTCCCTCGTGCCGATCCGACGTCGTGGCCTCGCAGTGATGGCGGAAGCCCTCGTGGATCCACCAAGGGGGGAGGTTCCGCCTCTGGCATGCTTGGACCAATCACGGGTTCCTCGGGGGCGGCTGGTTCTTTTTCCTCCACGACTGGTGGAGGGAGCTCCCGGTGCTCCTCCTGCACAAGTGATGGGGAGTTTGGGGCGGGGGGGAAAGAAGCAACAGCGTGTGATGCAGAGGCCTGAGATTCATGGGAGAGCGTTTCTCAGAGCCCACCCGCCACCCCAAGGACAGACTGCCAGGGACAGAGTCCTGAGAGGCTGAGAAGCCACAGGTGTCTACACCCTAGCGTCGCAGTTGAGGCCAGAAAAGAAGTCACCATGTGGACACGGGGGCAAATGTAACGCACTGGCACATTCTACTCATCCTACTCACAATTTCTTCGAACTGTTGCCTTCTGGCAGAAGATACAGAACAATTAAAACTGGGACCACACGTCCTCTGAACAGTTTTTATCCCAGAGCTATAATTGCACTTAATAATGAACTCAAGGACCACCAGCAGTGAGCACTTGGACAGGATTACCTAGCCTGTTGTGTAGATGCTTGTGTGTGTGTGTGTGTGTGTGTGTGTGTGTGTGTTTGGGGTGGGGGTGGGGGGGTAGTGTTCGGGGATTTTTTATGTGTGTGTGTTGAAGGGTTTTTTATTATGTGAGAGTGTCTGGGGATGTGTGTGTGTGTGTGTGTGTGTGTGTGTGTGTGTGTAATCTGGTCTCTGGGTGTCTGAATTTCATTGTATGTGTATACTGCGTATATACACACAATGACAATAAATTTGTTGTTGTTGTTGTTATTACATTCACTGACCTCCTGCTTCTTCACCGGTGGAGCAGAATATACCGTCGGAGCCGCCTGGATGACTGTGGGGTTCACTTTCGGAGGGGCCACGACAGGTCGAGGGACAGGCACCAGGGGAGCCAATGGACCCACCGTCATCCCCGGCCCAACCTAATGGAAAAGGAAATGGAAATCTTACCTTGGTTTCAACCTTACCTGAGTGACTCTCCGTCACCACCCCCACCCCCACCCCCAAACATGTCATCTGAGATAGTTCATAAAGTGGTGGCTTTCCAAAGGCTTCTCACATTTTAAGTGGCCCTCTAAGTTCATGGTGGGGTTTATGACACAGAAGAAGCTGGGAGGAATGGATGGCAAACACTCAAGCCGTTGCGAAGGCATACAATGTGAAAGAAAAATTCTCCCACAAGCTGAAAGTTCACAGCCTCCGAGGAAGGGTAAACAAGGGGCAGGGAGAGCAAAAATCATCGGGCTCTTTCAAATGAAAAAAGGAAAAAAATGAAAAATGAAAAAAATGAAAAAAAATGAAAAATGAAAAAAAATATTCAAATGAGAAAGGTGGGGTAAAAATACTCTGCTGTTGCTTCCCAACTGTCTCTACAACTTTAAATGGAATATCAGGAAAAATGTTCTAATTGTTAGAGCAGTATGACAACGGAACCAATTAGCTTGAGAGGTAGTCAAGAAAAAAAATCAAAAAGACTTTGATTGGAATTCCTGCATTCAGCAGGGGATGGAGGACTCAACGGCCCCCTAGGCCCCTTCCAAATCATTTATTCTATGTTACTTTGGAGTTACGGTTTATTAGACTTCCACCCCCCACCACCCCTGCATATGCATGCTAGTCGTGTCCGACTCTAGGGGCTGTGCTCTTCTCTGTATTCAAGCCAGAAGAGCCAGTGCTGTGCAAGTCCATGGCCATGTGGCCAGCATGGCTGCAAGGAAACAGTTTTACCTTCCCGCTTTTTACGGCGGTACCTATTTATCTACTTGCATTTACATGCTTTCAAACTGCTAGGTGGCTCAGTGGACTAAGGCACCGAAACTGTAGACTGCAAAGTCGGCAGCTCGGCGGTTCGAATCCCGGGTGCCACGCAGACTTCCAACCACAATTAAAGAAAATGACTCTGGAACAGTGGTGGCGAGCCTTCGGCATGCCAGAGGTTTTGGACCACAACTCCCACAGCCCTTTGTCATTGGCCATCTAGGCTTAGAATTCTGGGAGTTGTGGTCCAAAACCTCTGGAGTACCGAATGCTTGTCACCACGGAATATCTGTTTCCCAGCAGCACCTCTAACCCAGCAGGTCGACCTTCAGGGTAGAGCACAAACAGAGATTCCCTTAAGAGGAGCATGCACATCAGACACTGGAGGGCTGCCCTGTCCTGCCCTGAAATGTCAAACTCAAACGACTCTTTCTTAACTCTCATCTTTGGACAGCAGAGGAAACGGCCTCCAAAGGGCCCCAAAGGTGAAGAACAACAGGTATGACAATGCTAATCTCCTGCTACCTTGCCCTGTTCCCCCCAAAGGCAAAACAGGAAGTAGCACTCACTGGAGGGCCAGGTCTCATGGGTCCTATTCCTCCCAGGGGAGGGACAGGCGCTCTCTGCATTGGTGGCCCCATAAGCATTGGCGGGCCTTGGGGACCTGGCATGGGGGGCCCCACCATCTGCTGGTGATGAGGAGGACGCATTGACAGGGGCCGAGGACCACCTAGGAAAAAAACAATAATAATAGTTAGGGGATGTTATTTTATATTTATTTGTTTGTTTGTTTGTTTTTATACCGCCCGTCTTCCCAGGGGAACTCCGGGTGGTTTACAAGGAAGAATGAGACAAAACCATATAAAATCAATACAACAATCGAGACACACATGCACACACACAGACAAAAAAAAAAAAAACCACTGACAAAAGAGCCGAAAGAAACATTGGCAAGATGGCAGCTCTGAGGGAGAGAGAGAAAAACTATTAAAGGTTGCCAAATAATAGTTAGGGGATATTATCCAGCAACTGTTAACACCACCCAACAAAATGGAGCTAAAAATACAGGAGGAATGGATGTCTGTTTTAGTTACTCTTGCTCCTGGCCAGGACCCTCGCTGCGCGGGGATCTGTCCTACCCCTATCCCCCCACCCCCACCCCCACCATATCCGTCCCTATGCACAGGTTCCATCATAAATGGAATTTTAAAAATGTTGCAGCAAGTGCAAAGGGGAGGAAAAGCCCTGTGCAGAGGGGGTCACAGGGAGACACATGGACCTCAGAGAGAACATTGCTCTTGGTGGAGTAAGTTAGGAAGGGTTTTGATTCAAAAGCAGTACTTTCCAAGAGCCTACTGACTGCCTAGCATGCTGGTGAGAGAAATAAATAGGAAGGGATACTTGATTCTCCCACACACACCACTCAAGACCCCGCAAAGCCCCCCGCTCACAACCTCAGGATCCAAAGGGCAACTTGACATACAAGGAAAAACCTCACACATCTTTCCCTTCTTCTATGGCCAGTGCATCAAGAGGAGGTTAAAACAATCAGTTGTATTTAAGGAAGCACTTCAGGACATTATACTTAAGGCTGCACATCAATTCATCTCTACCCTAAAATATTCTGACCTCCTCTTTCTCCTTAAGAAAGATCCAAGAGAGCTTACATTATTCACATATGATATTTAAAGCTAAAAAGAGTGCGAATGCAAATACGAAAAAGGATCAAACCAATGACACAATAAAAGACAATAGTAGACAAAAGCAACACCAAACACATTCAAAGCAGTGAGGCACAAGGATCCATTTAAAGGCGCCTTTCAGGTTGCCAGTCACCAAGGGGAATTGACTGGAGAACTTATTAGGAAGTGAGACGAGAAGCTACTTTTTGCTGCCAAGGACAAATGACGATTCCTGGTTCCCGATTCAAGCAGAAACTAGCCAATAACTTCTCTTCAACATGAGATTTGCCAGGGACTCAAACGGGAAATTGACCAGTGGACTTAAATTTGCCAAGCAGGTTTCTCCCCAATCCGTTCTGACTGCGTCTGTTAAGAATTACTGCCTCAAGATAACTGCACCTTCTAAGACAGTCTAAAAACACCATAATAGTGCCCTGCAGGAAAACAAGGGAAAACAGAGAAGGCAGCTTACCGGATCTCTGCAGGACGTGAGGAACAAAGGTGGGCCGGAGGATGGGAGGTCGCTGTGGAGGGATAGCTGAAGGGAAGAAAACTGGGTTTAAATTTCACCAGAATGCCCTCTACAAACACTACTGATGGAGCAGTCGTGCAACTAATTTATACACATCACTACCCTACAAAAAATTCACTAGTCCAATATGGCTTTGCCGGAAGACAGGCTGACAACGCTGGTCCAATAGACAGCTATTTCAGGGATGTTTATGGAAGAGTGGACTTCTTTTTTCTGAGTTTCTATGCTGGACACAAAATAAAGGCTGCCTTCTGTCTTTCCTTCGCTAGCCAGATGCCTTGCTATCAGACTCATGTTTAAATGCAAGGTGGAAACACAGAAAATATAACATGGGAGCGCAGATGAGTGAGCATTTTAAAAGGAAGCTTTATCAGCTAGAGAGAGGACACACTGGTCAAACAGAACCTATTCTGTGACTCCTTCCTGGGAGCAAACATCTCCTTTGCACCCGCACTGCTTTATATGTAGGCTCAGTTTGCACTTCTGGCTATGTTGAAGCTCCCAAATCAGTGGCTCCCAATCTTGGATCCCTAGATGTTACTGAACTACAATTTCCAAAAATCTTGGCCAGCAGAGCCACTGGTGACGTTTTCAGGGAATTTTAGTCCAAGAACATCTGGGGACCCAAAGTTGAAAGACACTGCTCTTAATGCACCTAGTCACTTAAAAGACCTACCTCCTCCCAAAGAGGACAATCCAATACATTTGGGAAAGGTGGAAAGACTTCCTCTATATGCCTCACTTCCATGTAAGATGCAGCAGTGGGAATGCTTAGAGACCCAGAATAGAACTCTGCCAGCCCCTCCCCCACACACTTTTTATTAGTGTTATGAAGCAAGCCACAAGACTCTTACTATGGTGGGCTGGAACCCATAAAGTTCCTGAATGCTTTAATTCCCTCCTCATGCTAATTTTATTGGATGTTCCTATGTTTTCTTATTTTCATTCATCTCATTTCTGTTAGCTACTTGGGTGCAGCCTACACATTTTAAATGTTCCACAGCCGCAATCAAGTGGATTTGCTATAGCAGTGTGGGAAATGTGCAGCCATTCATGAACTATACCTCCCATCTTCAAACCTGAGGATAGTTCTCACTCCACATCTGGTGGCCCACATATTCCCCATATCTGGACTGTCAGTTCTATAGATTTATTAGCCAAGAGATACCGACATACCCCAAGATCCGTATAAATATGTATCTAAATATAAGGTCAATGTTTTCTTTCAAAAATTACCGGACTATCGACCCATCTCACTTTCAACACAATGTACGAAATCAGCAGTGTAAGAAAAGCTACAAACCTACTGCTTGGCCTAAGAAATGCTGGCCATACCTGGGCCCACAAATGGGACTGGGGGAGCCACAATCGGGGTGACCACAGTGGCTGCTGCAGCGGCTCGGGCTTCCAGGCTCTGTTGAACCTATTGGGCAAGAAGAGAAAGTTATTATTATTTTATCAGCCAATGAAGATGAGCGCAAGTGCCGAAATATAACATTCTTCCACATGTCCAGCTTGCTGCTACGTCTTAAGAATAGAAGAGGAGCCTCTGAGTACAAGCAAAGGCTTAGCTACTTTGCAAACCTGCTTTGCTGTGGCTAACCAGATGCTGCACCAGATGCAGGGGAGTGGTATCAAGAGACAGAGATCTAGTCTTGTGCACTCCCAGACACATCTGGTAGGGCCACTGTGAGATACAGGAAGCTGGACTAGATGGGCGTTTGGCCTGATCCAGCATAGCTCTTCTTATGTTCTTATGTTTGAGTCAAACAGGACGTGGTAGCATTGGCACCCCACAGCTTTTCTTTACCACCAGTAAGCACCTTGTCATTGATCCCTGGGAGCCATTAAATTTGTAAAGCCTAAGCCAATTATTTTCTTTGTCAAGAAAGTAGAAAAGCAAAGGGAAGTATCAACTCCTAAATCCATATAAACGGGGTCTCTAGTCCTAATATACCAGCTCCTGTATACATCCTAAATTTCAGTAGTTCTCCTGAACTACTTTGCAGGGACACGGCAGACTCACCTGTTGGTAGGTGTTAGTAGCAATGATAGGTCGGATGACAGGGACTGGGGGTACAGCTGACACAGCTGGCACTGCCAGTGCAACAGGAACAGCTTCCACCACAGGAGCAACCGGAGGCAATGAGACTGGGGCTCCCAAAACCTCCTGCTCAAACCTGAAAATGACATTCTAGTTACGTGTGTAACTTATATCAGCATTAGATTCAAAACCTACATACACTGGCTACATGATCGAATGCCCTGGCTTTTGTTTTTCTAGACCTTTACTGAGGATCACTAGGATCCATATTCAATTCCCCACTCAATAATGAATTTCACTTAGCCACTACTTTGTTTGTTTGTACGAGAAGCAACTCAACGGTGCAACTGGAGTGGAAGAATTAATAAATAAATAGGGCAATATTGACCCGGAGATAACCAAATATGTCCACAATCCTCCCATACTTAGTCAGTGGGGGCAGCCATTATTTCTTAGGCAATTAGCCCACCTCACAAGATTATTGTGGAAACTGAGAGATAGAATATAATGTATGCACCATCTTGATCCCCACCGACCAGTGAAACACTTTAAACTAGAAGCAGCTACCACAAAAACTTATAGATGAGGTAGCAATTGAGAAGCACAAGGCACAGGGCATAATTATCATATAATATAGAGAGGGAGGTGTCATGGATTTGGGGTAAAAAAAATGATATACTTAAATTTATGATGCCATGGCAGATGCAAAATTTGAACAAGGTCACAATTCATTAGCATAAAACATCCTATAACAGTGGAAAACTCTGAATATTCCATTATACAGTAGGATCCCCCGTATCAACTGATTCATTAACCACTGATTCAGTTATCAACGGTTGACAGAGGAAAAAAATTAAATAAATAATTCAACAGCCACAAAGCAAGCTACTGTCACAAAAGCAGCTGTAAAGCAAGCTACTGTAGTAAAACAGCAGCCATAAAGCAAGCTACATTACATTACAACGGGAAGGCCTGGGACCGATCCCCAGCGGATACCAGGGTCCTTCTGTACACTTGTCTGTGCTCCTAGGATGTTTCCTTGCGTTGATCGTCATCATGTTTCTTGTTTTCAATTTCATAGTATTACTAAAGCCCTGGGGTGAGCAACATGGGGCCCTTTGGCTGAATATTAGATTGAAACCCCTAACAAACACCACCACCATGTGCCATTGTGTCAATTCCGGTTTATGATAACACTTATTAGGGCTTTCCAAGCACATAATAATATGGTTTACTTTTCCCTTCTTTAGGATGCCCCGGAGCTGTGCTGCTTTGCTCAAAGCAAGTCACAAAGAGTTGGTTACGACTGTAGTGATGCCCCCCCCCACACACACTGGATCTACCCACGGGAGGCACAGTGGGGAACCAAAATCACAACCTCTCGCTGTTTAGCCAGTTACCCAAACCATTCAGTGACCTAGACAACTAACAAGACTTCTGTGCAGTCCAGTCCAACCTGACTTACGGAAATCCTCTGCAGGGTTTTCCAGGTCGAAGAAACCGTCAGAGGTGGTTTTACCCTTCCCTTCTTCTGCCATCATCCTGGGACTGTGTAGATGGCCTAAGGCAGTGTTGGCGAACCTATGGCACGGGTGCCAAAGGCGGCACTTGGAGCCCTTTCTGTGGGCACCCAGCATCGCCCCTTCACAACCACCTGCATTCAGGTTAAATGACTGTATTGGCACTTTGCGAAAAAATTAGTGGGTTTTGAATCGCATTTTGGGCCCTCGGCCTCTAAAAAGGTTCCCCATCACTGGCCTAAGGCCACCCAGGCTGGCTCTTCTCCCAGGTTGGCCCCGGGGGGGGGGGGACCCCAACTCGCAACCTGTGTCTCCTTCCCTTCGCATTGCCTGCCTGGGCTAGGTGTACGGCAACCACACCCCACCCTCATCATCTTCATCATCATCTGAATGACTGAGGGCTACGAAGTTTCACGCTCCCCCCACCCCGCCCCGCCCCCAGAAGGGCCCGAGCCCACGCGCGGGTCCTCTCCTCCCCCCCTCCTCCTCCCACTCACAGCGCCATCTCGGCCTCCATTTCCTTCATCCTCTCTTCGCCGCTCTTCGTGCCGCCTCCGCCTCCTCCTCCGGCCGCCGCCGCCACGGCCACCGCCATCGCGGCCCCGGCGGGCCCTCCTGGCGGCGGAGGGATCACAGGCGCCGCCATAGCTCCAGCCGCGACGCCGGGAAGTGGAGAGGCGCCGCTCAGCCCTCCTTTTCCGGCGCTCATTTATGACGTCACGAGGACTTCCGGTCTTGAGGAGCACATTCCGTAGAGCTATAGAACTGAAAGACAATTACTGGGAACCGCCAGAAAAGACAGGAAAGCGCCGCCGACTGAGAGAACGTGTGATATTGGAACTTTATAGGGGTTGGGTGGGGCGGGCTAGTCTTCATGCTGGCAAGTCGACTTTCTGCTGCACTTTTTCTACCTGCACCAAAATCGAGATCAGGTTTGGCCCAGAAGTGGCTGTGTGCACCAGAGTGACTCTACAGATACGTAACTCTATGGTTCCGTCACGTTCCTCCGCCCGGAGGGAGCCTGGTTTGAGATTGCGCAGAAAAGAGGCGGAGTTTATGGGCAAAAAGGGGGCGGGGAGAAACTAACAAGAAGACTGGTGCCGCCTTAAAGACGAACTGCTCTACAGTAGCCCCCCCTTACCCGCTGATTCATTATCCACTGATTCAGTTATCCACGGTTGGCAGAGAAAAAATAAATAAATAATTCAGCAGTTGCAAAGCAAGCTACCATCATAAACAGCAGCTGTAAACCAAGCTACTGTCGCAAAACAGCAGCTGTAA
>JAHTLZ010000008.1:7669955-7694748 GCA_023846285.1 Phrynocephalus versicolor
AATAATAATAATAATAATAATAATAATAATAATAATAATAATAATAAATCACCACCATCATCATCCCCCCACAAGGGTGCCACCTTGTCATGGCAGGGGGCTTAACTGCTCCAGTGATGTTGAGGGCTGTACTGGCGGTAGTTAGTTTATCTTTATCATCATCATCATCATCATCATCATCATCATCATCATCAATCATCCGTACCTGGACCTCTTTTCCACCAGCAGCTTTCTTTTCCTTTTAGGGCTCCGACTCTTCCTCCATCTTGAGGCGCTGCCCGCCTGGAAGGGAAGCTCAGCTTGTCTCTCAAAATGGCAGCCGTGGAGGAAGAGGAGGAGGAGGAGGAGGAGGAGGCAACAGGGCCATGGAGGGAGGCAAGGGGGAATCTTTAAATTGAGCAAGAAAGAGAAAGCAAAAGGGATAGTGAATCTCTTTCTTTAAAACATGGAGCCAGCTCCCACTGATCACCCCAGCTCCTGACAACTATTAGCAGTTCGAAAGCCTGTCAATGTCAGTATTTATTTATTTATTTATTTTTATGATTATTTTTACCCCGCCTTTCTCCTTGGGAAAGGACCCAAGGCGGCTTACAGTAACGAGGGACAATTTACAGTCCAGTACAATTAGGACATATTCAGGTTTAAGAAAAGGAAAATGAGGGACATCTTGCAGCATTAGAAGGCAACATAAAGCTAAAAGAGAACGCAAGCAGTTAAGAAATGAATACAAATACCATGTAATCAAGTACGGTAGACCATCTAAAAGGTATGAGGGATGGGAACTAATAATTGATAACATAGTGTCACCCCCCTCTCTTACTTCCTGGTATGTGGCAGGCTAGGCCAAAATCAGTACCCTAGTTCTCTAACATATTTATTTATTTATTTATTTATTTCAGTCTCTCACTCACTCTGCTGTATCACTTGTCACTCTGCAAATACACTCACTCTGCTGTATCATTTGTCACTTTGCAAATAAAGGAATTAATTCGTTCCAAATGAAATTATGTTAAGCAAATTTTCCTTTATCCAAATTTCCCACAGGAATGCATTGAAAACAGAGTAATTCCCTAATCGCAACCATTTTTATGTTATACAGGTTCGCCCCATAGGCGATTCTATTAAGCAAATTTCCCCTATCTCCGGAATTTTTTTATGATGTACAGATTTTATGTTATAAGAACAGTTTGTGATACAAGGGTCCACTGTAGGTACCGCTGTAAAAATTGGGAAGGTAAAAACGGTGTTTCCTTGCAGCCATGCCGGCCACACGGCCATGGACTTGCGCAACACTGGCTCTTCGGCTTAGAAACAGAGATGAGCACTGCCCCTAGAGTTGGACACGAGTAGCACGCCTGTGTAGGGGGAACTTTTGCCTTTACCTTCAGATCAGAATGGCAGCCTTGCTCATAGAGGGACCAGCTCCCTGACTGGGCCCACGGGAGAGGCATTATTTGGACTTGGGATGGGATGCATAAGAAACAGAAAATTTGAAGGGATGGTTGTTTATATATTTCGAACTTGATGTGATATAGTGGATTTACAGCTCCCCTTATTTTTTTTTAATATATTGGGTTAAAAACATATTCTTAATTTTATTAATTTTTTTCAATATTATTAATTTTTATTAATATATTGGGTTAAAAACATTTTCTGAGAAATAAACTTTATTCAATTTTTTTTTTCCTGCAGGAGTAGAAGGGAGCCATGTGACTTCTTCAGTTGAGATCCAACTGCCACGGAACCTTCGGCGTTGGAGGTGGCCAAGGCAAACGGCCATTGTAGCTTGGAAGGTTTGCCTCTTTCCAGTCTTTTTCACAGCAACAGTAGAAACAAATGGGGCGCTGCAGCCCCCCCCCCCCATGTTGCTCCGTTAGGTGTTCACGTTGGGCGTGGGTGAGTGGGTGGGATTAATCCACCATGAGCCTGGACACCTAGCAGGGTCACCCAAGGCAGAAGGGCTGCAATGGGGACCCCAGAGGGAGAGGCATCCAGCTCTCTCAAGCAGCTATACTGGCAGAGGAAACAACCCACCCGTGGCCCTCGTGGCAGTGGTAAGTGGTAACCCCTGCTGAACTTGGCTCGGAAGTAGAGATGGGCACGACTCAGAAAAATTGTTCGTTTTCGTTTTCGTCTAGGGGTCCGTTTCGGCTCGTTTCCGTTTTCGTGAGCTAATTTTCAAAATTTTTCGTTTTTGTTTCGTTGCGTAACGAAAACGACAAACGAAAACGAAAATTTTTTCGTTTCTTCCCATTTAGCTCCATTAAGTGCTTTTCCAGTAACGAAAAATGAAAATTGGCTCGAAATTAGTCGTTTCGTTTCCATTTTCGTTCCAGTTTTGAGCCGTTTTTCGTTTCGTTACGTAACGGAAACGAAAAACGAAAACGAAAATTCCGCTGAGTCGTGCCCATCTCTACTCGGAAGGTTACTTTGCAGGGGCCAACACGAGACCTCTCTGGGCCCCCATTGGGCCAACAAACCACATAGAGGCAACGATAGCCTTTACCTTCATTGACGTTTAGGTGAGTATTGGAATGGTCAGCTTTAAAACTATTAATAAAAGAATTATGGAAATATTTTCCAGGAATAATTCAGAGAATACTGCTACGGTTCTAGTAAATGAAAATGTGAGAAAAAAGAATTGCATTAGATGGAGGTACAAGACAACGATGTCTGCTCTCTCCAATATGATTTACCTTAATAACAGAATTACACATAACTACTGCTGAATACTACTAAATTACTACAAAATACTATTAAAAAGTACAGTTTACACTAAGGGGCTGGTATAACAATTTGAAAAACTAAATACAATACTGTATGAGAAGACATTGGAAGAAAGGGAATAGGGAATAAAGATAAAAGTAACGTCAACCTGTTTGCTGTGATTTATTATTATGTACCAACTGAAGATCTAATGAATTCTATAGAAATTGTTAAATTCTATTTAAAAGCTATCAAGAAAGGAAGGGGCTAAGAATGGACTAGAGTAAATCATACAGTAATTTTTGCTAGCAGATTTGATAATGAAGAGAGAAGGATACTGAAAGAGAAATTTGAGGGGAAGCTTAACTCTAGTATTAGCTATTCTGGAATAAATATTAATTGGAATGTGCAATAAATTGTTAGAATGAATTTGCATTGAATAAAATTAAGCAACAAACTTAAGAATATCAAAAGTTGAAGTTATCTTGGTTTGGAAGAACAGCAGTAGTAAAAATGAAGATAGAGTAATCTCTAATTTTTAAATTTTGGATTTTACCCATAAAGACAGGTGATAAAGTTCCAAAAGTATTGTAGAATTTGATTGATATGTATTGCAATGAAAATAAAAAGGCAAGAATAAAGAAAAAATATGGATTTGATGTTTGTTTAGGCTTCGTGCAACACCATTACTCTGCTCTATGAATATTCAATGGATCAGATAGCTAAAATATTCTGATGTGTGTCTCTTACATTTGTTGTTGTTCACTTGTGTCTATTCTATTCTTTTCCTTTCCAGCTTTTGCCCACTTGGGCATCTGTTACCCAGATTCTGAGGTTGGCCATGAAGTCTTTGAGTGGTGGGAGTTGATCCATGAGCTGGTGGAAAGAAAGAGGGTCCCTTCAAGCACCTGTGAGAACTGTTCTCATCTCTCCTGTCCTGCTGCCAAGCTGTTGTTGACCACCTGCAGCCCTCTGGACTACTTGTCTTTGAGAGGTCCCACCCGCCCAGAGCCCTGCAGCCTTCAGAAAAGCTCCTCCTGTGCCCTTCTCTGAGTGAAGCCAGACACAGAGAAACTGGAGGAAAAAGACATCACAGAAGCATTTTCCTGGACAAACCCTTTCTACAACAACACGGTGTTTGCTGCAGTGGCCTCGTGTGCCAATCTGAACTGGAAGGGGAAAGGAAACATGAGCTTACATGTAAGTAGCATTAGGTCCCTGACTCCTCTTCTTCGTACTTCCACCCAAGATGGAAATCAGGTTGCCGCTGGTGGAGCCCTCCTCAACCAGGCCCTGCAGGAGAAGCTCCATGATTTTCCAGGTGTTGTTGCACGGGGTCTCCAAGAAAACACAGGGGCCTTTCTTGAGCTTGCTGAGTTCGCTCCTAGAGAAACTATTTCTGTCCCAATGAGGTAGTGAAATGGCTGCTTTCCCCTATATTGTATTCTTCTTTTCAGACCCATGTTTTGTTGTGTTTCAGGGTGGCATCGGGAGGAATCAGCCATGGCTGCCCTGAAGGAAAGGCAAGAGAGAAGACATCTCTTTGGGTTGTCCTTGATTTCTCACTGATCTTGGCCCTCACCCATGACAAAGGAGCCAGTGAAAGGGACTGGAGAAGCTTCGCCCACATTCCTCCCCAAGCAGATGACAGCACGGAGGGCCAATCAAAGAAGTGAGTCTACACATTCCTGGGGGACCTCGGCGTCCCTTGGCTATAGAGATCAAAGGGACAGTATGAGATGCCACGGAGGAAGTAAAGGGGTACAGTCAGGAGAAGGGTCTATTTTAATAGGACGCCACATCCCAATCACTCACCAGAACCACAGGAAGAAATTCCACCTTGGTATAGGGCACACCGAGGGGCTGTTCTCCCTGGGCCTGCACACCCATAAAGAAAGTGGTGATGTCTCTCTGGAACCAGAACTCATCCGCCTCTGGCCAGACCTGCAGGCAGGAGGAGAACCTGGAGGTTAGTGGTGGTGGTGATGGGGAACTCTCTGAGTCTTCCCAGATATGTCTCAGGAAGAGACCCTGAGGGGCCTCTGGAACATGGGGAAACGAACTCCGAGGACTGCCACACCTGCTCTCTCCTCTGTCTCCTGCTCATGAACTAGTCGATTACCCAGCCCAACCCATTGAGTATATTGACTGATTCCAGGGGGGAGTCCATGGATGGTAACAATGAACACCTCATCAGGCTCAAGGTGGAAGAGTCAGTCATGCAGATGGATAATGAGGTGTCCGTTGATGTTGCCAGCGATCCCTGCGTCGGGGAGGAAGACCCTGCAAAGGCCAAGGAGAGACAGAGCATGCATGTTAAACATCACAGAGGATCCAGCTAGCCATGGCCCCTCCCTCCCCATGCCCCTTTGGGGGTCTTGCATGGAGACACACTCTCCCCAACTGCTGGGGTGACAACAGCAATGGGGAGGCCTCAGGTGGTTGGTGGCCCACTGACATTTGGAGGGTAGATCTTCCTTGGAAAGCAGGGGAGCCTCCGCAAGACGGCTGCATCCCACCTCCCCTTCTCTCTTCTTTTTTAAAAAAAGACTTTTCACATTGGAAAGCCTGGAAGAGAACAGGAAGAGAAAGAAGGCTTTGAGGATCCTATGTTGGTTGATAGTGTTCAGACTTCAGGGTGACTGTTCTGCCTTCCATCACTCACACTACCACCCCTCATGCCCAGGACCCTTTGCTCCTTGCTCTTCTTTTGCAAACGGACCCCATACATCCACCAACCCTGGGGGCTGGGGAGAAACATTGCGACCTACCTCAGATGGTACAGAGCCGCCATCGTCCAAGGCAGAACGTCTGCAGAGTAGGAGTGTGCCTCCAGCTCCTCCATGACCTCCTAAAAGAAACCAAGGAGAGAGGAGAGGTTGAGAGTCAGTCCCCCACTGGCTCAGTCCCACAGGTGGAGAGGCTGCCAGGGGAATGTCAGGATAAGTGCCTGGATGGTTGGTTTGAATGAGATGCCACATCCCAACACTCACCAGAACCACAACCAGCAACTCTTGTCTTGGAGTATGGGCCACCAAGGTGGGCTTCTCCCCTGTGCAGCTCATCCTTAAAGCAGGTCATGGCATCTCACAGGAAATGGATCTTGTCTTCCTCTTGCCTGACCTGGAGGCAGGAGGAGAACCTGGAGATTCACAGTGGTGGTGGGGGGCTCACTTTGCCTTACCTGACATGTCCAGGGAGAGAGAGATTGAGGGCCCCCCAGAAGGTGAAGAGATGAACTGCAAGGACGGCCATTCCTGCTGTCTCTTCCTGATGGCCACATCCCATCACTCACCAGAACCGCAGCAAGTAACTCTGTCTTGGAATACGGCACACCGAGGTTGGCTTCTCCGCTGTGCCGCGCATCCTTACAGCATCTCACGATGTCTCTAAGAAAACGGAGAATGTCTTGCTCGGACCTGACCTGGAGGAAGGCAGAGAACGTGGAGGTTAGCAGGGGTCGGGGCTGTCTTTGCCTTCCCTGACATGTCCAGGGAAAGAGAGAGAGAGAGAGACGGAGCCCCCTCCCCAGAAGGTGAGGAGATGGACTCCGAGAATGGCCATATCTGCTGTCTCCTCCCTCTCTTGGTCATGAACCACTCAATGACCCAGCCCGGCTCACTGGGCACATTGACTGATCCTAAGGAGGAGTCCATGGATGGCGACAAGGAACACCTCTTTGGGGGCATGTAGGTCGCCCAGGTGGAATAGGAGGTTCATCTTCTGGCCCCTCCAACTTGATGATGGCTTGGAGGGCCAGGTGTAACAAACAGGTCTCCATTTCCCTCTGTGTGCTTGGGTTCATATGGCTGTGGAGATAAAAGGGACAGGATGAGATGATGGGCCACACTACCACTCACACTGCCACCCCCCCCCCAAACACAGGAGCCTTCACTCCTGGCACTTCTTTTGTAAAAAACAAGCAAACAAACCTCATCCACCCACCAACCCTGATGGCTGGGGATACATACCACTTGTCACAGCCAGCCCCCCAGCTACACCCCTGGTGTCCTACCTCAGATTGTATAGAGCTCCGCTAAGCCAAGACAGAGATTTTGCTGGGTTCTTGTGTTGGCCCAGCTCCTCCATGACCCATCACTCACCAGAACTGCAGCATCCAACTGTGTCTTGGAGTATGGCACACCCAGGTTGGCTTCTCCACTGTCCCGCACATCCTTACAGCAGGTCACAATGTCACGTAAGAAGCAGATAATGTCCTGCTCGGACCTGACCTGGAGGCAGGCAGAGAACATGGAGGTTAGCAGGGGTGGGGACTGTCTTTGCCTTCACTGACATGTCCAGGGAAAGGGAGAGAGAGAGAGACGGAGCCCCCTCCCCAGAAGGTGAGGAGATGGACTCCGAGAATGGCCATACCTGCTGTCTCCTCCTCCTCTTGGTCATGTACCAGTCATTGAACCAGCCCTGTACACTGGGCACATTGACTGATCCTAAGGAGGAGTCCATGGATGGCGACAAGGAACACCTCATCACGTCGGACGCCCAGGTAGAATGGGAGGTGTTCCTTGTCATTGTGAGCGGTCCCTGTGGCTCCGTGGAAGACCCTGCGAAGGCTGGGGAGAGACAGAGAGGACACGTTAAGCCTCACGGAGGACCCCTAGCTAACCTTGGCCCCTCCTTCCCAATGACCTCTTGGGGAGGGTCTTACATGGAGGCGCAGGGCTCACAGATTGTATAGAGCTCCGCTAAGCCAAGACAGAGTTTTTGCTGGGTTCTTGTGTTGGCCCAGCTCCTCCATGAAGTCCTGAAAGAGACCAAGAAGGGAGAGGTTGAGGGTCACTCTCCCGCTGGCTCAGGCCCACAGGTGGAGTGGCTGCCTGGGGGACTGTCAGGATAAGGGCCCGGATGGTCATTTGGGATAAGAGGCCACATCCCATCACTCACCAGAACTGCAGCATCCAACTGTGTCTTGGAGTATGGCACACCCAGGTTGGCTTCTCCACTGTCCCACACATCCTTACAGCATGTCACAATGTCACGTAAGAAGCAGATAATGTCCTGCTCGGACCTGACCTGGAGGCAGGCGGAGAACGTGGAGGTTAGCAGGGGTGGGGACTGTCAGGATAACTGACTATAAACATGTCAAGTCCCCACTGTTTTCCTGCAGAACCAACTGCATTTGCACCTTAGCAAGGAGTAATATTGAACAGAGAAGTGTGACAGGGAATCTTGCCAGCCGCTCCAAGAAAACATATCCCTCATATGCCTTCCACTTTCCCTCTGCAAGAAACATTTCCCCCAGATACGGTTTATTATTTTTAATGGATATATTACATATTCTATTTCCTGTACATATTTGTTTAGGGTATGATTCAAGTGATTTTTTTTTGAATACAAAATTAGTAGTTAAGGTATCATCTCTTGAATGAATGAATGAATGAATGAATGAATGAATGAATGAATGAATGAATGAGTTGGTTATAATCTGCTTCTTCAGACACAGCTTTTCTCCGCCTTGGGCTTCCCATCACACTCCAGTTGCAGGGGTCTGATGCAACAACACTTATATTTCAATATGCCTTCCATGTTGAGGCTTGAAGTAGGTGGTATATTTATCAATTTATGAACAGACGTGTTCCATGAAGAATTGAAAAACACCTGTTTGCTGTGGCATGGGCTTGCGCTCTCTGTACCTTGCCCATAGCAAGCTTGGTTTTCTGATTGGTCATTGGCAGTTCAGCAGGGACCTCATTTCCATATCTTGTGGCCAAAGAACTTCTCTCTTGAGAAGCTCCGTGGTGAGAAAGAAAACGTGTTGAATACAGGAACCAAACATTCGTTGAGTATCACGGCAGATCGTTTTGCAAGCTGCTAGCCTTCTTGAGCTTTGGACTGTGAGATTCCTAGTTGAAGTGATCCAGTTTATTTGACTTGTGGGCTTCTTTTGGAAACAAAAAAGCCTGTTCAAGGGCACTCTTTTATTTGCCCTGTAATTCCTCTCATCAGTCAGTGCAGAATGCAACACTTGGGAGTGGAAACATTGGCATATGTAGAAGAACCACACCTGGTTCACAACCCATGAGTCTTCTGGTGTGATCAGGCAGGCACTCATCCTTCTGTTTGGTCCAGTGAGAGGATGGACATTTAACTAAACCACAAAGCCACAAATGAAAACAGGGAGAAGCTCATTGGATATCTTTCAGGCCTTTGCTTGGGTAGAATGGCCAATGCCTAGCATGTTGCTAGACTCTTGAGGTCTTTAAGAAGGATGTCACCTAGCCCAAACCAGCTGGCCTGCCAGCTGGTTGGTGCTTTTGTTTATCGTGTTTAAATTTTTATTCCCCCTCCTCACGCCAACCAGATGGCCCCCAGGCTTGTCAGCACTTTATTTTATTTTATTTTTATTTTTATTTTTGCCACCTGGGCACTGACCAGCTGCCCTGCGGGCTGGTAGGTGCTTTTCAATTTTTATTTATTGTTATTCCCCACCCCCTGCATTAACCAGCAGGCCATCGGGCCAGTCGGCGCTGTTTTAAATATTTATTTTTATTCACCCTTCCTAGTGTCAACCAGCTGGCCAGTGTTCTAGACAGCACTTTTTTATTTTTATTTTATTTTTAGTCCCTCCCCTAGCACTGGCCAGCTGGTCATTTCTGCCCTTACGCCAACCAGATGGCCTGCAAACTGGTTGGTGCTTTTGTTTATCATTTTAAATTTTTATAACCCCCAATCGGCGCCGATCATCTGGCTCGCCGGCTGGTCATCACTTTTTAAAAATTTATTTTTATTTTTATTCCCCTCCCTAGTGTCGACCAGCTGGCCTGTGTGCTAGTCGGCGCTTTTTTACTTTTATTTTATTTTTAGTCCCTCCACCTAGCACTGGTCAGCTGGTCATTTCTGCCCTTGCCCCAACCAGCTGGCCTGCAAATTGTTTGCTGCTTTTGTTTATCTTTTTAAATTTTTATTCCCCCCACATCACCGCCGACCATCTGGCTCCCGGGCTGGTCGGCGCTTTTTAAAAAAAATTGTTTGTTTGTTTTATTCCCCTCCCTAGTGTCGGCCAGCTAGCCTGTGCACTAGTCAGCGCTTTTTAAATTTTATTTTATTTTTAGTCCCTCCCCTAGCTCTGGCCAGCTGGTCTACAGTCTGGCCAGCACTTTTTATTTTTATCTTTATTTCTCTTCCCCACAGCATCAACCAGCTGACTCCCAGGCTGGTCAGCACTTTTTCATTTTCGTTTTTATTCTTATTCCCCTCCCAGAGAGGACCAGCTGCCTTGCGGGTTGCTTGATGCCTTTAAATGTTTATTCATCTTTATTCCACCTCCAGCACTGACCCGCTGGCCTCTGGGCTGGTCAGCACTTTATTTATTTTTTTTACTCCCCCCAACAGTGCTGACCACCTAGACTGCAGGCCAGTCTGTGGTTAAATTTATTTGTACTTGTATTTGTATTTTACCCCCCCCCCCAGCACCAAATAGCAGGGCCCCAGGCCAGTCAGCACTTTTTTATTTTTATATTTATTCTTATTCCCCTCCCAGAGAGGACCAGCTGGCCTGTGGGCTGACTGGTGCTTTTTAAATTTTTATTTTTATTTTTTCCCCTAGCACTCATCAACTGGCATGCAGGCTCGCCAGCACTTTTAAATTTTATTTTATTTTTATTTTTGTCCCCTAGCTCTAACCATCTGGCTCCCGGGCTGTTTGGCATTTTATTATTATTATTTATTTTTATTCCCCCTGTGGGCTGGTTGGTGCTTTTTAATTTTTATTTATGTTTATTTTTTCCCCTCGTGCCAACAAGCTGGCCTGTGAGCTGGTGGGACCTTGGGTTTTAAAAAGATTTTGATTCTCCCCCCCCCCCCGTGCCAACCAGCAGGCCTCCGGGCTGGGCTTGGGGGCACCCCAAAAGCAGGGGGGTTGCATCCCTGCCGCTCACCTCCTTTCGGGGAGTGCCCAAGATGAAGGCAGCAAAGTGTGTGTCGAGGGGGGGGAGTCTCCCTCCCTTTCGCTGCCTTGACCAGCAGCTGGGCTTCGGGCGCCTGAAAGCGGAAGGCAGCAAAGCCGAAAGGGAAGGCTCCTACCTCTGCTTTGCTGCCTTGAGCTTGGCTTTAGCTTTTTGGCAGCCAGCTGGCTTTTCCTGCGGGGACCACCAAACAGGTCTCTTTGGATGTCTAAAATATTGTTCTGATTTGTCCCTCTTACACCCAATTGATGTCTGCCCTTGCTGTTGTTAATCTGAGGCTTCCTCGTGGGTGTTGTCTCATCTATAGAATAGATGTTTCAGCCTTCCTCCACCTCCTCCTCTTCCTCCTCCAGATCTTCAATGATGAGGTCTCCTGCGTAGGGGAAAAGGGCAGGGAGACCTTGTCAGAACCATGTGGATCCCAGTTGCAACTCACTACAGCAAAGCAACACCTCTGCCTCCTCCTCAGGGCATAACCCTTGCAGGTATTTCTTCGTCTCATATGAAGGAGGCATTTAGTCTCACACTTTTTGTGCCCTGCCTTTCCAGGGTCTCCTTACCTTTTCGTGATGGCAGCAGCGGGCATAAGTGGCGGAGACTCTCCCGGGCATTACGGATAACCTCCTCGTTGGTATCTCTCACACAGATACTGATGGCAGTGAGGAGGCGCCTGAGCTACAGCAGCTCTTCGGAGAGCTAGTGGAAAGAAAGAGAGTCTCTTGAAGCCCCTGCCCCATAGCCAAGGCCCAGCTGCTGAGTTGTCTTTGGCTTCCAGCAGCCCTCTGGATGCCTGGTCTCTGGGAGGCCCCGTCCGCCCAGGGCCCTGCAAGAAGGAAACCAGTCCCTTGAGTACTTACGTGGCAATCTGGCAGCAGGGTGGCACTTCTCAGGAATGCTGCCATGGTCTCCATTGCCCAGACTCGCTCTTGGTCCTTTGGGGAGCAAAGCCAGACCTGTAGATGCTGGAGAAAGAAGAGGCATCTCTGAAACATTTCACGGGGCAAACACATTGTGCAACAACAGGGCAAGCTAACATGGAAGTGGGGAGGAATCACAAGCACAGAGGTCACCGCCACTGCCGCCACAGCTCAGCCTGGGCAGCTTCTGGTCACTACATTGTGCTCCCTCTCCCACTTGGCCCACCCTCTTCCTCTCCTTTGTACTTACCTCCAGGATGGAGAGGAGGTGGATGATGTTGGGCTCCTCTTCTCAAAGACCCTGCAACAGATCTTGCAGGGATGCCCTGATGCTCTTACAGAGGGCCTGTAAGAAAAAAAACCTCCCTTCATGACTGCTCACCAACCTTGGCACTAGCCCATGACAAAGGGCCAAGTGAAGGAGAGGAAGGAGCCTCCCCTGTGTTCATGCCCAGGAAGGCAAGGACTGACCTGGCCGTCTGGATCATCTTCTGGCTCCTCCAAATTGATGACAGCTTGGAGGGTCAGGTGTAATAAACGGGTCTCCATCTCCCTGGGTGTGCTTGGCTTGATACGGGTGTGGAGATAAAAGGGACAGGATGATGCGCCACACTACTGCTCACTCCTGGCTCTTCTTTTGCAACCAAACCAAACCAAACCAAACCAAAACCTACCCCAGATGGTAAAGAGCCCCGATAATCCAAGACAGGAGTTTTGCTGGGTTCTTGTGTTGGCCCAGCTCCTCCGTGACCTCCTGAAAGAGACCAAGAAGGAAGGGAGAGGTTGAGGGTCACTCTCCCGCTGGCTCAGGCCCACAGGTGGAGTGGCTGTCTGGGGGACTGTCAGGATAAGGGCCCGGATGGTCATTTGGGATACGAGGCCACATCCCATCACTCACCAGAACCGCAGCAACCAGCTCTGTCTTGGAATACGGCACACCGAGGTTGGCTTCTCCCCTGTCCCGCGCATCCTTAGAGCATCTCACGATGTCTCCAAGGAAGGTTGCTCGGACCTGACCTGAAGGAAGGAGGAGAACCTGGAGGTTAGCAGGGGTGGGGGCTGTCTTTGCCTTCCCTAACATGTCCAGAGAGAGAGAGAGAGAGATGGAGCCCCCTCCCCAGAAGGTGAGGAGATGGACTCCGATAATGGCCATACCTGCTGTCTCCTCCCTCTCTTGGTCATGAACCACTCAATGACCCAGCCTGGCTCACTGGGCACATTGACTGATCCTAGGGAGGAGTCCATGGATGCTGACAAGGAACACCTGAAAGGGCCTTCTCGGCTGCAGTGCCCAGACTCTGGAACTCCCTCCCACTAGAGGCCAGGACTGCCCCATCTCTGATGTCTTTCTGAAAACATGCAAAGACCTTTCTCTTCAGGCAAGCTTGCCCTTAAGAATAGACTACCTATTATGCATCTTTTCTATGAATCTATATGATCACATAGACTGTGTTTATAACCACTTATAACCTTGTGTGGTAACATTTACATGGAATTTTACTCTTTTTAACTGTTCATGTTCTCTTGTAGCTTTAATATAATGTTGTCTTTTAATGCTGTAAGATGTCCCTCAATTCCCTGTTCTCAATACTTGAACGTGTCTTAATTGTACTGGACTGTGTATTATCCCTTATTATTGTAAGCTGCCTTTAGTCTTTTTCCAAGGAGAATGGCGGGGTAAAATACTCTAAAACAAACAAACAAGTAAATAAAAATTCATTCAAAGCCTCTTTGTTTTCAAAAGCCGGTTTCAGCGTGACATGTTCACTTTTGTTCTTCTTCTTTTGCCTTGCCAATGGTTCTCATCCTTGTGTCTCCAAAAGCCACGGAGAAGAGGAAGGTTAGCCATGCATCCTGTGATTGGCTCTTTTGCTCCCACAACCAGACTCCCCAACTCCTGTACAGGAGAAGTACCAAATATATTGCTGCCTAAGAGAGAGCAGCATTCAGTACCCCTCTATTTCAGCCACATTCATTTTTTGTGGTGGTGGTGGACACATGGGCTAGGCCAGTGGTGATGAATTTTAGGTGCTACAGATGTTTTGGACCACATCTCCCAGAATTCCAAGCCTAGACTGCCCATGACAAAGGACTGTCAGTAAACATCTTGCAGTGTGATAGAAGGGAGGAGGAGGAGCAGAAAGAGGAGAAAGAAGAGGCAGCCTTGATGAGACTGTCACAAAGATGCTGCTCCTTAAAACAAGCAGAGCAATCTTCATTCATCCCTGGGCCACAGGTTTTTCACCATCTCTGTGTCACACAGCAGACTATTTCCCAGAACAAATCATTAGGGCTTTGTAGGTTCAAGGCAACACTTGGAACTGGAAACCAGCAACCAGTGGAGCTGCTAAAACAGGTGAGATGCATGTTCACTGTAAACAGCCCATTAACAATTTAGGCCCTTTGGTGTTTCCAAGCACGTTCTAAATGCTCCCCCGCGTTGAGATGTAACTAGGGCATCTGTCACCATGGCCTGATCAGACCTCCCAAGAAACGGGTGTAGGACCCCAAATCCATAACCCCAGGACCCTGCATCTCAAGCCAATGACCTCACATTTTAAACCCAGGGACCTGTGCCTGCCCCCATCCATGCCTTACCTTACACAGGAGCTCTTTTCCCCTCCTTACAGTTTCCCAGTCCAAAAGCCAGACAAATTCTGGAAAGTCACCAAGGGCAAGAAGGGCAGCACTGTGCAGAAAATCTTCCAGTTGAGTTGGGTTGAAACCGCTGTAGCATAGCTCCTCACCGTGAATCAGGTTACCCCCAAGCAAAGGAGTGCTGCTTAAATTGCATGCAGGGTTTACCACCGCTCGGTACCGTAGGGCCTGAGGTGTGCCAGGAAAGCCACCACCTTGTGCAGCCGCAGCTTTCAGCAGTCGCTAAGAACCAGCAGAAGGCAGGGCAGACGGTGCTGGCCACAAGTCAAGATCATAAAGGTGGGTTGATATCCCCAAGCCAGATTGCCACCGGCAACCTGCAGGTGCCTATCCACCTTTCTTAGACCCAGCTTTCATGTGCCAGTCAGCTAGAGCTGCTGTGCCTTGTTGAGGTACACTAGGAGAACCACAGGTAGAGTCCCTGGAGGAGGAACAAGCCACATGCAGGACCTCTACCAGTGGCAAGAGAGACCAAATGGCGTCATGTTCCTTCTTTTAGCCCAGCCATCAAGAGCTTTCAGAGATGATTTAACCCCCCTGATGGAACAGGATGGTTGTGACCTCTTTGGGCCATTTCTCAAATCCTTTCTTACGTCCTGCCCTCTTCACATCTCCATGTTTTTGAATAAAATATGTTCATGCACTTCCCACCCTGATCTTGGCATTAAACTCCTTCCTTCTCAAGTATAGGTGTTTCTTATCTTCTGTCCTATAACAGTGATGGTGAACCTTTTAGAGCCTGAGCGCCCAAATTACTATTCAAAACCCACTATATTTTTTGCAAAGTGCCAATACGGCAATTTAACCTGAATGCAGGTGGCTGTGAAAGGGAAATGTTGGGTGCCCACGGAAAGGGCTGCAAGTGCCACCTTTGGCACCCGTGCCATAGGTTCGCCAACACTGTTCTATAACTTTACATTCTTCACAGTTTTCTGTGCATCCTATGCCTTTTAAGGCACGTAGAGCAAGCATGCTGGCAGCCATTCGGAGTCTTGCCTCAAAATTGATAACCTTTTAATAAAGTATGGTCTGAAATCCTGTTGATGTGTATAAAAGTCATACTTTCACTTCCTTTCTAGCTGACAAATACAGACTTCCCATTGCAGTTCTCATGGTCAAAAATCATGTTTGCTTTCTGCACGCACACATGCACCCCCATGAGAACTGCAGCAGTTGCCAGAAAAAACAAACAATTTAAAATGAGGTTTTTTTTTTTTTTTGCAAGCTAAGGAACAGAATTTCAGCCAATCACTGGTAGGCTTCAGAAGCAGAGGGAGTAACAGCTTTTACTTCCAGTAAGGCAGGCACTGTGGAATAACACGTCCTGAGCTAGCTTGCACTTGTAGGGATGTTGGAGACAGGAAGAATCTGGCCAAGTCACCTCCCAAATTCTCTACAGAGATTCAAGGAGACTTTTTGAGCAAAGAAATGGTGAAAGAAGTGCTGGAGATGTGCTATTTGACCAACCAAATATGTCATCCATAGATATTTCTTGAGAGTGATAACTGAAAAGTACAAGGCATGCTCTGCATTCAGAAGCATCCCAATCCAACCAAAACCTGTGACATATAATGTGGGAAACCATTCTTGATTCAGAGGTGACACAGCCTGACTCGGACTACCACAGGTGCCTACCTGCCTATGCAAGTCTTCTTGTGTATCATCTAGTCCGTCAGTCTTGAAGACACTACTTGTCACTTCAGACTTGACAGCACAGAACAACTGCCTGTTTAAAACTCCACTGAAAGAGAAGTCTTCTCTTAATAGTCTTGGGAGGGACTGTTCACACAGAAAGCATTATAAGTAGACGTAATGTTTCTAGTTTTTAGGAACTAAACAGAAATTTAAAGCAGTTGTAAGAGATGCTTGAACCTGATGGAATCAGCTCCACTTCCAATCCACAACTAGGCAATTTCTCAGGTAAAGGTATTCCCGGATTGTTTATTCAGCAGAACTGAGGAAAGCTTCAATCACGTGCAAGGGAGGGAGGGCATTATGGAGAAAGTATGGAGAATGGTACATAAGAGGATTCAGGGTTGTCCCAACTTTTGGGAGTGCTGCTACAGAGAAAAGTGCCCAAGATTCACAAGACTTGAGTTGATCCCAACAAAACAGCCATAGACACCAATTGTATGCCTTTATTTAGTACTTGCAACATCCAAGACTTGGTACTGTTAAACAGACTCCATACTGTTAAACAGACTCCGTAATGTTAAAGGATGTCCAGTGGTTAAGTGGACAAAGTCCAGAAAGAGAGGTCCTTCAGATATCCTTCCGTGTCACCACATCGGGGTGGGTGGGTGTTGCACTCACATGGCAATCAGATGTTGCCTGGAAAACACCCCTTTTCCCTTTCTTCATCCCACTGCTCAACCTGCAAAAGACAAATCAGTTTCTATCAATGCCAGTCCTACATTCTAATGCTAGATCAGAGACAACGTTGTGCCAGTGGCTTGAGTTGAAGATCCTCTGGGCACAAAAATTTGAAGCTCCCATTTAAGGTGTTGGGTTTGTTGGTTTTTACAGGTATTTTCTATGGAAGTCATTTACACTAATCCCCCACCTATCACGGGGGTTAAGGACCTGACCCAATCTGCGATACAGGGATGCTGAGTCAGATCAGATCTGGGGGGCATGGCACTGCCCTGAATGGGCCTCTATGTATACTGTTGTTTTATTATGCCACTGCTATTCCATAAAAGGTAAAGGTCCCCCTACACATGTGTGCTAGTTGTGTCTGCCTCCAGGGGCAGTGCTCATCTCTGTATTCAAGCCGAACAGCCAGTGTTGTGCAAGTCTGTGACCATGTGGTCGGCACGGCTACAAGGAAACACTGTTTTACCTTCCAGCTTTTTATGGCAGTACCTATTTATCTACTTGCATTTACATGCTTTCGAACTGCTAGGTTGGCAGGAGCTGGGGTTAACAGCGAAAGCTCACTCCGCTGCGTGGCACCTGGGATTCGAACCACTGAGCTGCCAACTTTGTAGCCGACAGATTTCAGTGCTCTAGCCAGCTGAGCCGCCACACCCCTTGTATTCCATAAGTGTTATAAACTGCTTTGAGAAGGCAACATGCCATGAAATGACTGGAACATGGAATTTCCCATTCCAATGAATGTGACAAATGTATGCAGAACTTTGAAATGTGACAAACCTCACTAATTAAGTTCACTTGTTTGCTGTTATGTACATATCTCACACACGTTTCATATACCTACCCAGGATGTAGGGCATAGGGACTGGTAGACTCTCTTGTACCACTGGCAGATATAAAGATCTTTCCCTTTAGCTGCCAAGGACTTCTCACAGCGGTGGAAATCTGTGGAGACACATTTTAGAGCTCTTAAAACAAAAGCTTGGATGCTCTGAACAGACAACATCTCTGCAACCTCAAACAGACGGCAAAGGCATTTTCTCATCAGCAGCTAACAGGACTAAACTTCTCCCTTCAACAATCCTAAGATTAGGGGTGCCCAACCCCTGTGTAGCTCAAAATCCATGTATAACTCTTACCCTCCCCAAAAATGTAACTACAAAGCATAAACTGCTGATTCGCACACAGAGGAACAGAAGCCAGGACTCTCTGGATTCTCCTCTATAGTGCTGATAATGCTTTCCATAAAGTACTATGTGTAATAAGCCTTAAAGGACCTTAGGATCCTGAGGCTGAAATAGAGATGTGTTTGGGGGCAAGTAGAACCTTCCGAGCTCTGCACGGCCAGACTGAATACATATTTTTTGGAATATTTATTATTTATTTTTTTTAAAAAAATCCATGTATAGGCAAGACATGCTGTTCAGGCCAATGCATATCAAGGAAGACCTCAGAGTCTGCCCTTCCATTGTATTCTACTACAGTAACAGCTTATTGGTGGTTTTAATTGTATTTGTAGAATTTAGAAGTTTCCTAGCCAAAAAGTTTTAAAATCAGGCTTTCATTAAGCCCTACAGATCCTGCTTAAATCCAAAAATGCAATGTCATAGAAATTCACCCCTATTAACAGAGGATACAAACCCATCTTTTTAATTATTTTCTAGCTTATGACAACCCAAGACTTCAGAACATGAAACACGTTACTTTCAAATGCCTAATGTGAAGGAACAATTATTCACACACATCAATTGAACTAACCAAGATAGTTCTGATAACAGTTCCGCGATTGGTTTTGATTGGGGAACCTCGCATCAAATGGAGCTGTTGTGTACTCCGCCAGCTTTTTTCTCATTTCTTGAACTTCCGACATGATGCCTTATCTGAAAATAGGTATTGAAACGAACAACATGAAAATGTCCAGGAGTTTCATATTTATCCAGAAAATCCATGACTTTTTAAATGAAAAGTCAAGCTCCTTTTATTGATTGTACAGTATCCTGCTTTCAGATCCACTCGGAAATATCATAATGCATACAAGTAGATCGTGTGAAGAGATTATGTTTCCTAATGGTATTTTTACCCTCAAGTAGCTTTCCAAGAAGGGGAAGGCTGCTGTCTCATGACTGCTCTAAGTAAGAAAAAAGTAGATTAAAACAATGTGATTGGCAGCTGGAAAAAAGTGAAACTCAAGATGGGCAAATGTAGAGGAAGCTGAAACCTGTTAAACTGCAAGTCAGAGCTCCGATACATCTTATATTCTAGGAGTTTTCCTTTCCTTGGGCACAGGATATGAGAGACCAGGGGAGACAAACACACACCACCCCAATACCTTTTCCCCCACCCCATTATATCAGTATAGACTAGTGAAGGCAAACCTTTTAGAGGCCGAGTGCCCAAACTGCGATTCAAGACCCACTAATTTTTCACAAAGTGCCAATACAGCAATTTAACCCGAATACAGGTGGCTGTGAAGGGGCGATGTCAGGTGCCCACAGAAAGGGCTCTGAGTGCTACCTTTGGCACCCGTGCAATAGGTTCACCAATACTGCTATAGACCTTTGCCTAGAATCAAACAAGCACCGGAGAAGCTGTTACAAGTCGTGGCTTTTCTCACAATCCACACTGGATCCTGGCTAATCCAATGGGGATATTTGGAGGACTGAGAAGAATGCAATCAATACTCTCACAAAATACAAAATATGCAAACATTAAAAACCATAATTTAAATAATCCTTCCCAACTTTAGTCTTTACACCCTTAATGCACTACTTGAGAACATTATCACCAGTACCCAACAAAACAGCACTCACTTCTTCTGCTGTCTGAGAGGGAATACAGTCCCAGGTTAGGGCATACCCTGTTATCGCTTCCAGTTACTCGCTTCCATGAGAATTCAAACTGGCCCCAACTTTGCTGTACTTTGGAAGCAGGCAAAGACTTTTCTCTTCAGGCAAACCTTCCCTTAGTGACTGGATGCCTGACTGAAAGTTTTAAATGGACTGATCTGAGTGCATTTTTAGTACTGATTTTGTTTACAATTTCTCAGAGTGGTATTTGTTTAATATTTGTATGCTTGTTGTCTTTAGCTTTAAAAGTTATCTTTTAATGATGTCAGCCACCTTGTGTCCTCCTTAAGGGTAAAAGCCAGGTAAAAATATTTGAAATAAAGAAATAAACACATAAGAAAGCAGGAATATTCTTCCCTGTGCTCATTTCTCCTCTTGGGGGGTTCACTAATCCCTGACTATTTGTGAATAGATAGTTGAACCTGTCCCCAATACATTTACCTCACTTCTAAAATTACAACTTTGGAGGTTTCAGCTTTTTCCTAATCAGGAATAGGTTTCTTGCACCATTATCTCTCAGGTATTATATCTGCCCCACTAGGATGGCTTTCCTCTTGATACCAGGCTAAAATAACTTTAAATTATAAAATAATTTTTTTTAAAGATAACATCACATATTTATTTTATATTATTGGCATCAAGGCTTCAATTCCACAACCTACTAAGAGGTTTCAAATGAGAACACAAACAGGAACTGCTGGGAGGCCCGGTTGCCAAAAACCCAGGAAATTGGATGGTTCATCTGGAGGCAGACCTTTCAGTTCTTCAAACATTAAGTAAGGCGGGATTCCCTCTGCCTTCCACCCGCTCAGACTGTCGAAAAAGAGTCTCTCCATCTCAGGAAAGCTTGAACATATTTTGCTGGCCTATTGATCATTGTAATCAAGGAGAGGTTGGGGAAATTAAGATAGGGTTCAGATATGTGTAGCCTGCATATTGTAATTAAACTGTAAACCCCCCAGAGACTACTTGAAGTGGTATGTGACGGTATATATAAGCAGAACACTAAGATATGTCTTAAATGTTCCAGTGTTGGCGAACCTATGGCACGGGTGCCAAAGGTGGCACTCAGAGCCTTTTCTGTGGGCACCCAACATCACCCCTTCACAGCCACCTGTATTCAGGTTAAATTGCTATCTTGGCACTTTGCAAAAAAAAAAAAAAAGAGGTGAGTTTTGTATTGCAGTTTGGGCACTCGGATCTCTAAAAGGTTTGCCATCACTGTTCTAGACTGTGTATTGTCCCTTATTGGGTGCTTTTCCAAGCTGAAAAGTGGGGTTAAAAATACAGTGGTACCTTGTATAAAGGAATTAATTCGTTCCCAATGAAATTATGTTAAGTAAATTTTCCTTGATACAAATTTCCCATAGGAATGCATTGAAAACAGAGTGATCGCATTTTTATGTTGTACAGATTCACCCCATAGGCGATTATGTTAAGCAAATTTCCCCTATCTCCGGTATTTTTTGTGTTGTACACTTTTTATGTTATACAAACCGTTTGTTATACAAGGGTCTACTGTATTAAAATAAATAAATAAAATAAATAAATTCAGGAAGAGCCCCCCCCCCCCGAAAAAAGAGGGGGTTTTGGGGGGCAGCGGGGCACGGGGGGGGGCGGCCGGACCTGCAACCTTCTCTCTCTCTCTCCCCCCACCCCCCACCCCTCTTTCGTGCTCCTTACGAGCACAGGGGCCCCGATTCGGGAGCTCAAGGGCGGGGAGGGCGGCGTGGGGAGGGGGGAGAGAGGCTGAAGCAGCCGCTGCCGCTGCCGCCGCCGCCAGAGAAGGGAGGAGGAGCCCGGGAGGACCGCCGTCACCAAGGGAGGAGGAGGACCGCCTACCCCCTCCCTCCCCCCCCACCCCTAAGGCGAATTGGGGAGCCCCCCGACTTCCCTTCCGGGGCCCCGAGCGGCTCCTCTCCCATCTTCTCGCCTCACCGTCACGTCAAGCCCCTCAAAGTGACTTTCAACCGGCGACTGGCCCCAGGCGAGAAGCAGGAACAAGCGAGAGGAAGGGACGGAGCGGCGCCGGAAACGCCTCCCTCCCCAGCGAGGTGGTTCCGGAGAGCGGCGCGCCGGAAACCGCTGGACGGCGGGAGGCCAAGCCACCGAGAGGAAAGGGAGAGGCCGGAAGGGGCGGGTATTAAGCGGCGTTTGATCGACAAGCCGCCTGTCGGTCTCTCTCTAGGGTCAAGGTCTCAGGCTGGCTAGGCGGCGGTTACGGGTTCGATTCCCTTAAGTTTAATGTGTCTTACAATTGCAATGGACTGTATTGTCTCTCCTTACTGTAAGCCGCCTTGGGTCCTTTTCCAAGGAGAAAGGCGGGGTAAAAATACACAAACAAACAAATAAATATCAGTATGGTCCCTTCCACCCCTCCAGTTCTAAGCTTTATGTATGTATGTATGTATGTATGTATGTATGTATGTATGTATGTATGTATGTATGTATGTATGTATGTATGTATGTATGTATGTATGTATAATAAATAAATAAATAAATAAATAAATAAATAAATAAATATCAGTAGGGTCCTTTCCAGCCCTCCAGTTCTAAGCTGTATGCTGTGTGTGTGTAAATAAATAAATAAACAAATAAATAAATAAATAAATAAATAAATAAATATCAGTAGAGTCCCTTCCAGCCCTCCACTTCTAAGCTGTATGCCGTCAACCACCCAAAGTAGCCTAGTACCAAGGTGGCCGGTATAGAAATCAAGAAGTAACTAAGGAAGTACATTATTGAGCTGGACTGCTGGATAGCTTGGTGGATAAGACAAAGTCAGAGGTTGAGAGATAGACCCCTCCATCTCACTTTGTGTGCCCCCCCCAAGAAGAAGGGAATTGTGAGCCACCTCTTTCTATCTAGAAAGCAAAGCAACATGTTTTATTTATATATGCCCCATAGCGCTTAAAGCACTCTCTGGCTACACATTGCCCCCACCCCCCCGCAAACTGAGTACCCATTTTACCGATCTCGGAAGGATGGAAGGCTGAGTCAAACTTGGGCCTGCTATCCAGAGGTGAACCCCAGGTCTTAAGCTCAATTTTAGTTGCAATGCAGCATTTAACCACTGTGCTACGAAGCTGCATATCTCCTGAAGAAAATCCTGGAAAAGATACAGAGAAAGTTTGCTTTTTCGTGTTATTAAAATTGTTACTATCACACCAGCAATGCTTTAAAGCAGCGGTTCTCAACCTGTGGGTCCCCAGATATTCCTGGAATGCAACTCCCAGAAGTCTTCATCTCTAGATGAGCTGGCCAGGATATCTGGGAGTTGCAGTTCAGGAACATCTGGGGCCCCCACAGGTTGAGAACCACTGCTTTTAAAGCCCCACCACCACCAGCCCTGCCAAAGCATTGCTGATGGTCTGTGTCAGTAACAACCACTGGGGAGAAGGAAGCTTTGACCCCCACTCAAAGGTGAGTTGATGGAAGGCTTTTTGTTTTCAAGGATCAAGATTGTTAAGCTCATCCAGAGGGACAGCCAACCAGTCAGGTCTGGAGAAATCTTTCCCTTTAAAGGGAAAGTATCTTTCCTTTCACAGGGAAAGAAGACCAGAAAGGAAATGGTAAAGATCACCAAGATCAGAAAGCCCAGGTAGCCTAAAATTTAGTAGAAGGCAGCCAAACCTCTGGCCTGGTGCCTGCAAGATACAATGGCCTTTCAGACAGCCAAGTCCCAAGCTATTCAAAGTATTATAGGTGAGAACTTGTCCACACCTATGTATTTGCGGCTTTGTTCATTTAGCAGCACTCTAGTACACTGTTTCTGTATTTCAAACCTCAAAACCCACTGCTTTCTTAAAAAGGAATGGGATACTGATGGTGTTTGAGTTTCTTTGCCTTCCCTCCTTGTCCTTTTCTCTGTTTATGGTGTGTTTTCTAGATTAGAACCCACTGCCAATAACAGTCTTCATTTTGCTGAGCTTATGAAAACTGCTTTGGGAAGGTAATTTTGTGTTGTAAAGTACACACCAAAATGCCATAAATGAGATAATTCTTCCAAAAAACCTCTATACCAGTGATGGCGAACCTTTTAGAGACCGAGTGCCTAAACTCTGATTCAAAACCCACTATTTTTGTTTACAGCAATTTAACCTGAATACAGGTGGCTATGAAGGGGCGATCTCAGGTGCCCACAGAAAGGGCTCCGAGTGCCACCTTTGGCACCCGTGCCATAGGTTCGACAACACTGTTCTATACCTTACAACTGCATACATACTAGGAATGCAATCACATACGGAAAAGCTCACATTTTGGACTGTTTGTGATACACCCCAGTGCAAGCTATTTCCCGATACGTGACATATGTGAGACTGTGAAGCAGCTTGACCCAGGTTTTTTTTTTTTCAAATCCACCAGCAGAGTTATTCTTTATTTCTGCCAGGCTGGAGGAAATCCTCCACATGCTGAAGTGCAAAATATGTCCTAATGGAATCAGATGTGATCTTTTTTCCTTGTCTGATTGCTCTCTCACCCTCAGTAACCTCAACAGACAGCAATCCTTCATTTCGGTTATCAAGGAGGATTACCTTCCAGAGAGGGACATTTCCAGTGCCTGGACTGTTTCCCTTTGATTTCTTCTTTGTTCTGCCCACAGAAAGCTTGTGTAGTGCTTTAACCGTTCCAAAAACTGCCTCGTAGACACTGTAACTTAGAGGGTCCATGTCCATCTCAAACTGTGATTCGAAGGAACCATCCAGCTTCTCCTGCCTGGTGCATGACCTGATTCTGAGCAATTTGGCAGGTTACACATTCGGGATAATCTGAAATATGAATGGGGCTTCTTCATGATGTTATATGGTTGGTGGCATTATTCATGGTACTATTTCTTATTGATTCATGGGGGGGAGGGCATTCTTTCTTAAATCGTCAGCATGGCTGGGCCTTTTTTGCTCCTCTCTCTCTCTCTCTCTCTTTTTTTCATTTCAAACAAGGCTCTTACACTGTAGTGCTGTGGACAGTGCAAGATTCTGTCTGCTGCAGCCGTTCTTCACGAAATAATCTTTTGCGGCATTAGAGATTGATGTGCCATCCTGTGCCACAGGAAGTGTGGTCGGCCAGTCTTTTCCTAGAGTGTCTGGAGAGCCAGAAAGGAGGTGGCTAGAGTCGTGTAGAGCAACAGGTCACGATCCTGGGTAGTGCTTGAAGGAACTGATGAAGAAGCTTCTCTTGAGCAGTACAGTGAGTGGACAGCGGACAGAATCCTGCCCGGGTGGGGGACCACTGGGAAAAAATAGAGCAACTAAAAAAATACAGTAACCCTCAAGTTACCTTGTGTGCTTAAGGTAAATGGTAATATAACTTCTCTCATGCAAATAGATAGATAGATAGATAGATAGATAGATAGATAGATAGATAGATA
>JAHTLZ010000008.1:7694758-7766219 GCA_023846285.1 Phrynocephalus versicolor
AGGTCTGGAAGGATTTTTGGAAGTCATTAATTTATAAGACGGCCACAAATTGGAAGCTAATTTGCTTTGCAAATCTTGGACGTATAACTGTACAATATTTTTATAATGCAGCTTGTCAGCCAGCCTGTGGACTTCCAACTCTGATTGCCCGAGTCTCTCAAATTGGATGGCCAGCCCTAACTTAGACTTTATGCTTTGTTGGGACTTGCAGCTCAAAAAGATTCCTTTTCTTGGCCCCGGTCCTACCATTTTCAGTTGAAATCAATGCCCCTTCATGTCAGCCCAGGGTAAGCCCTGAGATGTTCTCCTGGGGTCTACACCTTGAATCATTCTTTGGGGCTGCTCCACAGCAAACAGTCCGGCTTGTGTCTTGCAGATGATGCTGGCTCTGCTTCTGTTTACCTTCAGGTCCAACCCTGTTTTCTCTCTGCATGGCTTCGTGTCCAAACCCTGTTGTTCTCTTTCTCTGCATGGCTTCCTGGTTAAACCAGGTGTGGAGTGGTGAGAACTTGGCACCTTCTGGGCACCTGTGGTCTGACCTTCGAGTAAAAATCAAACAGAAAACAAGGTGTTGAGCCAAAGCGGAAAAAAATTGTGCTACGTTTTCTTAAGCATCGAATTCGCTTCTCACTTCCAAAGTAGGTATCGAAGCTTTACCAGGCAGGTCCGCCGCTATGGGACTGACCAGATTGTGGACCTTTTTGCTGCTGCTGACTCTGTCTTTCGGTAAGAATCACCATTTTGAAGACAATGATATTGTGAGCATGGGATATCTGTCTACGTGTGCATGTACTATGTGCTTTGCTTCTACTTGCGACTGCATGTGTGTGTGTGTTGTGTCGTTATAGTCATGACCGACTCTTCGTGACCCCATGTCCGTGGAGCTTTCTCGGCAGGAATACTGGAGTGGCTTGCCAGTTCCTACTCCAGGCGCCTACAGCACCTGGTATTCCCTGGTGGTCTCCCATCCAAGTACTAACCAGGGCCCACCCAGCTTAGCTTCTGAAATCAGGCGAGATCGGATGTGCTTAGGGCATCAGCTATACTGTATATGTAAACAGTGTAAAATGCCCTGAAAGAAAAAGTAAAGGTTCCCCCCTGCACATGTGTGCTGGTTGTGTCTAACCCTAGGGGTTGTGCTCATTTCCGTATTCAAGCCGAAGAGCCAGTATTGTGCAAGTCCATGGCCACGTGGCTGGCATGGCTGCAAGGAAACACTGTTTTACCTTCCCGCTTTTTATGGTGGTACCTATTTATCTACTTGCATTTGCATGCTTTTAAACTGCGAGGTTGGCAGGAGCTGGGGTTAACAGCAGGAGCTCACTCCGCTGCGTGGCACCTGGGATTCGAACTGCCAAGCTGCTGACTTTGCAGGCGACAGTTTTCGGAGCCTTAGTCCGAAGTGTGTGTCCATTATATTCTTGCCTTATTTTCTCAGCATATTAATGTGCTGTAAATGAACCACAGCACACAGCATATGGGTGGGGTGAAAATATTCAAAATAAATAAATAACAGTTCTTGAAATGGATTCCAGAATTCCATGTAGAAATTCGGTAGTAAGCCAGGTCATTTTGTTTCTTGGGGAGGAGGCCAAATAACACCCATCTACCCAAAACTCCAAAAGGGAACTGACATTTACAGTCCACCTTCCCTGTCCTGGTGCTCTGAAGATGCTTCAGCTCGCTTATTTTGATAGAAGCATGAGTCGATCTCTGACTCTAGGGTGTGGTGAGATGTACTCGTGTATATCAAAGCCAACAGTCGTCCTCCTTTCTGCTATATATGGAAGGGAAATCACAGAAGCCATTAAATGTCAAGCCTGCAAGCAGACGCGTGACCAGCATATGGGTGCCATGTTGTGCATTAATCTTTGTTGCATCTGCAGTTTCCTTCCTCCTTGCAGTTAAAATAGCAAGATTCTGCCCCATGATTTAACAGGGACACTAGGTCTGGAATGTGTCTTAGCTTTATCTTTGTAAATACAGGTACAATCCAAGAGTCATAAACCAGCTGCTCCCTAATGGATGCTTCCCTTGCAGCTTTTTTGGTTCCTAGTCAGGATCTACTGTTTTTTTATTTTATTTTTTTATTTTAAAAAATGGTGTGGTAGGATCATTCCAGGTCCAGCATGTGTGATTGTTGGAAACAAACCGAAACAGATTGCTTAAGCTGTCCCTTGATTCAAGCCACATCATGATACTGAAAGCTTCCTCCCATTCCCTCCTGGAGGGAGGGAGAGAGGGAGGCAGGGAGAGAGGGAGAGAGAGAGAGAGAGAGGATGCAAAGATTTTTGTTCATTTTTTTAAAAGCTCTTTTAAGGCAATGCTGAACCAATTAAGTGCTATGCCACATTGAAATCATGTTTTCAAAATTGAAAGCTTCCTCCCACTCCCTCATAGAGAAAACAGGAGGGGACAAAGATGAAGATATAGTGGTACCCCGTAAAACGAATTTAATTTGTCCTATGGGTCAATTTGTTTTAAGAAAATTTTGTCTTACAAATCGTTTTTCCATAGGAATGCATTGAAATGGATTAATCTGTTCCGGAGGCTATGGGTTGCTTCATTTTACAATTTTTTTGTCTTATGAAATATCATCCCCCATAAGAATGCATTGGAAATGGATTAATCCGTTATGGAGGCTAGAATAAAGACAAAAATAACCATCCCCCCCCTCCGGGTACATTAATCTTGTGGCGCATCCTATAGGGAATTTTTTGACACACAAAGCATGCCTATTCCTGGAAATTGTTTACTTCCTAAGAGTTATCTCTCTTGCGAGGCATTTGTCTGTACTTGTGGGGCAGTATCTTATTGTCTTTCCTTTTAAATGAAGGAAGGACCAAATAGGGTTATTTGAAGTGAGGGCTATTTCCCTGGCCCCAAAACAACCAATCCTTGTATGCGGATGCAAGAATCACGTCCACTGGCATGCTGCATCTCAAAGTAACCCTAGTCTAATCCAGCCTGGTATTTTGTCATTAGACATATTTAAGGCTTTTGATTGTGTGGAATGGTCAACATTAAAATTGTGATTGAAAACTGGGGGTTTGGAATGAAATTTAGAGGGGTGATAGATCAACTATATTCTGAAAATACATCAGAAATAATAATTAATGATGGGATTTCAGATCGGATATCTCTAGGCCGAGGTACTAGACAAGGTTGCCCCCTCTCCCCAGTTCTATTTTGTTTAATGATTGAAATGTTTGCGGATAAAATAAGGAATGATGAGTTAATTCGTGGATTAGGTATTGATAATAAAGTAAAGATTAATTAATTTGCAGATGATTACTTATTGACAATTAAAAACCCAATAGAGAGTATGGATAGAATTAAATATCATTTGGAGAAATTTGGATTAATATCCAGATCGAGTGTTAATTGGCAGAAATCCCTATGTAAAGAGATAAGAAGTTGGCAAGCCAACCCAAAAGGTGTTGATCCCCAACGTAAAAGAGAAGATAGTGCGCTTCCCTCTCCATGAATAGAAACTATCTGGGCGGACAGTTGGATCACATATCAACTCTGATGAGGCACCATTCTGGATTTCAGTTGGGGGCAGCAGCCTGGTTTGCAGAGTGCAGGTCAGACTGCCAGAAACAGTGTCCTATCCTCCAATGAAGGGAAAGGCCAATGGTATTCCACTCTGAACCACCAAGAATCCAGTATGTGAAGTAGCTGCCTCCTTCTACCTAATGACAGAGCTGGCCCTTCAAATGTACAGTCATTGAGTGGGTGATTTGTGAGTACAGTGGTCCCCCGCCATTTCGCGGTTCATATACTGCGGTCCCGGTATATTGTGGGACCGCAGTATATGAAAGGCAAGGGCCCCTGGGGTAAGCTGCTTGGGCCTGTTTGAGGCCTACTGCGCTTAACGAAGGCCTGAGAGGCTGCCCTAAATGGGCCTCTGACGGGCTTACCGGGCCTGTCAAAGGCCCCAGAAATGGTTACCAACAAACCTGAAGTGACTTTCGAAAAACCGGAAGTGACTTCCGGATTGCAAGAAACCACTTCTGGGGCCCGGGAAGGCTGTTGGAAGCCCGTTCAGGGCAGTGCCATGCTCCCCCCCCCCCCCAGTCCTGACCTGACTCAGCATCCCCATATCGCGGATTTTCAAAGATCACGGGTCTGGTCAGGTCCCTAACCCCCGCAATAGGTGGGGGATTCCTGTATCGCACTCCAACTACTGTATATATTGAAAAACTTTGCTGAGTTGCATGATGAGCTTTCTTGGTCTTTATTGCAGTGTCAGCAGGTCGTAACCGCATCATCGGGGGTGACGTATGCCAAGAGGATGCACACCCTTGGCTGGTGTTGCTGTATGACAACAAAGGGCCCTACTGCTCTGGAATGTTGCTGAATAACAACTGGGTCATCACAGCTGCTCACTGCTGCATAGGGTAAGAGTCACTAACCAACGTCTTTTAAATCCAGTTTCAGATCTTTATGAATGCTTAAGAAAGTTCTTTCTTAAACTTTAGTAATCATAGCATGCATATTGACAAGATCCACGTTCATATAAGTATGTCCGTGAAGATTCTCAGTCACCCAGGTGAATTTATCTGGAAGTTGAGTCATGGCGACTGGACTTCTTTTTTGAGAGATAGAAACGTTTCGCTGCTCATCCAAACAGCTTAATCGGTCTGAATACAGCTAGTGCGAGTCCTCCATCTCATAGTCAGCTTAGACCTCTTGTCACCCTGGTCTGAATTAGGCTCATAAGATGAACAATAGCCTGAATAGGCTCGTTAGGGAGACAATAGTATCCATAGCCTTAAGGTGAACAATGGCCTAAGGTGCTGAAACCTAGCTATGGCCTTGGTGGTGAAGGCTTCATATAAGTATATAAGTTCATATAAGTATTTACTTCTACCTGTACAAGTAAATAATAGATGCTCTGTGTTAGACTTACAAGGACAAGCCTACAGCAAACACACACTAAAAATATCATGTCCTTCTGATTTTCCCAGGAAGATTACAGGGGTAAATAATTTTGAGCTCACTGTTCTACAGAAAAAAAACTCATGAGATCAATGAAGAGAATAATTTGGTGTTCATGCTAGCAGAGTGCAGCAGGCCAAGGACTAAGCTTGTAGCTTTTGAATGTGAGTAATTGCAACTCACACTCTCTGGAAATTTGCAGTTGGGTGAAAAGCTGGCATTTGCACACCCAGAAGGGATAATATGTGGCCCTCCAGATGTTGTTGGCATTGAGCTCCCAGCAGCCTTACCCAGGATAGTCAGTGGTTAGGCATGTTAGGGATTACAATCTGAAAGCATCAAGTAGATTGCATTTAGTCCACCTTGGATCTGTCCTATTCCGAGGTGTAGCTTTTTTTCTTTTTCTTTTTCCCTTGCTCTACTATGCTTGGGTCTTGCCGCCATCTTGTCCCGTCGCATTAATTATGCTTGGGTCTTGCCTTTTTGTTTAGTGTTTTTACTACCTGTTTTATTGTTGTAAGCTGCCCAGAGTTCCCACTGGGAAGATGGGCGGGATACAAGATTAATAAATAAATAAATAAATAATAATAGCTAGGCTGCTATCCATTGGAGATCTATCTCGGATCCTATCTCTTTTTCTTCCAGAGGTGTGATTCAATTAAGGTTTGGAGTGCACAACCGAGAAAATCCAAGAGGGGATGAGCAGATAAGAGTCAGCACAGATATCGTATGTTGTCCTGACACGACCTGCTGCTCGAATCCCTCATATGACGCCAAATGTCCCAGAACCTCTGAATGCCCAACAGCTGATGATGACATCATGTTGATCCGACTGAATAGCTCCGTTGTTTATAATGGCTTTGTCCAACCCATCAGTTTGCCCACTAAGCCTGCCTCTGTGGGAGCAACCTGTGGAGTCATGGGCTGGGGCTCCATCACGACACCGGAAGGTAGGAACTGCATATTGACCCTGCTCATGGTTTTCTTCTTTGCCAGAACATTGTTGGAGTCCATAGACCAGGCTCAAAGTCCGACCGTGCCTAGTGCTAGAAGAGGGCAGGTGGGATCTGAAGAACTTGGGAGGACTTTCAGAAGGACTATATCACCCAAAGTGGACAACTTGCATCCCTCCAGATTTTGTCAGGCTACAATTTTCGTTTGAAAATACAGTAATACCTTGGATAAAGAATGCCTCTGATAACAATTTTTTCGGATAACAAATGGAAATTTCTGGGTATAGGGCTGCCTCTGATAACAAATGTTCCCTATGGGCTGCCTCGGATAACAAATGTTTCATAATGCCTTGCAAAAAAAAGTGTACCCGGGATGTATTGCAGCCCTTGTAGTTTGTGGAGGGGTGGGAGGAGTTAGAGTAGGGGATTTTCATGGTTTTTTGAGTCGTTTTGACATGTTTTGCTGAGGGATTTGGACCTTTTGAACTTGGAAAGGTAGGGAGCTAACTTGTATTAATCTTTGCACTGCTTTTCTTTGCATTTTTGGAAGGAAAAGGCTGGGGTAGTCATGCTGCTTTCTTCTGTCCATGTTTGCAGTCTTTTCCATTACTCTGCAGGCAAGAACATGCTGGATTTCTCTTGCTGCTTATATTTGTCAGTTTGTTTTTTGGAGGGGGTGTTCCAGCACTGCAGGCCTTTAAAGTGCACTTTATAAAGAGGTCTAGAACCAACCCAGCCCAGCTTTTGTGCCTTTTCCTGGACCTCTGAAACAGATTAATCGGTTTCCCATTCATTTCATTGGGGAACCATGTTTTGGATAACAATTTTTTCAGATAACAAGTTGTCTCTGAGAATGAATTACATTTGTTATCAAAGGCACCACTGTGTATCTAATGGCAAGAAATGATGGACATTTTGATCTAGCAACATCTGGAGGAGCTGCATATCCTTATATTAAGCTAGCTTCACATACATGAACGAAGAGATGTTCACATGGAGTCCAACCTGCAGGTGACCAGGTTATCAGATGTTCTTAGCAGCAGGTGCATAGGGCCTGTTAAAGAACTATCTTCTCAAGTGTTTGCACGCGCAAGAGAAATATTGCTTCTGTAATGACAGCAGTACCAAATAAGGCAGCTTGCCCTACAATTGAAGTATGGTTGCTTGTTTGTCTTTGGCTTTAATGGTTGACTCTTTAGAGGTTGCCCAGTTAATACAAGGTTAAATATGTGCCAAAATGCCAAAACTAGCAAAAGCCTTCTTCCCTAATAAGAAACTAGAGCATTGCATCCTTAGATTTTTTTTTCTTAGATTACAATTCCTGGAAATCCTGGCCAACATATCAAGTGGTGAATATCTCTGGAGTTTTTGTCCAAGAACATCTGGAGACCCAAAGTTGGGAACCCACTGCACTTCGAACAATCGTTCTTAGCATTTGGGTTTCCGGATGTTTTTGATTTCCACTTGCAGAAAGCTCTGCTCATTGTCCACACTCACTGGAGTGCCTACAACTAGGGCCCAAAAATCTGGAGAACTGGATGTTGAGAATGACTGCATGATAAGATTCTTGAGTTGTACCTTTTCTTGCAGGTTAAGGAACTCACCAGTTTTTTTCTTTGGGGTGGGGTGGGGATCTCCAGCAATTGGACATAGCACTGCAGATGACTAGATTAGAGGAGGGCGTGAACCAGAAAACCCATGGTTTGGGTTCATCTGGTTTGGGCCCACCCTTGGTTCGGTTCGGGTTCGGGTTTGTACGAATTGGAAAAAAAAATTGCACAAACTCAAACCGATCCGAACCGGTTCGGGTTCTTACCGGCGGCAGCGGCTCAGCGCTATCATCGGCCGCGGGGAAGATCCCTTTAAACTAAGAGACCCCTGTTCCTGCCTCCGCATATGGAGGCGAGAAGAACGGTGTCACTAGACCAGTGGTGTCCAAACTTTGGCCCTCCAGATGTTTTGGACCACGACTCCCACCGTCCTTTGTTATTGGCAATACAGGCTAGGAATTCTGGGAGTTGTGGTCCAAAACATCTGGAGGGCCGAAGTTTGGACACTCCTGATTTAGACAGTTTTTCCTGCAGCTGATGACAGCGCTCGGCCACTGTCATCGGCTGTGGGAAAGATCCCTTTAAAGCAGGCCTGCCCAAAGTCCGTCCCGGGGGCCAAATCCGGCCTGTCAGGCCATTCTGAGTGGCCCGCGGCTGGCTGGCCTGCCCCTCCCTCCCCCTCCTTTGCCCCATGTTTTTTTAAAAGAAAGTGGGTGGGGCTTGCAGTGGGGTGGCAGGGTTGGGGAGCAACCGGCCCTTGACACATTCTCAGCCACCAAATCTGGCCCTCCTTATAAAAAGTTTGGGCACCCCTGCTTTAAAGAGACCTCTGTGCTTGCCTCTGCATGCGTAATGAAGCAAACTGAACCGAACCAATTTTTTTCGGTTTGGTTTGGTTTGGTTCGGTTCATTCTAAAATCACTCTGGGGTTTATTATTCATTTTGTTACCTAACAAAACAAATAACAAATAACGAAACGAACTAAAACTTTGTTTCATGCCCATCTGTAGACTAGATTTTTCAAATGTATCTCCTGAAAAACTGGATCTTCTCAAGTATCTCACTGAACCACTTTATCTTTCTTTTGGCCTTCAGTGACGTACCCCCATGTTCCATATTGTGTTGACATTGAGATACTCAGCAATCCAGTGTGTGAGGTTGCTTACCCATGGTGGACAGCACATTGCAATGTGCTTTGTGCAGGAGTCCTGGAAGGAGGCAAGGATTCATGCCGGGTAAGGAGTTAATGTGGACATAGTCTGGTGAGCCGGTAACTCGGTTAGTTTTCTTGAGTGACAGCTATGCCAACATTCTAGCAGGCATGGTCACTGCTGGGGCACTCTGGGCGTTACTCAAAACAGCTGTCTTCCCATGGACTTAACAAGAGATATAACATTTCCAGAAACTTTGGGGGGGAAATTGGGGAGAGGACTGCTCCCATGGCCCAATCTTTCCATTTTAATCCAGGGCTTCAAAATTTCCAGAAGTTTTACATCTCTAGACTGAACCCACGGCAAGGTGGGTTGGTGGTACTCAGAAGGGTCCGAATTCTATCTGTCTCTGGGCGGCTTACAATTAAAATCAACAGTTAAAACATTAAGGCAGTGGATAATTAAAACAATAAAAACATTTAAACACAAAACACTAAAATTGCCACCAGGACCCACAATCTATGTCATGTCAGTTAAAAAAACTTTAGAAACAGGAAGGTTTTTACCTGGCACCGAAATGTCATCAATGTTGGCGCCAGGCGGGTCTCACTTGGGAGGGGATTCCACAATCTCGGAGCAGCTGACAAGAAGGCCCTAGACCTACAAGCCATCCCTTTCACCTCCTTCAGGGATGGCTCTCTCAGGAGGGCTCCCTGGCTTGATCTTAATTGCCAGGTAGGTTCATATGGAAGGAGACAGTCGTTCAGATATCTAGGTCCTATAGAGACCGTGAAGTCATTTAGTTTGTTATTGTCTGTTGTTTACTGCCAAGGTTAAGGTAGAAATGCATGTGAACCCTATTTATTTATTTATTTATTTATTTATTTATTTATTTATTTATTTATTTATTTATTTGTGCCTTCATATGTAGAAAGAACTTGTCCCACTTTAGGATGGTGATCAAGCGGCGGCATGTGCTATTTTCCCTTAACTAACAAAATATTGGGGCCAGCCCTCTTACAAATGAAGCAATAGCTGTCCATTTCTTGTTAGATAATTTAGAACAATCTACTTTCTTGGTGGCCATAGAATAAGGAACGTAATAATAATCATGAGCTCAGTGTACATGTTAATAGACACCAACGATATGCCTGAAAAAAGGTTTTGTTAGAAGTTGGCATTGGTGAAAGTTTGTACACAACTAAATCAATGAGATCTTCCCGACCACTGAAAGATGGATGTTTATTTTTCCACCTTTGATAGACCAATCTTTTGGAGATCATAAGCCAGCTGTGAAGAGATGCCAATCATATACTTGGTACCGGGTCAGGTTGCCATAGCAGCATCTCTGTTTAAAACCCCGCCCCTGTAAATACTGAACAGGACATTGGCCTACATCTCAGTGCCCTAAACCGGTTGGTGTTCCCAACTACAGCAGAACCACTGAATCAAGATTTACCTTTAGTGTACCTTATCATTCGGTTCATGCTTCCACAGATCTGAAACGGTTAGGATTTAAGCCATATCAATGCTTGAGTTTTTCTCTATATCAGATTTGTAGTCTTTTTTGTGAGCTTTTCAGTTGTGGGGGGAAAGATAGGATAAGCAATAATTAATCCGTCCATTGTGCCTTTCTTTCCATAGGGTGACTCTGGAGGACCTCTTATCTGTGATGGCGAACTCCAGGGCATAGTATCTTTTGGTGGATTCCCTTGTGCCGAGCCCCTTGAACCCGGCATCTATACCAAAGTCTACAATTATCTTGATTGGATCAAGAACGTTACTGCAGAGCGTACAGGAGGAAGCTCTTAAGTAACATAAAATGGCTTGTGGGCCTAGATAGCACCTACTTGCAAGAGTCTCCTTCTTCTTATAGCTACAAATTTAGACACACATCTTCCTGGGAATACCCATCACTCCAGGCAGTGAAACATATTTCAGAGTAAATGCCTAGTGTGGTTCTGGATTGCACTATATGTCACCTTCATATCATGTTTGAATGTATGTTCACTTAATAAGCCACTCTATGAACTGAGTGACAAACCTGCTCCCAGAGAGATGAGGGCGGTACCAGTTTCCTGAACAAGAATTCCCAACATATTCATGGTTTTTCCCTAAGCATTATTATGTTTGATCTCTTGATTATTGAGAATCATGGATTTAATGTGGCTACATCTCTCCAACAGTTAACTACTACAATAAATAAAATATGGAGGCTCTTTCTTCAGCAGTCTACATCTGCTTTTCTTCTCTTCCGGAGCGAACAGTTCTAGCAAGGAAACTGCATATGGAACCTTTTTGTCCTCATATTCCTTCCTCCAAATATGGAAATCAGCTTGAGATGTCAATTTGTTAGATCTTTAAACGTTAGCCAGGCAAAGAGAGAGACTTTTTTCCTTTAATTCAACAAGAAACAGAGAGGCCAAGATGTAATGCTCTTTTTTCTCTTTTAATAACCCATTAAGTATTAATCTTAGACAGATAAGGTTTTGAAAACTTGGTAAAATTTATGAGAACAGAAAAAATATAGTGAGTTGATGATATCCATCATGTATCTAGGGTTGTAGATTAGACAGACTAGCTTTTTACTGCACTACCTTAATTTCTTGTATTAGACAAACATAGATGTAAGCCTATACCCATTATATATCAAATTAGTCAAATATAATCTAAGCTGTTTTATTAAATGAAGAATTAAGTTTTTAGGACTGGGAATATTGCTAAGATTAAACTAACTAATACAATATTGTAATCTACTCTAAGTTCCTTCCCCCAAGACAACTAGGCCAGAACAGAACAGTGAGAAACAGAAATGTGATGCGACGTATGTTTTTCAGGTTTTATTTGGGGACAAAAATCCCATAATTCCCCAGTCAGGGTAGCCAGCAGCCAGGGTTGCTGTCAAACTTGGGGAGCGGGCCCCCAAAAAGGAACTTTGATGAGCTCCAGTCATGCTTCTATAGGGGATCGCTTTGTAGTGAGTGGCCAGGGAATACCTAACACAGGCATGTCCAAACTTCAGCCCTCCGTATGTTTTGGACCACAACTCCTGCAGTCCTTTGCCATTGGGAATACAGGCTTGGAATTCTGGGAGCTGTGGTCCAAACATCAGGAGGGCCGAAGTTTGGTCATGCCTGACCTAACAGATGTACATCTGATGAAGAACAGATGCAGTCTCAAGACACATGGTTTGGGAGAGGGTACTAAATCTGGTGGGACAGCTCACTGAGGCGGTTACTTCATGTCCCTTTGGTCCCTCCTTGCTGTCCTGCTTGAGACCGGTAAAAAAAAAATTCTTACTTCACACCCATAGCGTGACAGCAAAAAGTTGTCTCGACCACGCCCCCGGAACCGAGAACAGAGCGTGACAAGCCGTACGTGCCCCTGGACTGGGGAATTCTCTTGTCACGGTTGGCTCCTGGTCCCTGTTCTGAGACAAGGGGCTGTGTGGTAACAACTGTCATGCAACAACCAGTGTCTACCTAGTGGTCAGCGGCTGAGGCTGCATTCAACATTAGTTTCCCTATGGGAAACAGCATGCAGTGCAAATGTTTATTAAAGAAAGTACTGAAAATTCTTTAGCATTGACATGTAAATCCCAGAAGACCAGTAAACTGAAATATCGAAAAAGTTTTATTTACAATATTTAAAAAAGGGTTTAAAAAGCAAGACAAATTCAGAATTTGTCACGGAACAAGGACGTGAGGTAACAGTTGTCACGAGACAAGTAATCACGCCTCTGAGGAAACGGAAACAGGGACTGAACAGGGACAAAACCACGAACAACGCCGTCACGGTACAAACGTAATCACAGAACAAGGTAGGATGTGAAGTAACCGCCTGAGTCTGAGCACTTGGGCAGGAGTACGATTCCCCCGGTGTGCCTTCCAGGAGAGGTGGCAGCCTGTGTAGCCTTGGGGAAACTGCAAGATAGGAGTGCTCCCAGGAGACAGAAAGGAGAAGCCCCTTCCAAGTGATGGGAGCCAGTGCAGTAGAGTCAATCAAGGCTTGCACTGGACAGGAGACCTGGGTTCAAATCCTATCTTGGCCGTGGAACCTCACCAGGGTGGGAGATGGAGGTGGATCCTGGCAAAACCACGCCTTAAATATCTCACGTACTTCTGACACCCTGTAAGGGTCCATAAGTCAGATTCAACGTGATGGCACATTGCACCCATTAAATGGTACCTTTGGTTAATTAGGCTACCCTTCAATCTCTTTTTAAACGTTAACTTTTAAACATCTAAACTTGCCCACTTGGATCTGTTTCAGTGATGGCAGGGCTAATTTGGAGTTATCGTCATAAACTTGATTCTGATTCAAGGCAAACATTTCCAGAACCATACATTCAGAAATAGTTTCCAATTCATTTCTTTGGGGCAGCGGGGGGGGGGGGGGACGGGAGGCTGTGGGACCACAGAGCATGCCAAGGTCACATCGACTGGCTCTTCTCCTACATGGCACCGCAGGGAATTGAACTGCCAATCTCTGGCTCTGCAGCCGAATACTTAACTCACTTTCAGAGAATCATTGGCCTTCCTGTTTTATTTTATTTTGTTTTGGTATTTTTGAACTGCTGACCATTTTCACTCCTTTAATCATTGGCCATGCTTGGTAGCCCTGATGGGAGCGGCAGACCAAAGCAGGCAGAAGGCTAATGGCTCCCCATCCTTACGTATTCACAGAGAGATCCGCGGGTTAAACATCTTACATATATAGAATACTGTAATCATTTCCATTCTATTTTCATTCAAAGCCCTGATCTGAATTTGAGCCAGCAAACCGGAACCTGGGCGTAACTTTAACCCTCCTCTGTTCTAGTTTTCAACCTTGCATAAGAACAGCCTTACTGGAACAGGCCACAGCCTATCCAGTCCCGCGTTCTGCCTCATCCAACAGCAAACCATTTGCTTCAGGGTACTCCCCTAGCAGATGTCTTCACCTGCTTATGATTCCCTGCATATAGCATTGAGAAATATCCTGCCTATCCCTCTAAACCATTAGTATTTTTTAAAAAAACCCCACTGAAAACAACCTGATGAGGCCAAATTTGTTCAGTGTTCAAAGATGTCCATCGCTACAGCGCACAGGAAGAAGGGGAAACTGTGTGTGTGAATAACATACTCCGCTGCACCTTTTTTTCCCCTTGCAATTTTGTGTAACCAGAATTGGGGAAATTGAACACACATATTCAAGAGGCATCTTGCAGTCTTAGCTCCTGGGCATCGTAAAAACGGGGCTCACAAATAGCTACTGTATGTAATAAGGGATTGCTATCTCCTCTTCCTTAGGGACCTATGAATTACACCCACCAACTGCTGGGAAAAAAAAAAGACGAATGTGGATGAGACGCATCTGGTTTGCTCCAGCAGCAGACATGTTACACTCTGATCATCTTGCAATCGGCCGCAGACATACCGTATTTTCCCACGTATAAGACTATATTTTGGAGGGATATTGTATACACGCAGAAGTAAGGCGGGCACATGTTATACATGGAAAATATGGTAATCAAATAGAGCAGGACTCCCTTGTCTTCAGGTTGCGTATCTACTAGTCATTCACTTATCTACGGTGTAAAAATACTGAAAGAAAAATCCCATAGGTATATATTTCTAATAATGGATGTACCAGGAAGCCAGAGACCATGCTAGGTATAGAGGTATAGAGTTATCAGTGTTAGCTACAATCCATGTTTTACCACATCTGTGCAGACGTTGGAACCAATCTCCTGCAGACACATGGGTCCTCCTGTACCCATAAAATCATGGCGGGTGTGTTTATTATTAGCCAGTGGTGCAAATTTATACCAATTTGGTAACACGTTTGCGACAAGCAACTCCACAGATAACAATGTGGGAATAGGGCTCCTGAGCTTGACATAACCGGAGCCATTTCAGAGAGGCAACAGCTTCCTGATGGCAAAGGTCCGGGTTTGTCCGCAACAGCAGACAGATCATGTCAACACACTAGCTCTCCCCCCCCCATTCCTTAGTTAAGCTTGCCAATAAGAGCAATATCCCTTTTAGTTCTCTTATTACTCAGTTAAGTTTGCCAATTAGAGCAGTATCTCTTATCACTAAGCTAAAGCTTACCAATTAGAGGAAGACACATAGTTATACCTATACACGTAGAAATGCATATTGATTTAGCCTTCCTATGTAACGCCTCTTTAACTATACAGTGGACCCTTGTATAACAAACGGTTTGTATAACATAAAATTTGTACAACATAAAAAATTCCAGAGATAGGGGAAATTTGCTTAACATAATCGCCTATGGGGTGAATCTGTACAACATAAAAATGGGGATCACTCTGTTTTCAATGCATTCCTATGGGAAATTTGTATAAAGGAAAATTTGCTTAACATAATGTCATTTGGAACGAATTAATTCCTTTATACAAGGTACCACTGTAGTTGGGGATTTCTTGCTGCACCACAAAATGGTGTAATCAGTTATGTTAATGAGCTATGTTAAAGGGGCTCATAAAAGGAGACCCCAGGAGACAAGGAGGAGGCTCCACTGGTATGGACATCTGTGTGTGTGTGTGTGTGTGTGTTTTCTTCGAGGCGCTTCTCTGTTACTCCGACATCCAGGTGCCCCACTCCGACATAACAAGGGCGTAGTAACACTAGAGTAGACTTATTGGATCGATGGGGGTTGAGTCAACTCCATACATTTGGCAGCTTGCAATGGCCAAATAAACTGCAGTTACAGTAGGTCCGCTTGAATAAATGGACATATATAGAGTTGATTCAGTAGGTCTACTCTAGTGTGAGGTAAGCTAAGCAACGGCATTTTGGCCAATGTATTTTTATAATTTCTGTCCAAACAGCATTAGGTCTTCATATTTATTTCAGTTAAAAGTACAAGCAGGGAAGATGAGCATGACCTGACATGGCTCTTCTTGACCATTCCAAACAACCCTCCAAGGTTCCTCGTCACAGTGGGCCACAAAGTTATTTGATGATGGCAAAAACTCATAGCTGCACAGCTCTGTGTTATTAAGTAGCCATCCGACTCAGAAAATGCACTAGCATCTTGTAAGGCCACCACCTGTTTTCTTCTGAATTTTGGAGAGACAAGCAGGAAAGAAAACAAAAAAAGGAAACTCTGCAGCAGAAGACACAGTATCAGTGCATGGGAGAAAGACCCTTTATTCCATGTGCTTATCCACAGATACATGCCAGAAATATTACACAAATAAAGCAGAGCTGAAGATGCAACTATCTGACACAAGGCAAGAGTATACATTACATCAGGTCACCAAAGAGTTTCAAAAACGTTAAGTTTCTACAAGTGAGAGCTTTGAGACGCTGCATAAACGGGGTAAAGGGGAGGAAGGGGACAGAAGAATACAGAGAAGGTAATTTGCTCTGTTTTCTATCCCATTCCTCCAATACTCTTTCAGGAGTCCCCCTTTTAAACATCCCAAAGTTCTTGGCCCAACATGGTGGGTTTTAAATCAAAAGCGGAGGCTTCAAATGCGTCTCTGAGAAATTGACAAAACAGTAAACCTCAGTAACGAGCAAGGAGAGAGGAGGCCAGTAAGAAGACACCTCTCATTGGGAAGATGGGTGTGATCTCCTATCTTACAGGATGGTAGGGCTGCTGTTTCAAGAACTTTCCCCCAAAACTTGTAGGATTTCCCCTAAGCAACTCTCAGAATCCCTCAGCCAGGATGGGCCTCGCATGGCCACAAAGCACCTTGGCAGGGTGTCATGGCTGCTGGGCTGCCAATTTCGAAGATCTGGGCTGGAAGGGCTCCCCGTGGCTGCCGCAGCCCCACACTTCCCAAGTTGGCTGGCCTAGGTTTGGAACAAGTCTCCTGACCTTGCAGCAATAGTCGCAGGGGGGGGGGCTTTTGCTTTACAGGACACAGCAGAAGTGTCCTTGCGTGCCAGAAGGCCCATGCAATCACATAAAACCCACAGACACAACAAACGTCAAGGTGCCATAGCATGCCAAGCGGGCCTGACAGGACAAACCGGTGAGCTTGCTGAAGAGGAAAGGCTGAGGCAGAAGGATCGCGAATATGTTACCCCTCCAGCAGACCTGCGTTGGTGGCAACACCCAAGTGACATTCTGGGGTTTTCCCTGCCCATTCATACGGATGGTACAGAAAGGGCAGTTTCTCGTTGTTGTTTTATAAACAAACCAGAAGCTCTGAATACAAGGGAAGGGAGAAATCAATATTCCTTTTTTCTTGGCAACTGCATGGGAGCTAAGTGGCAGAATGAGGAGGCTCACCATCATTTGGGGACAGGAGAAACTTAACCCCGGAACTTGGGAACACTTACTTTTGGGGATCACAACCCCCCAAATCCCCTAGTCAGCAGGGTCACTGGGGGATCCTGGGAGGTGTTGCCAATGGCCATCGGTTCACCTTTTCCCCAAGCTCTAAAGAATCCACTCTTGGACATTACAGAAAGTCAACAGATTCCTTAGATCAGTATTTGTTTCCATGGTTAAAGGGCCCTCTTCTTCGGTAGCCTAACATGTACATGCGTATGTCACTCGTCTTTGCTCCTTCTCGATTTCTCTCTCTCTCTCTCTCTCTCTCACACACACACACACACTTTTACACACACCTGAAGCTCTCTCCAAGCCATGCCTTATTCTTGCTCCAATGCCCCTTCTGTAGGATGCACCAAGGATCAAGCATGGCTTTCACTCATATACACACAAGCACCTATGCGCACACATACATCCTGACAAACACGCATCCAGAAGAAGAGGTGTAGGCTTCCTTTCAAAAAATGGCCTTAACCAGGTTAAAAGCAGTGGGAAAATCATGTACAGCCAATGCATGTTATGGTTCCTGATTTCTCAGATTCATCTTGCCCCATGAGGTTTCACTCCAGCTTGGTAGACAAATAGGTCTTTGATTCTCTCCATCTGTAAACCAAAAACAAAAACTTATCAGAAACAGGGGAGGAACAAGCACCGACCTGCCTTCCTACTTTCCCATGGAACTGTGGGTCAAGATAATGAAGAATGCCATTTCAAAACGCTGTAGCCTGAAAAGAAAGAAACCTTTGGGGGAAGAGGAAACCAATCTCCCATGGATTTTCCTACATTTCTTGTGGGGGTGGCAAACCAAGGGCTCATCTTTCCCCCCAGCTCTGTATCCAAGACAGGCTGCCTTCTCCTGCTTAATAACTGAGAAAGTCCTACTCATCACAGAGATTATTAGGAAACTCAGTGAGTTAGGCATCTGCTTGAACATCCGGAGGTCAGGAGTTCGATTCTCTACTATGCCTCCTAGGGAGTCAGACTGTGCAGCCTTGGGCACTCTGGACAGGGCACCCCCCCGCCCCAAAGAGGAAGAGACTGAGTTCCCAGGAAACCCTGGAAGGGGGGCACCCTAGGTCAGAATCAACTTGGTGACACGCTATTTTTGTAATCCAACAATACCACTAGCACAGATTACTCCAGAATACCAGTTTTTCAGAACCTGTTGGTCTACTGCAACATAATCATTGTATTTACATTTTCCCCGCTCAAAGAGATCAGTTGGGTTCCTCTCCCACTGCCTTGTCTTTGCACCCTATTATCAAAAACATCCAGTGAGCTAGATTAAAATTCAGGCCATCCCCTAAATTACCTAGCAAGCTTCACGGATGAATGGGCAACTGATCACGAGTGCCTCTAGTTCTAGTTCCCCACTGTTGACCACTATACTCAATGCTTTTGTCAGAAAATTCTAGTTGTTTTCTCTAAAATGTGCTAAACACCATGTTGACTCTGAAACACAGCACTTATTACAGGAGTAACCCAGACCTCCAGATGTGGGGGAAACACAATTCTCATCAGCTCTACTCAGCCTAACGAGCAGTTGGAAGGATGCTGAGACGGGTCTTCTAGCATGTGGTGATTGGGGGTGGGGTGGAGCAATGCTTGACCCATCCTGATCCACTAGAAGCTGCCTATTTTGTGGAGCTGCATGACACCAAGATGTTCCGACTCAGTGGCTACCATCTCCGAGGCCACCTGAAATTTGCTTTGCCTCTGCACGCTGGGATTGGAGCAGGCCCATTTCAATCTGCAACATTTATGGAGTTGACTAGCTAATCCTCATTGATCCAGTGGGCCAACTTTAGTGGTACTACTCAACCTCAGCCCGCCAAGCCTTTGCATATAGCTAGGACTGCTTTTCTGCCCATAACCAGGCCAACTGCTTTCTAGCTTGAATAATCAACTTTTAAAATGAACCATTTCATCCTGCAGTCAGGGAGAACTTCAAAGGGGGCTCTTCCCCGTTTCTGTCACACTGCTTTCTCTTTGGACAAGGCTGGTGAAACACACTGTATCTGAGGCATGTGGTCTGAGTATGGGGACCATCTCACCCTTCTTCCTCTGCCTAGGTCTGGATGGGGGTAGCTACTTAGAACATACACTGCCGCTACCCAGGGCAGCCCTGTTCTACTTGCACATTTTCAGAGCAACATCCAGTCCTTTACTTGCTAGTTCTCAGATGTGCGAACTAACCACTGAGCCTCAGCTGCCCAGGATAGTGAGAAGAGAGCACTGACAACCACACTGGGGTGAGCTCTGACACCTTGGAATGACTTGATCCTCTATAACAGTGGTTCTCAAATTGTAGGTCCTCAGATGTTCTTGGACTGCAACTCCCAGAAGTCTTCATCACTAGCTACACTGGCCAGGATTCCTGGGAGTTGCAGTCCAGGAACATCTGGGGATCCACAGGTTGAGAACCACTGCTCTAGATCTTCCTTCAAAGAGATACAGAAAATGTGGCATGCAAGAGAAAAGCCAGTTTGGGAGTTCAATTGCCTCCAGGAGAGCCATCCTGGGTAGGCTTGGGCAAGCTGTACAGTTCCAGGGCTTCCCCAGAGGAAGGGAAGGGTAAACCCCTCCTGAGTCATCCCTACTAGGAAAATCCAGACCTGATAGCATGTGATTGTTATTGTAGTCCCTCCAGCTTAGCTCTGACCATGGTACAAATGTCAGAGTGGAATGGGCATCCCCATGGTGTTGCTACAACCAGACTCTCAAGGAACATTCTGCCTAGCCCTTCGAAAAGTGATGGTGATTTTTCAGCTAGTTTTGGGCGGTAGATCTTATAAAGTCTTCAGCACTGGCGGTGCCGCCATGAGCGGATGGAAGTTGCAAACTTAACCCATCTGGAGGGCCACCCCTGCCTACTCTTGCTGTAACGCTGCGGTATTGCCTTTCCTCTTACCTACTGATCACCCTCCCTGCCCATCTGCCCCACAGAGTTCAGCGCAGCCAACTCCTTGCCGACGCCCGCTGCCTTGTCCTCTCCGGGTAGGGCCGCCTGCCAGGCTCAGGGTGGAGAAACTGGTAGTCTTCCGCTAGGGCCACCGCCTCATCCCCGTTCTCCGGGTGACGCTCCCGGACCCAGCGCTGGACGTCCTCGGGGAGGAGGTTGAGAAACTGCTCGAGGACCAGCTGCTCCACGATCTCTTCCTTGCTGCGGGCTTCTGGCTTCAGCCACTGGAACAAGAGCTCCTGGAGCCGCTCGTAGGCCACCTGAGGGCCCTCGGTCTCTCTGTAGGCAAACCCTCGGAAGCGTTTGCGCTGGTTCTCGGAGCCCAGGTTGGAGAGGCAGGGCACCGCTTGCTCCACCTTGGCGCAGCCTCCGCCTTGGCTGGTGTGAGCTTGGTGAGCCTCGCCAAAGAGATCCGGCAGAACCATCGCCCTTCCGGACTCCCTGGCGTCTTGGCAAACATCTGGCATCTCCTTAAAGCCCTCGGCGTCGGCGTCGTCATCCTCCTCCTCCATCATCCGCTTGGCCCCTTTCCCTTCGCCCACAGCTGGTGCAGGAACCGGGGCAACTGCTTCGGCGGGGGGAGGCACCACGGCATCTTGTTCATCCTCCGGTTCCTCTTCTGGTTTCACCTGCAAGCTTGCAGCTGGGCACTGGGACCCCGGCTGGGCACTGGGCCTCTCTGAATGTTGGGCTCCCGAACATTCGCTGGACGATCCCGGCTCATTTCGATCCAAGTCTGGGTGCTTGGCTTCAAGGCCACTTCCTGCCTCCCTCTCATCCGCAGGGTGAGAGCAGGAAGCCTCCCGACTCTGCTCTTGGGCCTTGGCTGCCATTCTCTGTGGCAACGTTCCAGCTACGATCTAGTATCGGGGGAAACGCAGGCTTCCTGGATAGATCCTGAGGTTTTGCTCTTCTTTCAACAAAATTCTGCAGGAAGGAAAGACAAAAGTGAAGCTCTGAAAATGAAGGCCATTGACATTCAGTTCTTCAAAAACTTCCGTTTGGGAACCAAAAGGCCCACAATCCCTCAGCATCCTCAAAAACGGGGGAGTAAAGAATGCATGCAGTAGTTCTTCCAACATAAGGCAAGGCCTGCTCCTTAGATATGTACCCAACTCCCAAGGGAAGAAATATACAAGTGGACCCTTGTAAAACAAACAGCTTGTATAACATAACATCTGTACAACATAAAAAATTCCGGAGATAGGGGAAATTTGCCTAACAGAATCGCCTATGGGGAAAATCCGTACAACCATAAAAATGGGATTACTCCATTTTCAATGCATTCCTATGGGAATTTGTATAAAGGAAAATTTGCTTAACATAATTTCATTTGGAACAAATTCATTCCTTTATACAAGGTACCACTGTAGATCTTTAAGGGTGGCTGGAGTAGGTCTGAGCATTCTCTACCTGGAAAACCCTGAAAAGGGTTGCTAAAAGTCAGGATTGTCTTGAAGGCAAAAGGTGATTATGACACAAAACTTTTCCGTGTGGACACAAAACTTTTCCGTGTGGTAAAAACCAGAGAGGATTGTGAAGAACTCCAGAAGGATCTCTCCAAACTGGGGGAATGGGCCGCAAAATGGCAAATGCGATTTAATGTACCCAAATGTAAAGTAATGCATATTGGGGCAAAAAATCAAAACTTTATCTACCAACTCATGGGATCTGAGTTATCTGTGATGGATCAGGAAAGAGATCTTGGTGTTTTGGTGGACAGCTCCATGAAGGTGTCTACCCAATGTATGGCAGCGGTGAAGAAGGCCAATTCCATGCTAGGGATTATCAAAAAGGGGATTGAAAATAAAACAGCCAACATTATAATGCCATTATACAAAACAATAGTAAGGCCCCACCTGGAGTATTGTGTACAATTCTGGTCACTGCATCTCAAGAAAGACATAGTAGAACTGGAAAAGGTGCAGAAGAGAGCGACTAAAATGATTACTGGGCTGGGGGACCTCCCTTATGAGGAAAGGCTAAAACATTTGGGCCTCTTTAGTCTGGAAAAAAGGCGCCTGAGGGGGGATATGATTGAGACATACAAAATAATGCAGGGCATGAGTAAAGTGGATAGAGGGAAGCTCTTCTCCCTCTCCCAACAGGATGTGGTGATGGCATCTGGCCTAGATGCCTTCAAAAGGGGATTGGACAGATTCCTGGAGGAAAAATCCATCACAGGTTACAAACCATGATGGAGATGTATAATCTCCAGTCTTAAAACCAGGGTACTTCAAGGGCCAGATGCCGGGGAGTGATATCACGAAACAGATACCTAGTCTCGTGCACTCCCAGATGCATCTGGTGGGGCCACTGTGAGATACAGGAAGCTGGACTAGATGGGCCGTTGGCCTGATCCAGCATGGCTCTTCTTATGTTCTTATTATTAAAACATAAGAGAAAAGACAAGCTTTTCCACACAAACTTGCGGAATAAAAAGGAATTAAAAGATTGCATGGATTCGTATGATTGCTTTGTATATAGAATGTTCTAGGTTTAATTCCAATTTAAAAAGAAATAAAGTCACTAAAGAAGGAAATCTTGCCCTGATATCCTGACAAATTATTGCTCAAGGTGAAATCTGTGTTAATGTTGTAAAACAGGCGATACCTTTATAGAGAACTATTAAAAAATAAAAATAAAAACAGTGCAAGCTTTCTTGAAATATTTTATTCGTTATGTTAACATTCCATAATCCTTTTTTCCAATTTTTTAAAAAGGCTTCAGGAAAAAAAAGGGGGGAAGCAATGTTTCCCCCCCCCTGAATTTTTCGTTTTCGTTTTTTTTGGGCGGGGGGGGGCAGGCCTTCACATCTCTACCCAGGGGATGACCATGTTGTCGTTTACCAAAGTTTATTTTCCTGTCCTCGCTAACAATGCGGCCCTCCTGGGGTCTTAATAAAAGAAAGAGCGCCATTCCACACATACAAACACACACACACACACACACACACTTTCTTTCTTTCTTTCCTGCCTTCTTTCTTTCTTTCTTTCTCTCTTTCTGATTTCGCACAGGATGTTCCACCAAACCCTACCTGGTCTTTCCTCGTCCCCTGGGGTGGGTGGGTGGAGGGGTGGGGGTCCCATGAGGATCCTGATGACCACAAGATCCTCGGGGCACGTTTCTTCTCAGCCACGGATCTCCGGGACAGCGGGCTTCCCAAGGCGGGCTTAGGGTCCACTTCACGCAAGGCGCCCCCGCCCCGCATCCCCGATTCCCCCCCCCTTCCTTCCCCTTTAGCGGGGTGGCTGGAAGGAGCCCATTTCGGCCGCCGGATCCGACCCCAGCCCCGCCGGCAGCCCAGGCATTTGCCCGATCCCCCCACCTCCCACCCCCCACTGCGTCCCTTCCGCCGAAGCCCAAGGAAGGAGGGGGAAAAGGGGGCCCGTTTCGCACGTTAAGGAGAAGACACGTGAAAAGGGGGTCGGTGGGTCCCGGCTTTCGTTCTGCAAGGAGAACCTCCCCTCCTGACTCCGGACCCAAACGGGAACCCGAAGGAAGCCCTGGATCGGATTCAAACCGGGGCCGCCGGTCAGGAGAGAAAGAAGCTCAAGAACCGTCCACTAAGAGAGCCCGCCCCCTTTGCTTGAAAACTCGAAGACACAACAGCACAACAACAACAACAACAACAACAACAACAACAACAACAACAACAGCACCAGCAGCACCACCTACCTGGAGCCAGTCGTGGCCTACTTCTGCCCGTTCGAATCCCGCCCCCCCGGAACTACTTGGTTTACTTCCGGGCAAAGGAAGACCCGCCCCCCCCGGGGGCCCAGGAGGCGAAGGTATGGTGCTTCACCTCTCGCAGTTCACGCTGGTGCCAGAGGTTGTAACGCAGGGGTGTCCAAACTTCGGCCCTCCAGATGTTTTGGACCACAACTTCCCACAGTCCTTTGTCATTGAGAATCTAAGCTTAGAATTCTGGGAGTTGTGGTCCAAAACATCAGGAGGGCCGAAGTTTGGACATGCCTGTGCTAGAGGTTGTAATGCAGGGGTGTCCAAACTTTGGTCCTCCAGATGTTTTGGACACCCCCCAAGCTCCCAGAATTTTGACACCTGTTCATTGCCAATGACAGAAGAGTGTGGGAGTTGTGCTCCAAAACATCTGGAGGGCCGAAGTTTGGACACCCCTGTTGTGATGTAAACGTTACTTTTTCATTTCTGGGAGTCCCAACATGTTTCCGTCTTCCCCTTTTCCGGAGTGGAAGCCTGCGGCTCGAAGCTTCCCGCTCGGCTTCCTCCTGGTGGTGCCAGTGAAAGGCCTCGCTGGGGCTCCTCCGGAGGCGGTTTATTCCTTCCAACAGGGCAGGAGGCGGCAGAGATTTCGAGGCTGGAACGGCTTGGGCCCTTTGGCGCCCGGGCGCAGGGGCCCCTGTGCAATTCTCGTCCCCACACTGTAGCTTCACGGCCACCATTTGCGAAGCCAGATCAAGGGTTGCCTTTCTCCTGATTTTGGTATTCGCGTGCAATAATCGCGCTAGCAGGCGCGATTATTGCACCTCTGTTTTACTCTCAAACCATTCCGCAATAGCGGTAATTTATGATAGATCTAAACAATTCAGTTGCTCAAAACATGTATAATTTGCTGCCTGTCATGATGGACTCAACGATTGCTTTCTAGCTGAGTACTGACATGTGCTGTATACACTCATGAGTCTTCAAAGGCTGCAGTCCTGTACTCACTGGAACTCAGTTCTGAGTAGTAGTAGACTGATATGTCTGCAATGGTATTTTTCTGTTTGGAAGGACCTTTCCTATTTTGACAAAAAAGAATTCCTGCATTTTTCACTACCTGACCATTGTCTAATCCAGAGAATTCCGTGGAATATTGAAACTACATTTAGTATTGGTGTAAGAGCGCAGCCCTAAAATACATCACACAATTGCAAGGGATCCTATTTTACAGGTGAAGAGCAGAACTTTAAAAGTTTTATTTGGTAGACTGCAGTTCCCAGTTTCTAAGATATGATGAGCAAAGTGTGGCCTAACAGATGCTGTTAAACTGTAGTTTCCCTGGATGGCAGCCAGTATAGGCAATTTTCTATCTAAGCATATGAACTGTAATTAATAACTCATCCTCCACCACATTCAGAGTATGTGTGACTACATTTATTAAGATCCATCTCAGAGCATCCTCCCTCTCCTCTCCTCCACCATCAAACTATACCTTGAAAATTCCTTGGAACAAGATGCTATCTGCCTATGCTCCCAAACCCTATGTGCTGATGGGAAGACTCCACACATACTTCAAATATTTCACTTGTAAATGTATAACAATATTGCGATTCAACAAAATGTATGAGTTTTCCTCAACCTCCTATAAAGGCAGCAGTACAATTTCAAAACCTTTGTCTACCCCAAGACGTCTTTTGCAGGATGCTCATGCCTTTGATACGAGAATGTTTGTGCCTGGATGAAGGAATAATCTCTGTCTCCTTAGATATACGCTATTCACTCACACATCCTCTTAATTTCCTCAAAAAGAGTACACAGAATCATTCCCAGTAGCTTTATTTTGATCCAAGCAGGAAAGGGAAGAAAAAGCTACTACTGTATAAAAAAACCAAACAAATAAAACTCAGGATAACATTAAAAAGACACAGTAATGACAATACCCTCACTACAGCAGGCAAAGAGCATCAGCCCTTGAGCCTTCTGTAGCCTGAGCAATTACACATGATGTTCTTCTAGTGGGGTAGGGTATGAATGTATGTAGCAAGGTCAATTACAAGTCTTAGACAACCAAGAGACAAGGGCCTTTTCCTTCCTTTTCAAGTCATGTCCTCATCCTAGTGTTAAGTATTGCTGGACGTCTTGACGCTGGGCTAAGTTCAGATCCTCTGATGTTTCAGAAATGCTAAGGAGAAGATGGAAACTATTAGTAGTCAAGCAAACTCTATATAGTTCATTCTATTTAGAAAGTGAAAATAAAACATAGCAATAACTATTTAAAATGGTTTTAAAATGGTTTCCCAGAATATGTACCTTTCAATTTCCTTAGTGTGCTTAAAACATTTATTCCCATTTTCCATTAGTAGCCAAGATACCAGATAGTCTGGGTTATTAAGAAGTCTCATTAAGAGAAAGTAGGAAAGGGGGAAGACAATCTTTAAAGAGTTTTCCCAGACTGTGACTATGGTCTGGAATAAAAATGCCCAGACAAGTGGATATACCCACTTTTGTGCATACAAAATGCACACGTAAAGTGAAAACCACATACCTTGGTCCACTCTGCTGGTTCATGAAAAGGCACACCAACTTCCTAGCTCTCTTTCACGCGCACAAACGGGGCTGGGAAGGGCAGTGGTGCCACTTGGTCAGTTAACTCTGAATTTTTACAAGCACGATTATTCCATACTTAATAGAATCATGAAAATAAATTAAAAACTCTTCTACTCAGTGGTTACGCACTGGGTAGACACGGTGTTGTTTTATGTTCATTACATCTCTCAGTGAGTTGTTACTACTAGCTGCATTTGAATGTTACACTACACCGCAGTTTAGCAGCCTGTTAATAGGAAGCAGCCCAGACCCGCCACATTCCTCCATTTCCTCCTCTGGCCGAGATGAGCAGAATCCTAGAAGCTTTAACTGTTGCTTTTGCCGAGTTGCATTGTATTGCCTTTGCACTGGTTTGTTTCAATCAATTCATAAATAGTAGGTATTCTAGTTAATGCTGTAGCATATCAGCTAAATCAGCGAAAGCTTTTATTTCTGCAAACTAAAGAATCTTTTGGAGAAAACTGTTGGCCTGGTCTGTTTCCCAAAACACTCTTTTATTCCATCACAAAAGCAGTTCAAGCTTCTATGACAATATTGTGTTGAAGGTCTTCTAGTCCAGATGTGGCTTCAAGAGGTTTGAGGGCCATGCATGCCCACCCCAGACCTTGGTAAGCAACGCCCTCACCTCCTAGCCGCAAAAATATTTCTCTTGATTAGTTTAACTGAAAAAGCTCCTTGCATCCTCTAGTGGCTGTAGGGAGCAATCCCCACCCCCAGTTGTTCCAGGTGTCTTAAAAGCTGAGTGGGAACCCAAACATGGTACAATTCCTTCCTCAATTACATTTTGAGGGAGAACAGGGGTGTGGTGGCTCAGTGGACTAAGGCACCAAAACTGTAGACTGCAAAGTTGGCAGCTCGGTGGTTCGAATCCCGGGTGCCACGCAGCTGAGCGAGCTCCCGCTGATAACCCCAGCTCCTGCCAACCTAGCAGTTCGAAAGATTGTAAATGCAAGTAGATAAATAGGTACTGCCATAAAAAGCAGGAAGGTAAAACTGTGTTTCCTTGCAGCCATGCCGGCCACATGGCCATGGACTTGCACAGCACTGGCTCTCCGGCTTGAATACGGAGATGAACACCGCCCCTAGAGTCAGACACGACTAGCATGCATATGCGGGGAGAACCTTTACCTTTACCTTTATGGCAATTTCTTAAGCCAACAAAAGTTGGTGTGTGGGTGCCGAGGGGCTGCATTTTGATCCATAGGGAGTGCATGTGATTGTTGACTGTATTTTACCCATCCTGTTGTTATAAACCAAATGTGGACAAGTTGTGGCCCTCCAAATGATGTCGGACACCCATCAGTCTTGGCCTGGAGAGTCGGCGGTGAGGGATGCTAGGTGTTGCCATTTAACCATACCCGAAAGGCTACAAGTTGCCTACCCCCATTGCAGATGAATGGAAAGGGTTCTTAAAGAAATGACCGGTTCTGAAGGCCTCTCCACATTACCACCTCCTCATACCGCACCTGTCTTCTGAAGAGGGAAATGCCGATTCTACCCATTCAAGTAGAAAAGGCAAGGGTACGAACACAGCATTTCTGCTATTCCCAAAGCCTTGCAATATGCTCTCTCGGTTTACTAGTCTTATATAGAGAGGCATGACAACATCCTCATTTTTGAAGGAAAAAAAGAGAATGTTACGTAATATAGGAGCAGTTTTGTTTAAGCACAGAGGGCAGACTTACATTTCTCTCTTGCCATACTGGTCTACTGGATATTTCAGCAACATTCTGGGATGCGCCTTTTGCTGACAGGGACTTCCTGTTGTTGAGGATATGCACAACAATACCAAGAGCCTCTGATAAATCTCGTAAAGAGGTACCACTTAGCCCATACAGTGTGGAAGCTGCACAAAGGATAAGAAAGGGAATTGAAACATGGAGCTGTTCACAACCACAATGTGACAGAAAGAAAGTACCAGCAACAATCCGTGTACCTTATTTTCAGAATAGGATTTTCAAGTTCCGGAATCTTCCCTTGTGCCATTTTTCTATAGACAATAATTTCTCTCTGATCCTTGTGATATACCCCATCCTCAGACACACACTGCCTTGTATTGATGCACTGGCCTTGTGGATCATCTTTTCAAAACCAGAGCCTTTGTGTAAATCAGAGGTGGGGAACCATTGGCCCTCCAGATATTTTGGACCGCAAATCCCAGAATTCCAAGCCTACATTGCCAATGATAAAGGATTGTGGGAGTTGTGGTCCAAAACATCCAGAGAGCTGAAGGTTCTCCACCTCTGGTGTAAAGCTGTGTACTGTATCCCAAATTACACCTTCTCTTGTAACACCTTGTCTGATTGCATTGACACTATGTTTCCAATGTTAGTTTCCATCACTCATAACAACTCTTGCGTTCTCTTGTAGCTTTAATGTAATGTTGTCTTTTAATGCTGTAAGTAAGATGACCCTCAATTTCCTGTTCTAATATGTCTGAATTGTACTGGACTGTATATTATCCCTCATTACTGTAAGGCACCTTGGTTTTTTTTTTCCCCCAAGGAGAAAGGCGGGGTAAAAATACTCTTAAATTAACAAATAAATAACCCCACCTTCTGGACTCTGTTCCTGCTTACATCTCTCTTGCGCTTCCTATCATTCTGCTGTCTTGCCTCTATCTGTCTTGCCTTGATCTACCATGTATTTCCTGTCCTCCAAATCCTTGCCCAAAGCCATATATCTGAGCCACTTTCGTAAATACTGTGCTCTCATGTGTATGTGCTGCTGTTTATAATTGCAATCCCATTCTCACGTGTCTTTTTGATTGTGTCACCTTATTTAAAATTATAAATGAGGCTTTTTCATATTATAATACTTTTCATATTATATTAACTATAATTACACACACTTTCTTTGGTAAAAATGCCCATGTAAGGCATCTTATACAGTATGTAACTATGGTTTTTTTTGCCTATTTTCATGCCATAACATTAGAATCATCTCTTATACCAGAGAACACTGACATACTGTTTGCAAGGATATTATAAAGGGATAATGTGAGATATTCTGTAGATGTTGTTTTCAGTAGCATCTCCAAAGACGAGATCTTATTCATGTAAGGTTGATAACCTTGCCAGTGGGGTGGTATTTTTGGAAATTAAAATTTCCCCATGGATAGTGTATAATTTTCCATTGTTATGAAGTCATGAAAGCTGCAGGATGAGAGGGAGAGTCTTTAATTGTAAAAATGCCACTGGTGGGGTGATTTTATTAGTGGCAGCAACTTTTTCCTCCTGTCCAACAGCCTCCCAGTGATGAAAGGGATCATATGGGAGCTGTGGAAGCCTTGGAAGAGAAGAAATCTTGAATTTTTGAAATATTTCCCTTGCTGAGGACATCATCAGCCTTATGCAGACAAAAGCCATGGAACAGAATTTCAAGTCAATGTATAATTCTTCAGTTCTTCTTCTGGGCAGACTTCAGTTCTGTATACTACTCAACGCTACATGCCCAATACTAAATAAATCTAAAATGGGAGTAATAAACACATGCTAAGATAAGTAAACATGAATAATTCAGGAGTTCATTGATGAGTTAGAAAAGCTTATGCTATAGTTGAGGTTCTCCCCCTGAGCAGCGACCGTGGAAAATCAGCATCCTGATTCACATGGAGAACCTCCATGGATAGTAGAAGTTCTCTTCTTCAGACTGCTGTTTTCCAAGTGTAGGAACAAAGAGCAGTCTGTTGTTACATACTCCCCACTTGTGCCTACCTTGAGTTAGCCTGAGTTCCTCACGTACAGCGTACAGCTCAGCCTTCAACATATTGCAACTGGTACAAAGTGGTAGCCCCCTAGAGCCAGGTGGCCCATCACGGGTTCTGTCACCACCACTGCCATTTCCGCTCCAGGGAGAATCCAATAAAATGTCAATGCTGTCACTAAATGATGGTCCATCAGCCTCAGGAGACAGCTGATCATCATTACTATGCTGTTGGCCAGATGCAGTGACATCTTTGTTCAAGGCCAACCGCGACGGCCCAAGCCCATCTAGTGCCTTCTGGCTGCTCAATGCATTGGAAGAGGGGACCCCGTTCAGAACTTCTGAGACTCTGCCGCTGCCCTCCATTGTGGCTTCCCCCTCAACCTGGCTCTGGCCAGCAACAGTCGCACTGTGTCTTGGGAGGGATCTTCCCTGCCTTTTTGCTCTCCCAGTTTGCTTTCCTGGCAAAGAATTTGCTGTCTGTTTTGATTTGTCCGCAGCATCTGTCATCTCCTGCTCCTGTAAGCTATTATCCAATTTTCTTTGTTTTGTTGCTGCTTCTCCGTGGTCTCCATCCTGTTTGGCCACAATCTGTTCCCTCAGGCCTGACTTTGGTCTCTTCCTCAACCGGAGGTGAGCTTCTGTACCTGAAGATGGAGAATAAGTTTATCTTGAGATACCTGCCAAGATACAAAAATAACAGATGGGCTTGTGGTTAAGGCCCTAAACTGGGAATCAGAAGATCTGAGTTCCAGGCCCACAAATGTAGCTAGCAGGGTTCCATTCATCCTTGGAGGTTCATGCTTTCTTACTTAATACTTCCTGAAAAACAGAAATTCAGTGGACTGGCTTTGATGCAGCACATATAAGGTTCAACAGAGCAGGAGAGATGCTTGGCATCTTTCCATCATCTTCTCAAATATTCCCAAGGTAGGTCATAATTATTCCCTTTAAACCAGAGGCTGGAAGTGACTGAGTTGCTCAAGATGTATTAAATCGGAGTACTGATTCCAGCATCCTAAAAGAGCTAAAATACTCTGTACTTTTCAATCACTATTCCTGTTCTGTGTTGTTTCTGTAAAAAGCCTGCTTACACCTTACACCTTCTGTAAAAAGCCTGCTTACACCTAAAAACATTTGGGTAACATTTCCTTTAGGACAGGCATGTCCAAACTTCGGCCCTCCTGATGTTTTGGACCACAACTCCCACAGTCCTTTGCCACTGGCAATCTAAGCTTAGAATTCTGGGAGGTGTGGTCCAAAACATCAGGAGGGCCGAAGTTTGGACATGCCAGCCTTAGGATAAGTTAGTCAAGGGGTATTGGTCTTGTTGGTCTCATTGGTCATTTTAGGATCGTACAGGAACACTTTCCCAAATATTCGGCTTGTGACCCTGCTTCAGGCTTGACTCATGTGCCTGTATCATCTGGAGTCATTTTGGGTTTTGGCCCTTCTTTGCAGAATACCTGACCAGCTGTAGTCTGGATTGTATACATAGTCTTTTTTAGAAAAGGGGATTGGACAAACCTGCCTTTTATTGGTTTATTTATTTTATTTTATTTTATTTGTTAATTTATAGGCCACCTTTCTTCTGATAAGGAGATCACAATATTAATAGAACAAAATTAAAAACACAATATGTTAATCATTAAAAAAAGTAAACTCTTATGCTAATAACATGCAATTGAACAAATAAAAGCAAGTAAACATTAAAAACTACCTTAACTTTAAAAAGGCATTCGGGGACTCAATCGTGATTGTTAAAAGCATGCCCGAAAAGAGGGCAGATGGTTAAGGGCCGGGGAGCCTGATCTCTCAACACAGAGTATTCCAATGCTTTTGATCTCATCCAACAGTGAGAATGTATCAGAAATGCTCTTCAATGTATCCTTAGAGTTGAATGAATACAATGAATGTTGATATATTCCCTGGTGGTTTCAATTATTGCCAATCTAAAGAAGGCAGTGTGGAAGACTGATATTTCACATAAAGCTATTCCTGGTGCACGAATATAAAAATAACTGTTCAAACAAACTATATCTAAATTCCAAGCCTTGTTCCGGAGACATTAGGATGGGGTTTTTCTTCAAGGAAGAAGTAGACAAAGGATAAATGGTGTTGTATATAATTGAGTGTGAAAATGTTAAGATATACTGTACAATTGAAAACAACAGGAGTGAGAAGGAAAGTGAGATGCACTAAATCTGCTTCATTGTTCTGAATGAGGACTATAGCTAGTAAACCACAAACCTGAAGAGATGAATGAAGAGGTCTGTCATACAAAAGCCTTAATGCCATGGAATAAGCAATTCCTTACCAAGTATGCCAGTTATTCTAGTGTTTCCTTCACTTTCTTTGTTGCAAGGATGTCTCCGATCATCACCAAATTCCTCTTCGGGAGAATCTGCCATTGTATCATCAGCCACCACAAGTTTCTGGAATGAGAAGAATGCCACATCTGCATTCATCACCTGCTGCTCAAGTTAAAAGCTCTGCAGCTCCCCCAAGGTCACATAAATTGTGTCCTGCAGGTTTGAACTTGCTTCTTGTTGGCAATGATTTGAAATTCTGGTCCCTGCTTGAGGACACTGTCTAATTCCAAGTGGCTAAAGTTCCACTAGTTACATTCACATTTATAAAGAAATTGGTGAAAATCTCTTTGAATGAATTAGCATTCACTGATGAGCAACTTAGAAGCAACTTCAAATACCTGTGCTCACTTTTTCATTTGTGACAATTTTCCCAAGAAATTTATACCCAATAAAAACTCAATATGAATTTGGTAATGTTGTTTCCACTACTGGTGGTTAGCATTTTCCACCAAAGGTAAATGCAGTCTCTAAAAATCTATCTCCAGTCATTTGACTAAGTATAAACATGAAGTTTTGCATACACTCCTACCTGCTCCAAACAAACAATATTCAATATGCTCTTACCCGGTCCCGTTGACGTTTGGACTCGAAGTGAAGCTGGAACCTCTCTGCCAGGGCTATGGCCTCCTTGCCATTTTCTGGCTGACATTCACGTACCAAGGTCTGGATCTCTTCCGGGAGGATGCTCAAAAACTGCTCAACCACTAGCAGCTCCATTATCTGCTCTTTGGTCCGGATCTCTGGCCTCAGCCATTGATGAGAAAGACGCCACAGGAATCTGTAAACCTCCTGGGGTCCTTGGCCATCCTGGTAGCGAAACTGTCTAAAAGCCTGGCGCTGTGTCTCTACATCGGTGTCTGTTTCCACGGTTTTAGTGCAACTGTTGTCATAGAGTTGCTGGGCCTTACTATGAAGTTGACCTTTATTCTGTTGTCCCAAGCTCTGATAGGAGTCGCATAATAATGGATTCAAAATGGATATCTGGGCTTCTGGGTTTTCACCTTTTCCAACTGTTCCCGTCTGTCCCGCAACAGAAGGTGGCATTGGGCCTGTCAGCACCTCTTGGCACTGGTCTCCTGGTGTCTGTTGAGACAAAAGCCACCTCAATATTTCTTCAGCGGTCCAGTACTGCACTTCAGGGGGGACCTTCACTGTTCCTCCAAGTGCTTCTTTCACTCCAAGTCTGGTTAACCCTTTCCCAGATCCTTCAGCCTGCATTATCTGCTCAAGCAAAGCCTGTAGCTGTGAGCCAGGACCTGGGGTTGCTGCCACACCTGCAGGCTTTGTGGACACATGAAAAGTGTGCAGAGCATTAGTACAAGCAGGAGGTCTCTGAGTCAGAGCCTGGACAAGCTCAGTTTGCTTCTGAAAAAGCTTCTCAAAGAGCTGCGCCTGGAACTCCCTATCTTCCCGGCGCATCTCCCTGTCATGCTGGATGAACTCAGAAAGGCTCTGCTTCTCCTCTGCTTGGCTGGGAACGTGCCTCTGCATTCTCTGCAGCTCTAGATGTGAACGATTGCATTTCTGGCCAGAGCTCCTTTGGTAACTGGGATGTCCATCTCCCTGTACTTTTTGCTTCCGGGTTCGAAGATGGGGGCGCTGGTCAAGCATAGAGATGAGATGTCTTGGTGCTGTTTGTGTTTCCATTACTAAAGGAGAGGACACATCTAGAATGAAAGCAAAATGCCAACAGTGACTAGCCAGAGAAATATCCGGGATATTTTCAAATAGGGACAACTTCAATGACCCCAGTGCATAAGGAATAAGGACAGATTCTAACTGAAGCAAAAACAAATACTATAACATTAATTTTCACACAATTAAAACAGCTTCAGAATGTAAGCGAGAAGCTCTATGTTCTCACTAACCTACACAGAAAGATCCATACATGTGAAAACCTAGCATATCAGCAAAAAGGATACAGTACTGGCATTTTGAGATCAGTGGACATTCAAGCCCACAGCAGCTCTGATCTGTATGCTATAGCTGTGACACATACAGATTTCTCTTTTATTCTAAATGCTTCAATCAGCTTTTGACAGCTGGAAGTGGAAAGGGCTTGCCTCTTGTAGGTAGAGAGATGGAAATATTAATTCATGATACAGAAATCAAACCTATGAATGCACTGCAGAATGCCAGTCCGAGTATTGGGGGTGGGGGGGGGTATGGTGATCTGATGCAGCTACACTGGTTGCCAATACAGGTCTGAATGCAATTTCAACTCCTGATTTTAACATTAAAATGTTAAACACTTTGGATCTTCATTACTTGAAGGCCTTCCTTTACCTTTATGAGTTTACCTATACTTTAAGAGTCAGAAGAAAGACTCTCACTGTAAATGTGTACGATGTCTTTCTAGGTTAGTTTATTATTTTATTGCTATAACTAGTTGTCAATGTTAATTTTTGTAAGTCATTATTATGTTGGATTTTATTGCATAAGCAAGAAGTGAGAAGAGATCTACTAACAGATGTCCAGGTGATTTACAAGAGATCACTCAACACTTTCCGATTCACATTTTTAAAACATCAGCAAGCAAGAGTTGTAAGAATAATGAAACAATCGTTTTTGGGGAAGGTCCCAATTTATGTTAACAACAGGACAACAGAGCAGTAGGTAGCACAAACAGATTTTTGTGATTTATGCTGAATTTGTAATGTGAGGCTTGCCTGTTTCCTCAGTTCTAGTTACTGAGGTTGAGGAGAGGGAACAAATTAGACCTCAATAGTGAAGATTGTATACTCTGGCACAAACAGCCTCAAGAATGCTTAAGGGTAGCTAAAAAATAAACAGTATCTGAATCCCCAAAAGATGTAGGTATTAGATAAAGGGAACATCAGTATGTGGAGAGATCACCTGGTATGACAGCAGCTTCCTGCAGGGATGACATAACTTCTGTGAAAGACTAGAATTTACACTGGGATTGTTTGATTAGAAAACAGCCAATATCGATTTCATGTTGGGCATAAAGACTGTGATATAAGGGGGCAAAGACAGCAGGTGTTCCAAGACATCTAGAGAGTTTTCTTAAGAGGAAACAGTACTTGAGACACATGGGGGGGCACCAGATATAAGCAAGTGCAAATTAGGGACTTAAGAGGCTAAAGCCCCAGTAAAATATTCCAATTAATCAGTCCCACCTGAGGTTTCTTTCCAGTAGGGTTTCTGCTGATACAATATCAGGCAAAAAGAAAAAAGTGATCTTACCCAGCTCAGGTGATATTTCATCTTCTGATTCCTCTTCCTTCACCTGAACTGGAATGACTTGGATCTCCCCAAATGCATCCTGAGACTCTGCTTGGGCATAGCTGAATTCATCAGTACCTTGGCTTTCCGAGGCAGCAGTCTGTGACAACCAGTGCCCAGGTGTGTGGGATCCCCAACGCTCAGAGATGCTGGACTGTGCTCCCCAGGGCTCAGAGAGGGAGAGGCCCTCCTGTCTGTCTGTCGTGACACCAGATCCCTCACCAACCTCTGAAGAAAAGCCTGGCCTGCAATTTATGTACTGTGTCATTATCTGGTCAATCTCGTCATAGAACGGACACTTGATGGGTGGCCGCCCCACGGAGTTATTTTCTTTCGCTTTGCGGTAAGCCACTTTCAGGCCTTTCATTTTCTCCCTGCATTGGTCCCCAGTTCGGTAAATGCCCATTTCTGCCAGGCGCTGAGAAATGCCATCATATACTGCACGGTTTCTCCCATGGGAACTCAGGTCGTGAGTGACTGCTGCCTCCGTCCACAGGGCAAGGAGGACTTTGATGTGCTCTGCTGGCCAGCTGGCAGCCCGCTCTTGTGGCCTATCACGCCTCATTGTTATCATGGAAACCAGATCCTTCTGTTGTGAATGTTAGTGCACCAGAAAGGAGGCTCGTGGCGCAGTGGTTAAATGCCTGTACTGCAGGTAAAACTGTGCTCACGACCTGGATTCAATCCCTGGTAGCAGGCTCAAGGTTCACTCAGCCTTCCATCCTTCCGAGGTCGGTAAAATGAGTACCCAGCTTGCTGGGGGCGCAATGTGTAGCCTGCACACTGTAATTAAAATTGTAAACCGCCCAGAGACTACTTGTAGTGGTATGGGGCAGGATATAAGCAGAACACTTTGCTTTTTGCTTTGCTTATAGGACTTCAAATACTAGCATCCCAGATACAGGGTAAGGGCATTTAAATGTGACAAAAGTCAGGGTTCACAATCCATGAAGAGAATGCCTTTTGGGTGATGCTTGATCCACATCCATATGTCATTCATATCACAAGTGTTAGCTCAGGCGGCCTTCAAAATCAGGAATCTGAACTCAGAGCAGCCACAATAGTTACCTCTTTCCATTCATACCAGATGTAGATCACCAGCTCACTCAGAAAAGTAAGTAAAGAATTGCTTGTCCTGTGGGAATGAAGATCAATTTAGAAAAAGTTTTACTTAATACAACCATTAAAACATGGAATATATACTAAGTTGCAGGAAAGTGAAACCATATGGGCTCACAAAGGTAAAATAAAATGCATTATGTCCCCCAATAAAAAATAAAGATATAGGTGTCTCTGATCAGTGCCCTAAAAATCTTAAGATGCCCAGGTGCTTAAATTATAATACTGGTGATGGAAACAGTAAGTACTGTATATATTTACCTCAACTTACGTATTTAATCCATTCCGAATGCATGTTCTTAAGTCAAATTACTCTTAAACTGGGGTACCTATCTAAAAAAATTGAAAAAAATAAGTTAACAAATAAAAAATGGGGGAAAATGTAAGTCGAGCAGACCATATCTAAAATTTGTAAGGCAGCAGTTAAAACGGCAACAGTTTTCTGCTCTTAAGTTGAATTGCTCTTAAATTGAGCTGCTCTTAAGTCAGGGTACCACTGCCCCCATTTTTTATTCAAAAGAACCCCGTGAGAGATGTTTAGTTGTAATTCAAAGGTTGGATTCTGTGTTATCATGCAGGAAAACTGTACTATCAGGTGGTCCCTATATCTCACTCTGGGTCACCACGTGCAGAGAAGCCCGAAAAACGATCATTGGGGGTCGGGCCTTCTCTGTGGTTGCCCTGCCATTATGGAAACAGCTTCTGAGTGAGATCTGCCTTGCAGAGTCTCTGCCTGCCTTTAAGAAAGCAGTTAAAACGATGCTTTTTAGAGAGGCATTTGGCGACCATCAAGTTTTTTCTTATTTTGGGGGGGGGGACCAGAAATATTAGCTTGCCTGCCAATTTTGTTATTATTATTGTTGTTGTTGTTGAGTGCTCTTTTATTCTCATTCTATTATTGTAAACCGCCTGGAGTTCTGGTTAGAAGACGGGCGGAATAAATAAATAAATAAATAAATAAATAAATAAATAAATAAATAAATAAATAAATAAATGTGAGGTTCAATGAATACCAAAACGGCCCCTTTTTAACTTCTGACCGGAGGAGGCTTCTCTTGTCTCATCCCTATAGATTGTGTGTGTTGTATCGTTACAGTCGTGACCGACTCTTTGTGACCCCATGTCCATGGAGTTTTCTTGCCAGGAACACTGGAGTGGTTTGCCAGTTCCTACTCCAGGCGCCTACAACAACCTGGTATTCCCTGGTGGTCTCCCATCCAAGTACTAACCAGGGCTGACCCTGCTTGGCTTCCGAGATCAGGCGAGATCAGATATGCTCAGGGCAGTGATGGTGAACCTTTTAGAGACCGAGTGCCCAAACTGCGATTCAAAACCCACTGATTTTTTGCAAAGTGCCAATACAGCCATTTAACTTGAGTACAGGTGGCTGTGAAGGGGCGATGTCGGGTGCTCACTGAAAGGGCTCCGAGGGCCACCTTTGGCACCTGTGCCATAGGTTCGCCAACCCTGACTTAGGGCATCTAGGCAGAATAACATCCGGCAAAAGGCCAATGTTCCCCTCAGCCCAACCATTCCTTGGCCACTTGGCAACCCCAAAGGTGGGGTCGATTTGCTTTTAAACCCATTCGGTTTATTTGTTTAGGCTTTTATTTACCCTGTTTCCTCGAAAATAAGACCTCCCCAAAAAATAAGCCCTAGCAGGATTTCTATGCATTTGTTCAATATAAGCCCTACCCTGATAATAAGACCTAGTGATGGGCATGGCTATGGTTGTGTGCAGGGCTGACATTCAAGCATATTATACTTAATAAAGGTAAGACATCCCCTGAAAATAAGCCCTAGTGTGTCTTCTTGAGAAAAAAATAAATATAAGACAGTGTCTTATTTTCAGGGAAACACGGGGTATTTATTTATTTATTTATTTATTTATTTATTTATTTATTTATTATTTTATTTTATTTATATACCGCCCATCTTCCCAGGGAACTCCAGGCGGTTAACAACATGGGTTGAAACAACCAATTAAAATACAAGACGACAATATATCAAAGAATGGGGGGGGAGAAACAATTTAAAGGAGGAAAAAAAGCATCCCCGCCTCAGCAATTGGGGACCCTGAAGAGAGGAGGGATGCTCTTGGATGAAGGTCAAATGGGTCCCATTCGCCCTCAGAAGGTGGGAGACCATCAAGGCCAAGCAGACCCTCCCTAGAACCCCCGCCCCCCCCCACCGCCTCCCTCTTCGACCCTCCGCCGCCTCCTGAGGTAAAAAGTTACCTCAGGCGGCCTTTTTCCCGCCGCCTCTCCAGCCCCCCTCCCCCCTCCCTCTCGGGAAACGGGCTCCCTCCCCTCCCCCGCACCGAATCCCACCACCCAGGCGACCTACCTGCAGATAAACCACCATAAGAGGGAGGGAGCCGCTCGGGCTTAGGGGCCCCGGGCGACGCAGCCAATAGGAAAGGCCAAAGGCCCCGCTCGGGAGGGAATCATTGACTCATCCCGCTGTCACTCAAGGGAAAGGAAGGGAAAGGAAAGGGACAGGGCGGGATCTCGGGATTGGACTTCTCTCCCTCCGGGCTACTCGTTCTTGCTAGGGAGGACAAGGACTCGGGGGTGGGAGTGGGTCGAGTTCTCCTGTCAATCAGAGGCAAGGGGAGCGGCGGTTCGCTCGGCTCGCTTGTCAATCATGGGGGGGGGGGAGAAGCCGGCCGTGCGGTATCTGCTCCAGGTATTCACAAAGGCGAGGGTAAAGTAGAGCTAGAAATATGATAGAATGCTGCGAGGGTAAAGCAGAGCTAGAAGTATGTAGAATGCTGCACGGTTTAAACTCTCTCTCTCTCTCTCTCTCTCTCTCTCTCCTCTCTGTGATTGCATTGACCGATTTCATAAGAACACCAGTGATTTCCATGTTACTTTTCACCCCTCATCATGGATTTTTTTCTTTTCTTTTGGCGTGCTCTTTGTAGCTTTAATGTTACGTTTTAATGTTCTAAGATGCCTCTCCCCATCCCCTGTTCTTAACTTGAATATATCTTAAATGCTCTGGGCTGTATATTGTCCCTCCTTATTGTAAGCCACCTTGGGTCCTTTTCCAAAGAGAAAATATTCTAAATAAATAAATAAATAAATAAATAAATAAATAAATAAATAAAACAAGCGAAAGTCCGGATTCACTGTAGTTTAATTGGGAACACGAAAGGTATTAAGCAGAATGGAAGTTAAGACAGGCTTCTGCCAGCTGATCCAGGATGCCAGAACCTAGTGGGCACTTTAAAAAGCCGGCTGTTCGATTTGTTCCTGTAATGATGGCAAAAATCTCGTCTCTCCTGGAGCAAAGTGGGATTTATTAGATCGGAAGGCTTGCACAGAAGAAAGAGAAGCAAAGATTAGCATCGCTGTTGTTTCTCACTTCGGGTTTTTTGGAAAGCTAATGGCTCTTCATTACCCGTCCAAGCCTGCCTGCACTATTGAGACTGTTGTCTACCTAAGGAGCTTATTCAGGCCATTGCTCATCTATTATGAGCCTCTTGCAGACCAGGGTGACAGGAGGTCAAAGGGAGCTATAAAATGGAGGACTCCTCAACTAGCGTTCCTCACACTGACGAAGCTGTTTGGATGAGCAACCAAACGTTTCAATCTCCCAAGAAAAAGAACTCCAGTTGCCATGACTCCACTTCCCGATAAACACACCTGGATGACTGAGAATCTTCACAGACACCCCGCCTGCAACCAAAACCTTTGCGCAGGGAAGATGGCTACGAAAGTTAAAAAAGCAAAAAACTGTTCTGCTTATATACTGCCCCATACCACTTCAATAGTCTCTGGGCGGTTTAGAGTTTTAATTACAGTAATGGAGGCTACACATTGCCCCCCCACCCCGCAAGCTGGGTACTCATTTTACCAACCTCGGAAGGATGCTCATTTTACCGACCTCGGAAGGATGGAAGGCTGAGTGAACCATGAGCCTGCTACCTGGGATTGAACCCCAGGTCGGGAGCACAGTTTTACCCGCAGTGCAGGCATTTAGCCACTCACCACCTGAGCTGAGAAAAAAGTTACTTTCTGAGGACTACAGCTCCCAAAACCCCCTAGCTAGCCAGCGGGCGAGGGGTGGGTGGGCGGCGGAGGGAATTCTGGGAGCTGTAGTTCAAGGGGATGAACGTCTCTCCCTGGGAGCCCTGAGCCCTCTTGTCGCTAGTTCCCCCTCCGAAGCAACCCCAGACCTCTCCCAATCCTGAGCCAGCCTTTGGAGAGGGGAGGGGGGAAATGGGGACTACAGCTCCCATGAGCCTCTGCGCCAGCTTCCGGTCGCGTTTGCCGGAAGCGGCCGGGAAGCAGCCGGGCCTCGAGCCGAGCAGGAGCCATGGAGGAGATCGGGATCCTGGTAGAGAAGACTCAGGTGCGGGAGCCGAGGGCGAGGAGGGCGAGGGGGAGCCCGGCTAGAGGGGCTTCGGGCGGCGCCGCCGGTGGGGGCGGCCATTCTTCCTTCCCCGGTGCTCTTTTTTGCCGGCGTTTGGGCAGGATTGGCGGCGCTGGAGCCAGATAGGGAAGCCCGGAGATGCCGAGTCACTCTTTCCTGGCCGAGGAAAAAGGGGGTGGCCGTGATAAGGAGGATGATGGTGGTGGCCGCGAGGATGATGGGGGGAGAGGGCGATCCGTAACGTTCCCGTTTCCCTCTCCTTCGTTCTCCGTTCTCCTTGCTCTCAAAGACTCAAACATGTCTTGATTGATTGAGCGATTGATTTTTATACAGTGGACCCTCGTATAACAAACAGTTTGTATAACATAAAATCTGTACAATATAAAAAATTCCAGAGATAGGGGAAATTTGCTTAACAGAACCGCCTATGGGGCGAATCTGTACAACATAACACTGGTCGTGATTAAGAATTACTCTGCTTTCAATGCATTCCTATGGGGAATTTGTATAAAGGGAAAATTGCTTAACACAATTTCATTTGGAACGAATCAGTTCCTTTATACATATATTTTAAAACAGATGCTGTCCTACTTTGGACACATTATGGGAAGACAAGATTCACTGGGAAAGACAATCAGAGTGGGAAAGCTGGAAAGCAGCAGGAAATGAAGACTACCCATGAGATGTATGGACTCCCAAAGGAAATTTGTATAAAGGAAATTTTGCTTAACATAATTGCATTTGGAACGAATTAATTCCTTTATACAAGGTGCCACTGTAGTTATATTACCGCGCCCATTTCCCAGAGGGAACTCTGGGCAGTTCACATAAAAACACAAGAAATCCACAAGATGACAATAATAATAATAATTGAGAAGACAATAATCATAAAATAAAGGGGGAAATACCCAACCACAATGTTGTTGTGCAACTGTACAAAAATGTAGAAACAAAAATGGTTCTGATGGTTGTGCAGGGCAGGAAAAGACTGCATGGAGTTTGGGGGTGGTGGTGGTGGAGAGAAGTGTGGTTCCTAACAGGCTGTGGACCAGGAGTTGGGGACCTCCTATATAACCCATAACAGCTGCCTAGATGCCCTAAGTACATCTGATCTCGCCTGATTTCGGAAGCTAAGCAGGGTCGGCCCTGGTTAGTACTTGGATGGGAGACCACCAGGGAATCCCAGGTGCTGTGGGCGCCTGGAGTAGGAACTGGGAAACCATTCCAGTACTCCTGCCAAGAAAAACTCCATGGACATGGGGGTCACAAAGGGTCGGTCACAACTATAACAACACAACACACACACACACACATATAAAGCATAAGGATGGGATGTGGGGAGGAGAGCTGTGTACAGTAGGCACTTTGTATTTTTTTTATCGCTGGAGCTATGAATACAAAGCGTGGCGCCCGGGAGGTTCAAACCCCCCCCATAACAGTCTGGTCCAGTTACTTTTGCCATGCCCCACACCAGCTGGTACTTCCCTGCCTCCGCCCCACAGCTGACCACTCAGCAGGTGGACAGGGTGACTTTTTACCCTGCCTTCTCACTGTGAGAAGGCAGGGTGAGGGCTGGTCGGCTCTGTCTGCCATTGGCATGTTTGCAATGATGGTGGCGGCAGGCATGGTCCGGCAGCCAGTGAGTGGAGCAGCCAGCTCTGTGGCACCTGTGGATGCTGTGCTTCGTATTCCTATCCCAAAGGTGCCCATGTCTAGCGGGCACCTTCTTGTGCTGTTCTGATTAGAGACGGAAGTTAAATGCAACTATTCAGCAAGACAGAAACACTGGGTGCTTTTACACGACCTCTAAAATCCAGTGGCAACTTAAATTCGGACCAGAGATCGTGGGGGTTTGTCGCTCTTTTTGTGTTCCCACCCCTCCGCACTCCATTGTTCCTGTCTGCGTGAGGGGAGGGAGAAAAGGGAGAAAAAAATGCAGGCTCACCTCCATCTGCTGGTGGAAGCAGCCTCCAGCAGCCCCAAAGTGATTCCCATCTCTTAAGGGGGCGGCGGGGACAAAAAAACAAACAGAAGTCGAGGGAGCCCAGCATTCACAGCTTTACAATCTGCATTGGAATATTTTTTACCTCCTGGAGGCCAGGTACTTGAAAAGTGCACTGGGACGCGCTTAGGTGGGCGTGGTCGTACTTAATTTTTTTTTTAAAGTCCGGAGCTAGTGGGAAAATGTTTTTGAGCTCTGGATCTGGGAGCCCTTTGCCTCAAATTTTAGGGGTCGTGTAAAAGCGCCCACTGATACCGAAGCTTCTCCATAGACTGAGGGGCCAGAATGCCTTGGCGTGATTCAAATGTGATGTAGTGGTTCAGCATTGCAAGAATGGGTTGCTTGTAGTGCGAAGATCTGGTGGAAAGGGGCCCTTGAATCATCGTGTCACAGTTGGTAATAAACGGGTCTGTTGGTATTGATATGTCACATCCTCCTAGCTAAAGAGTTGCCGTGCACAAAAGGTGAACATGGGTCTACCGACGGAGATTTCATTGTCTCACCTTTGCCCTGTGATTCTAGGATGAAATTCCTGCTCTTTCCATCTCCAGGCCTCAGACTGGCCTCTCTTTCCTAGTTCCTGAGGCTGAGGATGTGGAGGATCTCTACAGCCGTTACAAGGTGAGCGATCTCACTGTTTGGTTTAGGCCTGGGCTTTTGTGAGGTGGGCTGGGCAGCACCCATTGGAATGCCTTGTCTGTGCTCTTCGCTCCGCATTTCTCATCCTAAAACAGTGGTTTTCAATTTCCTTTTTACACAAACCCCTTAAAAACATGAGTCTAATTCTCCTGTAAGTTGAAGATTTTTTTAAAAAAAAGAAATTTAAGATTTCCATACCACCAAGGCAAAGCCTCCAAAATCAGTTCAGTGTAACTCGTATTTTCCTAACCATGTTTCTTTTTCAATGCAATGGTGGTGCCTAGCGTTATGAGAAAAATTGCTCCACTATAAATCATATCTCCTAGGCCTTGTTAATCTTTTGAATGTCCTGGCTCTGGTCATTAATTAAGATTATTAATTAAGTGTCTGGTTTTTAATTTGAATATGTCTTAAATGTTCTTGGCTGTACATTGTCCCTCATTGTTGTAAGCCGCTTTGGGTCCTTTTCCAAGGAGCAAGGTGGGGTAGAAATATTCAAAATAAAATAAATAAATAAGAGGGTCTCAACTTCTGCCATCAGCAAATAAAGCGAAGCCACTGCTGGGCTAAATACAGGTGTTTGTAACTGGTCCATAGTGATTCCCGAGATTGTTTGTATGAGGTTGGACTATCTGCTAGGACAGTGGTGGAGAACCTTTGGCACTCCAGATGTGTTGGACCACAACTCCCACAGTCCTTTCTCATTGGCAATTAAGGTTTGGAATTCTGGGAGTTGTGGTCCAAAAGATTTGGAGTGCTGAAGGTTCGCCACCACTGTACTAGGAGAACCTCTGTTTTAAGATGCTAGCAGGGGTACATAAATTTATCAGGTTAACCTCTAGCATGATGAAGGCAAGTTGGTGGAAAAGGCACTATTTAATATAGTATTTTCGCCAGTGGATAAGAAATTGAACAATACCGATCCCACAGATAGGGAGAGTCAACTGCATAAGAGCTTTAGAAACATATGCTTTGCTTATAGAAACTGCAGCAAGAGCTGGAATTCCTGGAGGTTCAGGAGGAATACATCAAGGATGAGCAGAAAAATTTAAAGAAAGAGTTCCTGCATGCCCAGGAGGAGGTGAAGCGAATCCAGAGCATCCCCCTTGTCATTGGCCAGTTTTTGGAGGCTGTGGATCAGAACACGGCCATTGTTGGCTCCACCACAGGTACCTTGGCTACCCCCTTCCCTACTACCGGGGTGCAGAAAGGTGGGTGGAGAACCTGTGGTCCAAGAGCCCCCCTATGCCTATATGTTCTGACCAGCTCACCTTCCTGCACATGGTTTCAAGGAGGTAGAGTGCTTGGGACTGCAGCCCACGAACACCTCCATTTGCCACAGCTGGGAACCACTGGCCTCGGGAATCCTGGGAGTTGTAGTCCAGCGAGAGTAGGTTTCTGAGCTCTGTGGGCAGGGTGCAAGGGTCCCATTGAAGGTACAAGCTGGGCATCTAGCCATTGTCAAAAAGGTGCACAGTGCTAACATCTACCTTATCCTTTTCCTGAAGGCCTCTAGCTAGTCTCGCACTTTGTGAACATCTTGCTTGCAGGTTCCAACTATTATGTCCGGATACTGAGCACCATTGACCGGGAACTGTTGAAGCCCAATGCCTCCGTGGCTCTCCACAAGCACAGCAATGCCTTGGTGGATGTATTGCCTCCAGAGGCTGACAGCAGCATCATGATGCTCACATCAGGTACGGCCCTACAGAATGCCCAGTGAGCAGAAGACCATGTGGGGTTGGGCTTGGGACGCTGGTGTGGCTTGGGAAGATCTAGTCCCCAATGAGGCATGGCACTTGCCATAAGACCTCGGGCCAGTCGCTCTTTCTTAGCCTCGCAAACCTCATGGGACTGTTACGAAGATAAAAATGAGAAAGGCAGGTCCATATTATTTCTTGAGACCATTGGGTTAAAAGTAGAACATAAATATCCCAAACAAGGAAATGCTGACAGTATGTTTTCTGATGCCCCCAGTGGTTCTCAACCTGTGTTGTCCCCAGATGCTCCTGGACTGCAACTCCCAGAAGCCTCCACCACTCGCTGTGCTGGAAGGGACTTCTGGGAGTTGCAGTTGAGGAACATCTGGGGACCCACAGGTTGAGAGCCACTGACTTAAAGTCTAGAAACTGTTTTGCCCTGCTCTCTAATGTTTGGAGGCTGGGAGAACCAAGTCCAAATTCTTTGTATATACCATTGATTGCAAGGATCTCATCCTGTAAGTTGGTCCCTTCGGTGCTTATGCTTATGGGTATCTCTGAGAATGTCCTTGTTCTGTCACTACTCCTCACGGACAAAGGCCTGGATGTGTGGTGTGCCCCTGGATGTGGGTGCAGAAAGATACCTCCGGAGAACCAGGCTTCCTCAGTGAGGCTTGTAAATCAAGAAGAACGTATGACCCTCCTGAACCTGGTGAACTACAGCTCCCTGTTTACACCTCCTCTTTCTCTTCCCTGCGCAGATCAGAAACCAGATGTGATGTATGCTGACATTGGTGGCATGGATATTCAGAAGCAGGAGGTGAGGGAAGCAGTGGAGCTGCCGCTGACTCACTTCGAACTCTACAAACAGGTATGTGATCTAAATTTCCAACCCGGGAGAGAATTAAAGGCACCCGGGTGTTCATTTTGTTTGTTCTTCCTAGTCATAACTTTGGGATGTTTCTTTTTTTGGAACCATAATTACAAGAATCCTTCGACTAGAGCAGTGTTGGCGAACCTATGGCACGGGTGCCAAAGGTGGCACTCGGAGCCCTTTCCGTGGGCACCTGACATGGCCCCTTCACAGCCACCTGTATTCAGGTTAAATTGCTGTATTGGCGCTATGCGAAGAATTAGTGGATTTTGAATCACACTTTGGGCACTTGGTCTCTAAAAGGTTTGCCATCACTGGACTAGAGGGCCGTGCTTGCTAACCTTGGGTCCCCAGGGGTTCTTGGACTTGAAGCCTTTCCTAGCAGCTGTGCTAGCCGGGATTTCTAAGAATTGAGGATGTCCACAAACACCTGGAGATCTGAGATCAGGAAACACTGGTACAGGGGATGCTGAGAGTTGTCGGAGCACAACCAAGCTCTTTTTGTTGTTTTGATGAAATTTCTTTTTGTTGTTGCTTTTAAAAAGGTTGACTGCGCTTTGTGTGACACGCTTCATTCAGCTTTGCTTGCTCTTAGCAATGATAACCACCAATCGCCTATGGGGCAAATCCGTACAACATAAAAATGGGATTACTCCATTTTCAATGCATTCCTATGGGAAATTTGTATAAAGGAAAATTTGCTTAACCTAATTTCATTTGGAACGAATTGATTCCTTTATATACAAGGTACCACTGTATATTTTATTTCTCCTCTTGGAGGTCTGGACATGTGCCATCAGAAAGGTAGGGTATGAATCACTAGGGCCATCTTGTGTTCTTCAGCAGAAAAAAAAAAGGCAGGGTATCAGAGAAACAGAACAATGCATTTATTTTGCAGTAAGATAGATATACAGTATTTTTCCATGTATATTTTTGTCTAAAATAAGACTAAAAACTGATGGTCGTCTTACAAACAGAAGTAAACCAAGTGGGGAAGCATGTGGTTGCGAAACTGTAACTTTGGGTAAGGTGTGTGTGTGTGTGTGTGTGTGTGTGTGTGTGTGTGTGTGTGTGGTCTTATACATAGGGGTGTCTTATAGATGGGAAAATGCAGGTAATTCCACACTGGTCTTTAACATTGCAAAATGTCTTTTAAAAAGTGCACTGCCTCTTAGGAGCGGCTGTCTCTCTGCATCATCACCATTGTTCTTGGTTTCTGGGGCTCTTTCAGATTGGCATCGATCCTCCACGGGGTGTCCTGATGTACGGTCCCCCTGGCTGTGGAAAGACCATGCTGGCCAAGGCCGTGGCCCATCACACCACTGGTGAGTGAGGCCGCTGGAGTGGGCGGATCGCTTCCTGGTTGCCGTTGATCTTTTTCCTCCTCTTTAGTGCTTCCCATCTCTTACGTAATAACAGACAGGCAAGGGCACAAAGATTTCTCTCCCTCTGGCAGGTTCACTGCCGCCAGGCTGGTTGCATCCTGGCTCAGTCCTTGACGGACAGACCCCATGGCAGGGCAAAACATGCGGCGTGATTGCCCTTGAGGGCACAATTGCCACCGACAGGATGTTGTGTTTTATCGTATGATCGCACCGATTCTAGGGGTAAATTACTGGATTTGCCAAAGTTTAAGTTGTGGCTTCTCTTGGCGCCACTTTGAAAAAAGAGAATATAAAAGCATGTCAAATAACTTAAAAGAGAGAGATAGAAATCAAAGCAAAGTGGTCTGCTTATATACCGACCCATACCATTCAAGTAGTCTCTGGGCAGTTTAGAGTTTTAATTACAGTGTGCAGGTTACACATTGCCACCACCACCCCTGCTTGCAACCCCCACCTTTGGAAAACCGAGCTCTCACCTTGCCTTTCTTTCTAGCTGCCTTCATTCGAGTTGTGGGATCCGAGTTTGTGCAGAAGTACTTGGGGGAAGGGCCGCGCATGGTGCGGGACGTCTTCCGCCTGGCCAAGGAGAACGCCCCGGCCATCATCTTCATTGACGAGATCGATGCCATTGCTACCAAACGCTTCGATGCTCAGACTGGCGGTGAGTTGGCATGTGCGGGGAGAAGGATCTAGGGTTGTTTGTTGTTGTTGCTGTTTTGGGGGAGGGGGAGATTTGAGAAATCATGATAGGTTGGGCAGAGATTGGAGGGAAGAGCTTGGGAAAATCTCTTTCTCGGTCTGCGTTTCTCAAGAATGGGGAATTCTGGGAAATGGAGTCCAGTTGGGGAATTCTGGGAAATGTCATAAAAAGTTTAAAACAGGCACGTCCAAAGTCAGGCCCGGGGGCCAAATGCATCCCGTTTTCAAATTTTGAGTGGCCCGCTGCCTCTTTTCCCTGCCAGCTCAGACGGTCATGCATCCCTGCCAGCTGCCCTCTCCCCATACCGGATGGAGTCCTCAGCTTGCAGTTTTACAGTTTGCCTGCCCTCCCTGCCTCTGTCCACCCCCACCAGCCACCTGCTCAACCTACCCGCCCCCGGCTCCATTGCTGCAGCATCCTCCCTGCCTCCTTGCATGTTATAGAGACGTCCAAAGTCTGGCCCAGGGGCCAAATGCTGCTGAATGGTCGGCCCCCACACATTTTCACCTCGACAAATCTGGCCCTCCTTGCAAAAAGTTTGGACACCCCTGGTTTAACCTCTCCAGGCTGCAGAGTGGACAGTTGGCAGTGAGGCTGCTTTGTAGTCATTCAGACCTACTTTGTTATGTGGCAAACACAGGTGTCCAAAGAGCCATGGTCATTGCCCGAAACGCACGTGATATGGGAAGCATTTTGCCACTCCCGCTGGCTGTGGTTTTCAGATTTTAAAGGCTCCCCTCCCTCCCTCTCCCCCCACTTCCCAAGGCTCCCAAAGTCTTGCCCAGAGCAAAAGGAAACCCCAAGGAACATTGGAACTTCCTAGTGGCAATGGGGGAATAGAAAGTATTACACTACGGATCAAAGCCTACAGCTGATGACAACATGAACTTGCATAGGTTTAGACCAGTGTTGGTGAACCTATGGCACGGGTGCCAAAGGTGGCACTCGGAGCTCTTTTTGTGGGCACCCGACATCGCCCCTTCACAGCCACCTGTATTCAAGTTAAATTGCTGTATCAGCCTTTTGCGAATAATACCTGGGTTTTGAATCACAGTTTGGACACTCGGTCTCTAAAAGGTTTGCCATCACTGGCTTAGACCCATGCAGTGGGATTTCAGCCGTGGTAACGTTGTGTGTTTTGTGTCTCGTCGGCATATTGTGTCTCAGCTTTTGCCCCAAACAGTGATCAAAATAAATAAAAATAAATCAATACAATAAAATTGAAAAGGAGGGTTTACATGGAAGAAGGAAGGCAAGTTTGAGGCCTTCTCTCACTATCTACCCCCAACCAACCAACCAACCAAATTCGCACTAGATTGCCATTTGGGGATCCAGTGTTCCCCCCCCCCCCCCCCCCAATTGCTAGCTTCTGACAAGGTCACAGAAGGCTGGGACAGCTGGTGCAATTTCTGCAGTCCCCTCTAGGTGCCACTCTTCCCCCCCTCCCCATGTTGTCACAAGAAGTGGAACCCCTGGGTATTGTTTATCTGGGGAGCTTAATGGCACCTATTCGTGGTTGGTCTGTGACCCTTAAAGCAGAAACATGGCCCCAGCTGAGGTTAGGGCTTCTTCCGCTGCTTAAGTGGGCTGGCCTGCATGACACACACAAGAACCTCTTCTGCAGGGGTCAACGGCGCAGTTTGTGCGGAAATACTTCATTCACGTTTGTGCGGTTCTGCTTGGGGCATTGGACCAAGATTTGTTTTTTTGCAAAGGAGTTCTGAAGCAAGATTTGTTTTTTTTGTAAGGAATTGCACAGCTAGAAGTCCTTAAAAGGCAGCAAGTGCAGGATAGGAGCTAGGCTTGGCCGATCATCCCAAGAGACAGTTGGTTAAGGGAAAGGAAGCCAAAGACATTGATATCTTATTCATTAGTCACCGGACACTTGGCCCGGGATCTATGCTGACAGTCAGCTAATTTTCCAAGCATAGATCCTGGTCCAAGACAGCACCCACCGATAAGAGGTGACAGCCTCTTGCAAGGCTCATCCTGCTGATTGCATTTCTAGCCATGTGCAGGCAGGTGGTAGTTGGTTTGATTTTTTGGGGTGGGGTGGGGTGGGGTGGGGGTTTACACAGGTCATCTCAGCACTTGGAAAGGGTTGGTAAAATATGAACCTACCCGGCAATTAAGATCAAGCCAGGGGGCCCCTCTTGAAAGAGCCATCCCTCAAGGAGGTGAGAGGGATGGCTTGTAGACACAGGGCCTTCTCGGCAACTGCTCCCAAGCTATGGAATGCCCTCCCGATTGAGATCCGCCTGGCGCCAACACTGATGACATTTCGGCGCCAGGTAAAAACCCCGCTGTTCCATAAGTTTTTTAATTGATACAATATAGACTGTGGGTCCTCTGATGGCATTTTTAGTGTAAGGTTTTATTATTGCTTTGATTATTTATGGATATTCTATTTTTAACTATTTTAACTGTTTTAATTCTTTTGATTGTAAGCCACCCAGACACCTTTGGGTAGTGGGTGGCATATAAGTTGAATGAATGAATGAACGAATGAATAAACAAACGAATGAATGAATGAATGAATGAATGAATGAATAAATAAATAAATAAATAAATAAATAAATAAATAAATAAAAATATAGTAAAGGGATTTGCCCTTTGGCTAATGGCCAAGTAAATGAAAAATACAAACTGGGGCAACCCTTAGAGAGTCTCAATGGGTCGTGACAATATGCAAGAACTCAATGGAAGGGACTTAGTGAAGAGGCCACCTTTAAAGCTGCCTAAGGAGGGCTGAGAAGGCTCAGTGATCACAACATGGAATTTCTTTGCTATTACAGCCATTAGCATTTGGCTTGATTTTAATCATTCAATGTATTTTATTGGGTTTTATAGCTTAATTGTTTTCCATGTGTTTTTGACGCTGTTCTTTTTCATATTGTGAGCCGCCTTGAGTCCCCTTTATGAAGTAAGATAGAGAAATACATTATGGGACAGCACAGAACAAAATGCCTGGACCTACCGCCATCTTGCCTTGTTTTGTCCGGGTGCCTCTCTCTTGTTTTATCCTTGTGAGCCGCCCAGAGTTCCTTTTGGGAAGATGGGCGGGATACAAATCCAACAAATAAATAAATAAATAAATAAACAGCGATAGAGAACCTTTGATCTGTCAGAGGTTTTAGGATACAATACCCATGTTCCCTGCCCACTGATCATGTTGTCCTGAGCGTCTAAGAGTTGGATCCCAAAATATTTGATGAGTAATGGAATGTCTAGGGAAGGAAATCTGGCTTCTGGAAAGTCTGAATAGGAGGCCACCATCCTCACCAGGCACCACTAAGTCCCTTGCAGTATTTTTTCTCTCTTTCTGTGATCATGAGCATTTCAAGCATACCCATTTCCAGTCACGAAATGTTCAGCTACTCGTGATGCAGATTCAGACACCAGGGAGGCCTGTGCGATATTCTTGACAGTGCATGAAAACATGATTTATTTATTTGAATTCTTGATATGCCACCTTTCTCCTCCTAGGGGATCAGAGGCAGCTGACAACAAACCAGACAACAGATCTAAAACTATGACATCAATCCTACATTTAAAAAATAATTAAACACATACAGTAGGACCCTGGTATCCGCTGGAGATCAGTTCCAGGCCTTCCTGTGGATAACAAAAACCATGGATAAGAGAGAACACCCCCCCCCCAAAAAAAAAGCCCTGCTGTTTTGCAACAGTTTGCTTTACAGCTGTGGTTTTATGACAGTAGTTTGCTTTACAGCTGCCATTTGTGACAGTAGCTTGCTTTACTGCTGCCTAGATGCCCTAAGCACATTCGATCTCACCTGATTTCGGAAGCTAAGGAGGGTCGGCCCTGGTTAGTACTTGGATGGGAGACCACCAAGGAATACTAGGTGCTGTAGACGCCTGGAGTAGGAACTGGCAAACCACTCCAGTATTCCTGCCAAGAAAACTCCATGGACATGGAGTCATGAAGGGTCGATCACGACTGGAATGACCCAACATAATTATTTATTTAATTTTTTCCTCTGCCAGCTGTGGATAACTGAATCAGTGGTTAATGAATCAGTAGATACAGGGGTCTTACTGTGTTAAAATATTTAAAATTAAATTTAAAGCCATTCAAAATATTTCAGACTCTGTAAGTTAAAAGCCAGCATTCCTGGGATACGGTACTGCTTAAAAGTCTGCCTGAAGGGGAAGTTCTTTGCCTAATAATGGAAGGACAAGAGCCAGGTCATGCATTATGGTCTTGGCCGTGGAGGGAGGCAGGGGCCAGCTGCATCCTTCTGGGTACCTTCTTAATATTTTGTCCATCTCTGTACAGCGGACAGAGAGGTCCAGCGCATCCTCCTGGAGCTCCTCAACCAGATGGATGGCTTTGACCAGAATGTCAACGTCAAGGTGAGGTGGGCCAGAAATGGTTCAGTAAAGGCTTGTATAGCCTAGGTAGGCAATTCCTTGCATTCTCTCCAGTCTTTAAAGCTTTCTTCATTGGGAAGGAACTCCACCCTCTGAGTTACTTTGCAAGCAGAGCAAAGCTCCTGAAGCCTGGGAGTTTTTCTAATTATAGCTTGTCTGTGCCTTGCCCAATTTGCCTTCCTTTTTCCTGCTGGGGATGAAGAGGACTCTTTCGCCCTGTTCTGTTTCCAGTAGCTTGTTAAGGCTGTGTAGAAACTGACGCTCTGGAGCTGGACAGCAGCCTCTCACTCGGAGTGCGTTTCAGTGAGATTCAGTCCTTTTGTCCTGCTTTGAAATGGAATCCGCATCGTCTCCTAGTGAGGGTTTACAATTATACGACATGTACAGTCTGACGTGGCTGTGATGGCACCTAAAAAATCACCAGCTTAAAAACATTAACAGTGCAGCCTGTTCTCTGTCCTAGTTTCCCCTTTTCAGGACTTCTTCAGCTATTGTATTTTATTGCTAGAAGTTAGGAAGTGCTTTTTAAGAAACCACGCATGCTGAGCTTAGAAAATGTACTTTGACACTGACAACAAACCCTCTTGGTTTCAAAACGGCAGTTTGCTTCAACTGATTTATCAGCTGTGTTTTGTTCCAATGGCCTGTATTTACTCTCGGGAAGCTAATTGTAGTGGGCGGGGCAGAGTGTTTCTGGATGTGGGACCACTGCAGACTTGATCATTCCGATGTGACGACACGGATCTCCCTTCTGGCCCTTCTTCCCGACTTAGGTGATCATGGCCACGAACAGAGCCGATACCCTTGACCCAGCTCTTCTGCGACCAGGCCGCCTGGATCGTAAAATCGAGTTTCCTCTGCCAGATCGACGCCAGAAACGGTTAATCTTCTCCACCATCACCAGCAAGATGAACTTGTCTGAGGAAGTGGATTTGGAAGATTGTATCCTTCTGGAGCATTCTCTGGGGAGTTTCCTTGAGCAAAACGGGTGCCCTCCCTCAGAACATACTTGGTCAGGCCATTGACCAAGTGTGCCCTCTCTCAGAACATACTTGGCCTCTGATGGTAACCCACATCAGTGCTTGGATTTCGTGCTGGCAGGAACCCTCTCCTTGTGAAACGGAAGATGGCTGATGAGTCTCTGTGTCCTGAATATTCTCTGTCCAGTTTAGCTGGTTTTAAGGCGTGGGTGGAGAGCATCTGCCCTTCCAAGTGTTGTTACCTACAACACACATCAGCTCCACCCAGACTGTTCAGTAGAGAAGAATTGGGAAAGCGGTAGTCTGATAGATTGGTGGGCCAGAGGTTAAGAAGCATGGCTCTCGATATCACAAAACTACTGCCCCATCTCCTAACACCAGTTGTTCTCAATCTTGGGTCCCCAGATGTTGTTGGACTACAACTCCCTGAAATCCTGGCCAACAGAGCTAGTAGTGAAAAACGTCTGGGAATTTTTGCCCCAAGAACATCTGGACAACCAAGGTTGGGGATGTCGTTGCAGATACAGTGTGAGCAAGTTCTAGCACAGTGGGGGAGAACCTTCGGCACCCCAGGTGTTTTGCACCAGAACTCCCACACTCCTTTGTCATCGGCTATCTAGGCTCAAAATCCTGGGTGTTGTGGTCCAAAACATTTGGAGTGCCAAAGGTTCGCCACCACTGTCCTAGTGCTCGAGGAGTTAGATTGGGAGACATCCAGCGATCACTGTGTTGAAACGGATGTTTCCTGCTCCAGTAGCTGGTTGTCAGTTGTTCCTCCTCTGCTGTTTTGCTTGGAACAGAAATGTAGAAACTCTCCATGGGATTTCCTGGTTTATATAGGCTGGCCAGCCTTCATTCTTGGGCCGCCAGGCTTTGCCCCTTCTTTTTCCTTCATTCCTCGTTCCAGATGTGGCGCGGCCAGATAAGATCTCAGGTGCTGACATCAACTCCATTTGCCAGGAGGTAAGTCCCATATAGTTTCACAGGCTTACTGACATTCCTGTAAAGCTAAGTTCAAACCAGAAAGCCACTGTACGGCACCCTTAGTCCCCCTTTATAGGATGACCCTCTGTGTTCCTTATTCTGGTATCCTTTGCAAGTGGGACAGTAGAAGACAATCTTCATGAACAAGAGGGAGGTGATGGGCAATAAATCATGTTTGTTCCCATATTTTTGGTCAGTAATATAAAACCAATTACTTTTTCCTGTCCTCTAGGTACCTTATTTATTATTTATTTTTTCATTGTTCCTGCAAGGGGGCAATGACAATAAAGATTCCTATTCCTATTCCTCTTTATTTAATGTATTTTTCCCCTATCCTACCTTTCTCCCAAGGCCTTCAGGCCCCGATCTCACCTCTGCCACTGTTAACTCCAACTCCTGCCAACCTAGCAATTCGAAAGGATGTAAAATGCAAGTAGATAAATAGGTACTGCAGTAAAAAGCGGGAATGTAAAACTGTTTCTGGGCAGCCATGTTGGCCACATGGCCACGGACTTGCACAACACTGGCTCTTTGGCTTGAATACGGAGATGAGCACCGCCCGTAGAGACGGACACGACTAGCACACATGTGCAGAGGGGAACCTTGACCTCGTTATCTAGGGACCACTGCTCTAGAAGACGGTCCAGCAGGGAACTGTAATTACCAGCTCATGTTTCAAGTTGTAGCCTTTCCGTTTCTGCTTGTGAGCAGACGAAAGAGAAATAGAATACTGAGGCGGGAGGGGATCATGTGTGTAGAGCTTGGCCAAGAACAGCAGCGTAGTTGAGGCTGACACGAAGGAAGAAGAAAGTAAGAACATAAGAAGAGCCATGCTGGATCAAGCCAAAGGCCCATCTAGTCCAGCTTCCTGTATCTCCCAGTGACCCCACCAAATGTATCTGGGAGTGCACAAGACTAGATATCTATCTCCTGGTCCCACTCCCCTACAGCTAGCCCTTGAAGTACCCTGGTTTTAAGCCTGGAGATGACACATCTCCGTCATGGTTTGTAATCTGGGATGGACTTATCCTCCAGGAATCTGTCCAATCCCCTCTTGAAGGCATCCAGGCTAGATGCCATCACCACATCCTGTGGCAGGGAGTTCATAAGTGGAAGGATGATCCTATTTGCCCAAGGTTTGCCATGGGATCTTTGAAAGATCCTGCTTGGGAATATTTTGATAGACAGTATCTGGGTGAAAAGGGAAAGGTTTCAAGTGTGAGCAGTGCAAGGCAGGTCGTTGTTGCACAGTGAAACATCAACGTGAAAGCTGTTTTGAAGGAGAAAATGATGGGGAGGAAGCATCCCCAGGCCTGGCAGAACTGATTCCTGCTGCCGCTTGGATCGGAGAGAGGTCTGGTAGGCAGATAGGTATGTATATAGTCATGGGCATCCAGCTGCCAGGATAGCTCAGTGATTTAGGTATCTGCAGAGCCAAGGCTGAGAGTTCGATTTCCCACTGTGCCTCCTAGTAGTAGAGCCAGCCTGGGTGGCCTTGGGCAAGCTGCACAGTCCCAGGACACTCTCAGAAGAGTAGAATGTGGAATTATCTCAGAGTACAGTATTCTGTACCTGGAAAGAATAGACATATGTTGGAATTGATTAGATGGATGGCACACTATATCTGTGTGTTCATGTGTGCCTACATATACATATACAGTGGTACCTTGTATAAAGGAATTACAGTAGACCCTTATATAACAAATGGTTTGTATAACATAAAATCTGTACAACATAAAAAAATTCCAGAGATAGGGGAAATTTGCTTAACATAATCACCTATGGGGCAAATCCATACAACATAAAAATGGTTGCAATTTGGGATTACTCTGTTTTCAATGCATTCCTATTGGAAATTTGTATAAAGGAAAATTTGCTTAACAAACTTTCATTTGGAACAAATGAATTCCTTTATACAAGGTACCACTGTAATTCGTTCCAAATGAAATTCTGTTAAGCAAATTTCCCCTATCTCCGGAATTCTGTATATTATACAGATTTTAGGTTATACAAACCATTTGTTATACGAGGGTCCCCTGTATATTGTGTACAGGTATGTATAAAACGTATTTATTTTTCAGAATAGGGATTTTGAATTGGCTTTGCATTCCAAGATTTAGGTGGGCAGGTGTGACCTCCGGGCATGTGGAAGTTCCCCACCCCATGTAGAGGAAGCAGCTTGCTTGTTTCGAATGGGAAAGAACCCCTGTGCAAAAGAGGGAAGCCATCAAGCGATGGTCTTATAGGGGAAACCGAGTTTTGTCATCTGGGCATTCCCATAAAGGTTGCATTTGATCTCAGAGTGATGTTGACTATCCACACTGTATTGTTGTGCAGAGGTACTGGTACCATCTGGGTCCGTATTTGGGAGTGATCTACCAGTGTTACCTATTCTATCTTCGTGGTTGTCTCCCCTGGCCACTTTGTACCTCTGTCGGTTCGTAGATTCCTGAACTTGGAACTTGTTCTGTTATTTCTTTTGCTGCTCTTCTCAGTTCACGCTTTTGCCAACCTCTCTCTCCCCACCTCCTCTCCCTTTTAGGCTGGGATGCTGGCTGTCCGGGAGAACCGTTACATTGTCCTGGCCAAGGACTTTGAGAAGGCCTACAAGACCGTCATCAAGAAAGATGAGCAGGAACATGAGTTCTACAAATAAACGATGGGGAAAGTGGGAAAGAAACTAGACTGGTGCCTGTCAGTCCTTGATGGGGAGGGAGCGGGGAAGCAAATTTTTGTGTGTGCGTGCTTGCGTGTATGTCTGGAGTCTGTGAGTGACATTTATCCTCTGAATAAATCACTACCCACAACTTGGATTCCTCCTTTCATTAGTGTTGGGGATGGAAGGAGCCTCTCCTTATCTCTGCCCTGGGGCGTTGATAACCCTCTGTGCTAAAATCTTTATTCCTTAGCCTGATGGGAATACGTCTAGGTGGGGTTGTTGATAGGACATTTTGGAGGGCATTAATTCATAGAGTCATCGGACGGTGGAATCACTGTTGGGAAATCAAGACTTAAAACGATTATAGTCATTTTCTGCAGCAAAGCATGGTTCTCCCTCCTTTGGATGTTGGCTGCCATTAAAACCGAAAGAGCAACAGAGCCGCTTTAAATAGTGCATAAAAGCTGTATTTTCCTGCTTTGAACTGCTTTTGGTGCCTTACATAGATAACAGGCTAAGGCAGCATGTCGGACATTTGATAACACCTTGGTCAGAACCAGAACCTACAGTGCTAGGTTTTTCCCCCCCTTCCAGGTTTTACTGGATAGCAATAGCCTTTACGGAAGAGTAGAGATGGGCACGAAACGCCAAAATGGCATGTCGTTTTGTTATTCTTTTTCTCCCTGCATTTTGTTTTGTTAATATGAAACAATTTTTTTAAAAAATTGTTTTGTATTTCATTTCATTTCTTTTTTTGTTTTGTTTTACTTTTGTTTTACTTTTTGTTTCTGCACCACTCCCAGGCCGGGTTGGCACTTTTTAATTTTTTTTTTAAATTTTAATTTTTTCCCCCAGGCACTTTTTTTTATAGCTGAGAGCCTCTGGCTTGGTGCCAGCGCCTCTCAGGCTTGCTTCCCCACAGCCGGGGCACACCATTTTTAGAGGCGCTTGCTTCCCCGCATGCCCCATTTTATTTTTATTTTAAACTTCTGGTTGGCCCGGGACTGGCTGGCCCATGGGCCAGACCTAGGTGTTTTTTTCTTTATTTTTTCTTAATTTTTTTTTGTTGGGGGGGGGGTCAGCCGGCGGGCCCCTTTTTTATTTTATTTTCCAGCACTGTTTTTTTTAATTATTATTTTGTTTTATTTATTTTCTTTAATATCTGATGCCAACCATGTATAAGACTCCTGGGCCGGGTCGACAATTTTCTTTTTTTTTAAAGACCCCGATGCCAGGGCTTCCCCCCCTTCACAGCTGAGAGGCGCTGGCTTGGTGCCAGCACCATTCGCCGGGGCATGCCATTTTATTTATTTTTATATTTTTAACATTTACAGCGCCGACCATGCAGGACCCCAGCCAGGTCAGCGCTTTTTTTTTTAACAGCCCCGATGCCGGCTTTTCTCTCCCCCCCCTTCACAGCTGAGAGGCGCTTGAAGGGACCGGTGCAGCGGGAAGGTGAGTGACGTGTCACCAAACGAAAAACGAAGCGAATGAAATTGAATTTTTTGTTTTGTTTCGTTTTTCTTTGATGGGTTGATTTGTTATTCGTTTTGTCACCTAACGAAACGAATAACAAATAACAAAACAAATTAAAAACTCATTTCATGCCCATCTCTACTGAAGAGCAACTTGGTTTCATTTTATTTTAAATTAACAGATTTGCTACTGACCAAGTGCAAGAGGCCCCCACCTTTTAAAAGCTGATCTAGTAGTGGTGCCCCGTTTTCTATTATTTCCCCAATTCTCTTTAATTGCTTTTAAGAGCCTTTTCACACGACCCCTAAGATCCGCTGGCCACTTAAATTCGGACCAGAGATCTTAGGGGTTTGTCTCTGTTCCTGCGTTCCCACCCCCTCCGCACTCCTGGCTGCTGGCTGCGTGAGGAGAGGGAGAAAAAAAGGAAGAAAAGAATGCCGCTCACCTCCGTTCTGCCGTCCCACCACTGTATTCATATCTCTTAAAGGGTCGGGGGGCAAAAAAAGAACAAACAGAAGCAAGGAGAGCCCGGCAGTCACTACGTTATATCCGCATCAGGAATTTTCATCTCCGGAGAGCAGGTACCTGAAAAGTGCGCTGGGACGCGCTTAGGTGGGCGTGGTCGCACTTAATTATCTGTAAACTCCGGAGCTGGTGGGGAAACAATGTTAAGCTCCGGAGCTGGGAGCCATTTGTGGCGGAGTTTAGGGGTCGTGTACAAATACCCTAAGTTACAGTGCTGCCAGTACCAGTGAACTTGTGGTATTCCTTTACATCTTGATTCCAACCCTTCCAACAGCTGTATGAGGGATGTTGTGATGCCAAAAGAGAGACTTGTGCAGGATCACCCTTGGTGTTTTGTGGGTGGGCTTGGACTTGCATCTCCTCTCCATCTTTTCTTCAACACTGGAGCCACTTTGAAGAATTGTCTTTCTAAAATGCTTCCAGAGTACCACTGTTGTGAGGAAATCAGGTAACCAGGCAGGCTGGATCTTGCATATGCCTCCTGGGCTCCTCTGGGCACGGTATCTTGAATTTTTACGGGTCCCTCCCACCCGTTAGTTTTTAAGTTGACTGCTTCACTGCCACAGCGTGTAATCTTTTAAGAAGCTTAGTTATTCTATGCCAGGGATGGCGAACCTTTTAGAGACCGAATGCCCAAACTGCAATTCAAAACCCACTTCTTCTTCTTCTTCTTCTTCTTTTTTTTGCAAAGTGCCAATATGGCAATTTAACCTGAATACAGTGGTACCCCGGGTTTGTGTGCTACCCTTTGGGAAAGCGAGGATCGAAGAGCAGGCTTTTGAACTTCCCACGGCCACAGCACCCTAGCTGCACAGGGTGAATTTCCCACGGCCACATCATGGCCACCGGTGATCTTGAAACGGCTCCGTGCAGACAGACAGGCGAAGGGGAGGCAGCAGTTTGTGGGCTCGTTTGTAGCCTGTTTTCTCTCTAGCGGCGTTGCTTTCGGGGTGCCCAGAGCAGCGTGGCTGCAGAGTAAACTTGGGCTACAATGGAGCCCACAAACTGTTGCCTCCCCTTCACCTGGCTCTCTTCACAGCGCCATTTTGAGACCGCCGAAATGGCTCCATAGAGAGATCCAGGCAAAGGGGAGGCCGTGATTTGCAGGTTAAGAACATAAGAGCCATGTTGGATCAGGCCAACAGCCCATCTAGTCCAGCTTCCTGTATCTCACAGTGGCCCTGCCAAATGCCTATGGGAGGGCACGAGACTAGATATCTGTCTCCTGGTACCACTCCCCTGCATCTGGCCCTTGAAGTGCCCTGGTTTTAAGCCTGGAGGTTACACATCTCCATCATGGTTTGTCACCTGTGATGGACTTTTCCTGCAGGAATCTGTCCAATCTGTTTTGGAAGGCATCCAGGCCAGATGCCATCACCACATCCTGTGGCAGGGAGTTCCACAAACTAACAACGCGCTGAGTGAAAAAATATTTTCTTTTGTCTGTTTTTACTCTCCCAGCCCTCAATTTGAGTGTATGTCCCCTAGTTCTGGTATTTTGTGAGAGGGAGAAGAGCATCCCTCCATCCACTTGACTCATGCCCTGCATTATTTTGTACGTCTCAATCATGTCCCCTCTCAGGCGCCTTTCTTTCAGACTAAAGAGCCCCAAATGTTTTAGCCTTTCCCCATAAGGGTTCCTTTGTAGACCCAGTTTACTCTCCAGCCATGCTGCTTTTGGGATGCCCAGAACGGAGCGGTTGGAGAGCAAACAGACTACAAACAAGCCCCCAAAGCGCTGCCTCCCCTTCGCCGGGCTGTTTGCACGGAGCGCAGTGGCATTCTCCGAGCAGAGGGGGAAGTGCTGTAGCTGTGAGGGAGGGGCGATGTCGGGTGCCCACAGAAAGGGCTCCACGTGGCACCTTTGGCACCCGTGCCATAGCTTCGCCAACACTTAGATGCCATCAAGTCACACACAGGTTGTGTGGTGGTTACTGGTGGCACCATTCCAGCATGGCGCATCGCCTCTAGAAGTATGAATGTCTGATAAGCTGGAAAGCAAATCTCAACCCATGTTTGCTTTGGGTTGATTAGATTACAAAACAAACAGAGCTCCAGTTTTATAAGACACAAAGAGGCACGTGCCAAAAAAAAAAAAAAAAAGGCCTGGCTATAAATTCCCTGTTGTGCTGGTTCAGCTATTTGACCAGCTTATATGGATGCAGCTTTACTCAGCTGTTGTGTCTGATATGTGTAGAGTCTGTGGTCTCTGACAACGGCAGAGTGAGTGGGTAACCTCTCACTGCTGTGTGGTAGCGCTGGCTACCTCTTGGCTTGGCTGCTCTGATGTCACAGGAGGCAGGTAATGCTAAAAGGGCATTGAGATTTGACAAGAGTGCTCAGCTTTGAAAGACTGAAGATCAAAGAATATCTCAAGGACCATTCAGTCCAACTGCCTGCCATGCAGGAGCCCCCATCACAGGACTCCGGACAGATGGCCATTCAGCCTCTACGGAAAAACATCCAAAGAAGGAGACTCCACTACCTTCCGTGGCAGCCTATTCCACTTCTGAACAGGTCTAACCATCAGGAAGTTCTTCCTAATGTTCAAATGGAACCTCTTTTCCTGTAGTTTGAAACCATTGCCCCAAGTGCTAGTCTCTGAAGCCATGGAAAACAAGCCAGCCCCCTCTTAGATATGACATCCTTTCAAATATTTAAACATGGCTATCATATCCCCTCTCAACCTTCTTTTTGTAAGACTAAACATTCCCAGATCCCTAAGCTGTTCCTTACAAGAAATATATTCCAGAACTTAAACCATCCTGGTTGCCCTCTTCTGGCCCGTTCAAGGTTGTCAACATCCTTTTTAAATTGAGCAGCACCAAACTGTACACAGTACTCCAGGTGGGGTCTGACCAGAGCAGAACAGAGTGGTACTATCACCTCCCTTAATGCTTCTGTTGATCAGGTGTGGGGAACATTCGGCCCTCCAGATGTTTTGGACTGCAATTCCCCCAGTCCTTTATCCCTGGCAATATAGGCTCGGAATTATGGGAGCTGAAGTGCAAAACATCTGGAGGGCCAAAAGTTTCCCTCCACCCCTGCAGAGAATGCTATACATAGCATAGTCTCTGGTTCCTTTTAGTGGCCAGGTCTAGTATCTTGGCTTTTAGAAATACAGTATATTTCTAGGATTTTTTAAAAATATTTTTCAGTCCCAAGGTAAGAGATAACAACAGATAAGGGAAGGGGTCCTACAATAATAACTCCAGCCTCTCAAGTGGAAGGCATTTTGACATAGAGTGGTGATTGTTACTGGTCATGATGCATGGAATCAGCATTAGTGCCCCATGACTGGATCAAGACTTAACTGAGTTTCCTGCCATCTCCCTTTGCCAATAGCGTGTTGTTGGGAGGATCTGAACCTCCAGGTCTTGTCTCTGCAGTGTTTCTTCTTTACTTGGTTGTTGTTGTTTGGTCAGCGAAATGTATAAGAGAGTGAAGCACAGACTTGAAAAGGCCATCCAGTGCGTCCCTAGCAAGTGTCCAGTGGCGCTACAGCAGACATGCCCAAACTTCGGCCCTTCAGATGTTTTGGACTGCAACTCCCACAGTCCTTTGTCATTGGCAATCTAAGCTTAGAATTCTGGGAGCTGCGGTCCAAAACATCTGGAGGGCCAAAGTTTGATCACCAGTGACCTACAGGTTTAGATGGATGCAGCTTTCCTCAGCTGTTGTGTCTAAAATGTAAGAAGAATGAATTGCACAAATATAGGATGGGAGACACCTGGCTGGAGAATAGTACCTGTGAAAGGGATCTGGGAGTCTCAGTGGACCACAAATTGAACATGAGTCAGCAGTGTGATGCAGCGGCCAGGAAAGCCAATGCAATTCTTGGTTGCATCAACAGAAGCATTGTGTCTAGATCAAGGGAATTGATAGTACCACTGTATTCTGCTCTGGTCAGACCCCACCTGGAGTACTGTGTCCAGTTCTGTGCGCCTCAATTTAAAAAGGATGTTGACAACCTCAAGCGGGTACAGAGGAGGGTGACCAGGATGGTTGAAGGTCTGGAAGAAATGTCATATCAGGAACGGCTTAGGGATCTGGGAATGTTTAGCCTTTCTAAAAGAAGGCTGAGGGGGGATACAATAGCTATGTTTAAATATTTGAAAGGATGTCATATTGAAGAGGGAACAGGTTCGTTTTCCATGGCTTCAGAGACTAGATCTCGGGGCAATGGTTTCAAACTATAGGAAAAGAGATTCCATTTGAACATCAGGAAGATCTTCATGATGGTTAGAGCTGTTCGGCAGTGGAATATGCTGCCACAAAGGGTAGTGGAGTCTCCTTCTTTGGAGGTTTTTAAGCAGAGTCTGGATGGCCATCTGTCAGGGATACTTTGATTGGGGTTCCTGCATGGCAGGCGGTTTGACTGGATGGCTCTTGAGGTCTCTTCCAACTCTATGATTCTATGATTCTACAGTTTCTGCTTTCCCCCCCATGGGTTTTGGTCTCCCCCTCATCTGTGTCGGCTGCTTCTGAGCAGAGTTCCGTTTCCAATGTCAGCTCAGCCATATTATCCATGCAAGAGGCTGACATTCCTCTGGAGGCATTCGCTGGTGACTTAATAAATTTTGTTCATTCTCATAGATCTCAGTTGGGGGCAGATGAGAGCTGGAATATGGTGAACAAAAACATCCCCCGCCCCACCGCCCCTGGATTTTCTCTAGCATGATTGTGGCTTGTTAATTCAACCAGTTTTTCTGTATGCCATTTCTTTTTAGGTCATTCACTTATCAAGGGGACGTTTGCTGATCTTTCCCTTGAAGGGGAATTCGTAGTATTGCCTTTCTCAGCATATTTTCCAGGAATGGATGCATCGGGGCTGACAACCTTCCAGATGCACCAGCAACATCTTTTAAAAGATCTACCATCCCTTTGATGTACTTGCATCATTTCCAGTTCTTTCGTCCTTGATTCGTATCCAAGCCCTGCCTGATTTAAAATTATGGACGTATGCAAAACAGAGGAACGATTTTTTTAAAAAACAAAACATAAAGATAATCAGATGATTTGTGCAAAAGAAGATCTAGCACATTTCCAATGCGTTTGGAAGTAAAAGATTGAGTTCCGTTTCTAAACATTCCCAGAGCCCTAAGCTGTTCCTTGCAAGACATATATTGCAGACCTTTAACCATCCTGGTCGCCCTCCTCTGGACCCACTTGAGGTTGTCAACATCCTTTTAAAATTGAGGTGCGCAGAACTGTACACAGTATTCCAGGTGTGGTCTGACCAGAGCAAAGCACTGTTGTGCAGAAGACACTGGAGTGTACCCATAATGTTTTCCCACTCTTCCAGGGAATTTCCAATTTTATTGAACTCTGAAGGTGTTCAATTCGAGGCCAGTATTTGTAGGCAGATGCGATGCTTTTGCATGCTAGTCTGTAACTCAACCCCCCCTTCCCCACACACACATTGCTTTGCACTTTCAGTTGCCTAATAAAGGCATGACACTAATATAAATAAAGGAATTTTCTTTATGGCTGGGATTTCCTTGAGGCCTGTTGGCATTTGCTCTTAGATAAAAACGCACACGTTGAGGCTAAAAATACAATTGTTCCATCATTCTCATCATTGCCGCTGCCGTTTGTGTTGGGTTCAGCTTTGAATACAGAAACACATCTCATAAGAAGTCGGGCTGATTTTCCAGTATCTCTAGGGCTGTCCTCTCCCCACTTGGTACTTCCCTGATGGGTTGGTTTGTAACCCTGCATCAGTCATAAGCATCAATCCCACGGTGTCTGGGGTTATGGGGTTTGTAGTCTAATGCAGCAGGAGAGTGCCTGGTTGAGGAACACTGATCTAGGATCCCAGGAAAGTATCTTATTCTTTCCCTACCAACTGAGATTTGATCCTAACTGGAAATGCCAAAGGCTGAATCTATGACCCTTTCTGTAGAGGCAACATGGTAAGTGGCTGGAGCGTTAGGTTAGCACAGTGGCTCTCAACCTGTGGGTCCCCAGAAGCCTCTACCACTCATTGTGCTGGAAGGGGTTTCTGGGAGTTGCAGTCCAGGAACATCTTGGGAACCACAGGTTGAGAACCACTGGGTTATCACATGACACACATGGCCTCTACTTCTAACTGAGTGGCCTCACCAAATTGTTTTCAGGACTGAATGGGGAACAGGGAGAGATCCCAGGCACACCACAATAATCTTATTGGAGGAAAGGTGGTAAGTAATACAAACAAAGACAGTAAATGCAAGACTCGCTCTCTCCTATTTCCTCTACTTTCTCCAACTTGTGGTCCTCCACATGTTTTGGACTTTGACCCCATTAGCCCTAGATAAAAGATGAGGAATTGTGAGATTTGTAGTTGTAGTCCCAGTGAGGTACCAGAGTGGAGTACACTGCACTTTCTTGGGGTCCTAGATCAGTGAGTGGTTCTTGAACTTTGATCTCCTTCCATGCCTTTGCCCAGTGGTTCCCAACCTTGGATCTCCAGATATTCTTGGACTAAAACTCCCAGAAGGCTTCACCACTAGCTCTGATGGTCAGGATTTCTGGGAGTCTAAACATCTGGAGACCCAAGATTGGGCATCACTGCTAGCCAGCATGGCTAATGGTGTGGGAGTCGAAGACACAAACATCTGGAACATCAAAGTCTGAGAACCATCACCCAGGAGCATGGCTCATCCTTAGCTCTGTATAACTGCCCCTTATTTATTTTCTTGTAATGCCCAAAATTTCATTAGATGTCCCTGAGTCTGCCCACATTATTCTAAATTTGCTACCACCCACTGGAACTCTAGACTTAAGCAAGCACATTCAGAATTAGTAACAGCGTGTCTATGCCTCATCGTGTCCATCTATACATGGGCCCGTTTTTTATTCTGTTTGAAACTGGATTGCATTTTCAGTTTGTACTATTTTTTTAAATTATTTACTCAAAATGTGATCCCCATTAGCCATTTTGTTCATACATTTACAGGGAAAAATAGCTGCCACTAAATACTTGCAAACGGACCTTTTTGCATATAAACACAGAGAGACAGAAGATCGGCCAGTATCTTTTTGTCTAACCAGTCATTCGTATTTATTCCATGCTTACTGAAGAATGAGTATCTCCGACTCAACCGCTATACCAGAACACAGACACATGCAGCCCATAAGATGAAATTATCCAGGTGTATTTCCAAGTAGGACCAGGTAGAAAGTGATCCCCCCCTCCAAAAAAAAAATCTCTCCTGATGTTCCCTTGGCTTTGTGACAAGCGACTCACAATTTAGTGTTTATTTCACTTTTAATGAAAGAAACACAAAACATAAATCTGTCCTTGGAAGAATGTTGCATGGCTACTAGCAGGAAATGAATCAGAAAGTTGGTGTGTGTGTGTGTGTGTGTGTGTGTGTGTGTGTGTGTGTGTGTGTGTTTTGACAAATCCACGCATATCAATACAGAACTTCTTTGAGAAAGGCACACTGGGAGCGGGTGTACAGCACAAAGCAAAACATGACTGCATGTTCCTGAGGTCACAGTGACATTATACCACCATTGTGCTTCTACACAAATGAGGAGAACCTTTTGAATGCTGAGACTTCCGCTGCCAGAAGCCCCATCTGGGAGAACCAATAATAACAGACCATGGAGTGGGAACCTAAAAGAGGTAGAACATCCAAAGTTCCTCGTCTTGTACCAGTGCAACCATGTGTTAATCTAGGGCCCATCCTATAAAGCTATACCGTGGAGCCTTGTATAACAAACAGTTTGTATAACATAAAATCTGTACAACATAAAAAATTCTGGAGATAGGGGAAATCTGCTTAACAGAATCGCCTATGGGGAGAATCCATACAACATAAAAATGGGATTACTTCGTTTTCAATGCAATCGTATGGGAATTTGTATAAAGGAAAATTTGCTTAACATAATTTCATTTGAAACAAATTAATTCCTTTATACAAGGTACCACTGTATTGCCTCTTTGCAACAGGGCAGTGTTCCATCATTCTTAAAGGAGACAATAGTAAGGCCACTATTTAAACCCCCACAATACTAAACAATTACTGACCGATGTCTAGTTTCCCAATCTTGGGGAAGGTGCTAGAGTGGGCTGTGACATCTCAGCTCCTGGAGTTTCTGCATGATACAGATTATCTAGAGCCACTTCAATCTGGCTTCAGGCCTGGTTATGGCACAGAGGCAGCTTTGGGCACTTTAGTAGATTACGTGTGCCATAAATTGCAAGGGGGGCTGTATCGCTGTCGGTTTTGCTGGAATTCTCAATGTCATTTAATACTATCAACCACAGTATCCTCTCCAGCTTGGGACTTGGGGAAACCGTTTTACAGTGGATCAAGTCCTTCCCGGAGGAAAGAACTCAGAAGGTAATGCTATTGGGTTTATGGTCAACATCTTGGTCCCTGACCTATGGGGTCCCCCAGAGTGTTGTTTTCTCTCCTATTTTATTTTACATCTACAACAGTGGTTCTCAGCCTGTGGGCCCCCATATGTTCCTGGACTGCAACTCCCAGAAGCCTCCACCACTCACTGTGCTGGAAGGGACTTCTGGGAGTTGCAGTTCAGGAACATCTGGGGACCCACAGGTTGAGAACCACTGATCTACACGAAACTGCTGGAATAGATTATTCACAGTGTTGAGGTTTGGTGTCACCAGTATGCAGATGATGCCCAACTCAAACCTCTGCTTGCCACCTAAATCTGAGGAACCTGCTTCAACTCTAGATCAGTGTTTGGTAAGAGTAATGATGAACTGGATGAGGGTGAGTAAATTTGAAACTTAATCCAGATAAGAGGCAGATCAAAGAACAGGGATGCTGTCTGTATTGGATGGGATTACACTTTCATTGGGGGAAAAAATAGGCATGCAGCTCGGTGTTTCTCCTAGATTCATCTCAGAATTTGGATGCTTAGGGGTGCATTTGCACAGTTAAAACTAGTGTCCAGATATATCCGTTTCTTGAGAGATCCGATCTGGAGAGTGGCACACATCCTCGTTAAATCTTGACTGGATTACTGTAATGCGCTCTATGCGGTGCTGCCGATGGAAAGTCTCAGGAATCTTCAGCAGGTCCAAAATGCAGCAGCTGGACTTGATGACTGGGGCTGGCTACAGGAAACATACATCCCCTCTGTTCTAGGAGCTCCACCAATTGCAGATTTGTCTCCGGGAAAAATTCAAAGTGCTGGTTTTAATCTATAACATCTTAAATGGTCTGAGTCCGAGTGATCTCAAAGATCTCAAACTAAGGGTTGGGAGAGTGAGAAGAGACAAAAGAAAATATTTTTTTTAACCCAGCATGTTGTTAGTCTGTGGAACTCCCTGCTACAGGACGTGGTGATGGCATCTGGCCTGGATGCCTTCAAAGGGGGATTGGACAGATTCCTGGAGGAAAAGTCCATCACAGGTTACAAACCATGATGGAGATGTGTAATCTCCAGGCTTAAAACCAGGTACTTCAAGGGCCAGATGCAGAGGAGTGGTATCAGGAGACAGATATCTAGCTTCGTGCGCTCCCAAACAGTGGCTCCCTGGTGGGGCCACTGTGAGATACAGGAAGCTGGACTAGATGGGCCTTTGGCCTGATCCAGCAGGACTCTTCTTATGTTCTTACTGTATCTTTGATTATGATCTGGCTCAGGTGTTAAGATCACTGGGAGGGCCTTTCTCTTTGTTCCCATCACATTCCCAGCAGTGTCTGAGGAGAATACAGTACAGGAGAGGGCCTTCTCTGTTGTTGCTCCCAGAATGTGGAACTCCCTCCCACAGGAGGCCAGGCTGGCCCCATCTTGGTTCTCCTTCCATAAGTAGGAAAAGACCTTTCTCTTCAGGCAAGACTTCCCTCAGTAATTATCTCTCTCTGTGTGATTTTTTAAATATCCTTTTTAAATTTGTGATGGATTGTTACACATTATTATTGCTTTGACTGGATTTTTAGTACTACCTGTGTTTTTCTATTATTGTATTTTTCCAGATCTCAGTGGCATTTTAAAATGCTACTAATAATACTAATACTAATTGTATACCTATTGTTTTGCTCCTTAATCTTTAGTTTTAATGATGTAAGATGTTTCTTCACTCAATTGTTCTTAGCTTTAAATATTACCTTCTAATCATGCTAAGCACTGTTGTTGTACTCATTGTTTTCAACTTTAAATATTGTCTTTCAGTGTTATAAGCTGCCTTAGGACCTTTTCAAGGAGAAAGGCAGGGTAAAATAAATAAATAAATGTTATCTGTAACTCAGGAGATGGTGCTACAGGATAACTCCTTTTTTAAAAAAAAGCAATGCATTTAAAGGAGGGTACAAATTCCATTTCCAAATCAAAAGAAGGAAAAAGAAGGATATAAACAAGGAAAGAATAAAAATCTTACATTTAGTTTGGAATGGTTGATCTCAAATGCTTACGGGTTTTCTTGGCATGCTGATTTGTACAGCGTGAATTTGCATGGTGTTTTACAAGATGGAAGCAGACAGACCCCTGCCTCTGGAAGGGAACCCGTCACTGTTCCTCAGGGCATCAAGGAGATGAAATGCGGCAGGCCTGGGGATTGAATCGTGGCATTGGTGAAGTTGAATGACAACACCCGTCATGCTTAGCCAGTATGACCCCAGTAAGACGATGTAATCTATTTCTTTTTAACAAGTAGGATGGCATCTTTAAGACTAACACATTTATTTATAAATAAATAAGTGGATTAAAATGTACAAAAATAAATGTAGTTCTAGAGCTAATTAACAACTGTTGTTTCCAATTTGATTTGGGGGTTATTGTTTCTTTTGCATAAACGGGCTAACACACCTACCTCACAGAAAGCGAGCGCAGCGTCCATGGCTGACTCACTCTACCTCGGGCTCCCTTTTAAAGCTGTACAAAACCCTCAAGCAGTATCCTAAACCCTAAGGTGTCCTGGCCAGAAGTCAATCCCACCTTAACCCCATTTCTCCTGGCAGGATTGGCTCCGAAGTCAAGAGGTTGGGAGTTTGATTCCCCAGTGGTGCCTTCTGGGAGAAAAGCCAGCCTGGGTGGCTTTGGGCCAGCTGCACAGTCCCAGAGGTGTCCCCAGAAGGCGGCGAATGGGAAACCACTTAGGGCGGTGGTTCTCAACCGGTGGGTTCCCCAGATGTTCCTGGACTGCAACTCCCAGAAATCCTGGCCAGCTCAGCTAGTGATGAAGACTTCTGGGAGTTGCAGTCCAGGAACATCTGGGGACCCACAGGTTGAGAACCACTGACTTAGGACTACTCTCTCCCTAGAAAACCCTGGGAAGGTCTCCCTAAATCAGAATTGGCAGCGCATGATATTAAAATACTGCACGATTATTATGCTTCTTCTTGTTGTTGTTTCTGGCACCAGTAGTACTACTGAGCCTACTTGTTCTTGAGCAAACCTGCAGGGAAAATTGGCTCTTGTGAATGGCGGCCTAAGGAGTTCCTCAACGATGATGCTGATGATGATGCCAAAATATCCCTTCCCTTCCGTCCTTGGCGGGTCAGCTAGTTCTGGGCTCGGGGGATTCGTAGCAATTCCACTCACGTCCACACCGGCTTCCGCGGGCTCCTGCGCAACGCCCCGGCCTCCCGCGCCCCCCCCCTTTCCCCTTTTGATCCGGCGCTCCACCCCCGCCTTTGTCCCGGATCCGTCCCAACCGAGGCACCCGGGAGCCGGTGCCCTTCGGAAAGGAAAAGTGCTTTTGGAGAGGAGGCTCCAAGGAGACTTGGCGGACCTTTCCGTCGGGATCCACCGCCTTCCACGCGAGGGGCGCCCGGTGCCCAAGCACAGGTTCGGAGCCCCACCGGGCGCCGCCGCTGCCCGTTTGGGGCTCTGCCCGGGATCCTGATTCCCAGCCTCCCTCCAAGGTCAACGTGCCCTCCTGGCGCTTTGTTTTCGACCCCCAAACCCCCGGCTCCAGATCGGAGAGCCGGGGAAGAAGAAGACACGCAGGACGTCTTATGGCTTTCCCCTCTTAGTCCCCTCAACCATCATCATCCTACCCCTGCCGGAGCCGGATTTGCACGGGGTTTTAAACCGGGAACTCGGTGCGCCAACAACCCCCCCCTTCCCATCCTTTTGAGGTTCTAGAAATAAACGCCGAGAGAAAAAGCGCAACAAAAACAAACCCTCTCGGGCACCCTAGTCTCAGGGGCTTTTCCTGCCACCTCCATTATTATTATTATTATTATTATTATTATTATTATTATT
>JAHTLZ010000008.1:7766259-7802136 GCA_023846285.1 Phrynocephalus versicolor
ACACACACACACACACACACACACACACACACACACACACACACACACACACACACACACACTGGCTGGCATCATGGAGGGTATGTGTACACACACACACACACACACTTTTGTGCGCAGGTTGGGGGGGTCCTTGGAAATGGCGATCGAGGAAGCGGGGGCAGATCTTGGTGGTTCGTTTGCATTAAGAAATCCCTAGAAGCTGGTCGCTTTAGGGGACGGGAGGTGTGTGTGTGTGCTGGCGAAGCGTGTCTGTGATGTGCGCGCGCGCGTGTGCGGGCGTGCTCGCGTGACTGCGCGCGCGCGCGCGTGTTTGCAAGCCCCCCTTGGCGAAGCTTTGAACGCTGAACCGAGGAGGTGGGGTGGGGGTGGGGGTGGGGGTGGGGGTGGAGTAGAGATTCCCCTCCAGGCAGGATGATTACGCGCCCCCCCCACGCCGTAATTTATCCGCTCTTGAGGATGCTTCTGGCGTTGCCGCAGGTGGGGATCGAACATCTCTGGTGGTTCCTGACGTGACCCCCTCAAGGGTTCCATCCTGGTGTGGCGCGGGCTTGCCATCACCGAGAAATGTGTGTGTGTGTGTGTGTGTGTGTGTGTGAGAGAGAGAGAGAGAGAGAGAGAGAGAGAGAGAGAGAGTAGGTGGTTATATTTGTCCTTTCCCCCCATCTCAGTACTCTTGCGACCTACAGGTGCAAAAAAAAGTCTGTGGTTGCACAGAACAATTTCTTCGGAAAAGTTGCTATGGGAGGGGGGTTAGGACAGATCTCAGAAATATATATCAGCTGGTATGGCCAGGAGAGAGGTGGATTCTTTACTGGTGGGAGGAGTGTGTGGCTGCGCCCTCCCCTTTCCCCCTGAAAATTGGAGGTGGGGATGCTTTTGGGAAGGACAACTTCCAGAATCCCCAAGCTCCGCCTGGGTTCAAAAAAGGAACCTTTGTCACCTCTTGTTCCTTCGTGGTGTGGAGCCAGGGGTTGCGAGTTCAGTTCCCCACTGCGCATCTTTCACCGGGGATGGACATGATGATCTATGGCAGTGGTGGCGAACCTTTGGCACGCCAGATACTTTGGACCACAACTCCCACAATCCTTTGTCATTGGTAATCTAGGGAATTCTGGGAGTTGTGGTCCAAAACATCTGGACATAAGAACATAAGAAGAGCCCTGCTGGATCAGGCCAAAGGCCCATCTAGTCCAGCTTCCTGTATCTCACAGTGGCCCCACCAAATGCGTTTGGGAGTGCATGAGACTAGATATCTGTCTCCTGATACCACTCCCCTGCATCTGGTCCTTGAAGTACCCTGGTTATAAGCCTGGAGATGACACATCTCCATCATGGTTTGTAACCTGTGATGGACTTTTCCTCCAGGAATCTGTCCAATCCCCTTTTGAAGGCATCCAGGCCAGATGCCATCACCACCTCTTATGGCAGGGAGTTCCACAGACTCACAACGCGCTGGGTGAAAAAATATTTTCTTTTGTCTGTTCTTACTCTCCCAGCCCTCAATTTGAGTGGATGTCCCCTAGTTTTGGTATTTTGTGAGAGGGAGAAGAGTGTCCTTCTATCCACTTTTTCATGCCCTGCATTATTTTGTACGTCTCAATCATATCCCCCCTCAGGCGCCTTTTTTCCAGACTAAAGAGCCCCAAATGTTTTAGCCTTTCCTCATAAGGGAGGTGCCCCAGCCCAGTAATCATTTTAGTCGCTCTCTTTTGCACCTTTTCCAGTTCCACTACGTCTTTCTTGAAAGTGCTGAAGGTTTGCCACCACCGATCTATGGAGTCCCTTCCGGCTTTACCATTCTGAGACGATCTTTTAGGGAGAGGGTGGTTACGTGTTCAAGGGGGTGCTGCCATTAGAAAGAGCAGACACCTTCCCATGTCGAGGCGTTGAAGACATCCTTTGCTCAGCTTTGTGGATGTTTTGGTTAGGTGTGTGCGTTCATGCATGTGTGTGTGGGGGGGTGGTGGTGCACACACTCATGGCTGTGCTTCGTTGACACATGTGGTTTCCCGCCTTGCGACCAAACACGGAAGTTGGCTCTCCTGAGGTCCCTTCTTGTCTCTAGAGAGGAATTTGTCAGTGTGTTCTTAAAAGAGAGAAGCTTGTGTGGTTTCTCGATGCTTAGGCTTTTAGTGAGGATCTTTTAATTTAAATATCTAAATTTGCAAAGCCAAGTGGATCCCTGGAGGTGTGGTGGATGCTTCATGTTTGTTATTTAACTTCTTCTCTGTGGTTGGAAGTGCCACTCAGGACGTGAGAAAAACTTCACGGCCGAAAGCCTTGAAAGAAACGGTTTTCAAAACTGAATCTTCTCAGCTTATTATTTTGAGATTTTCTTGATTTGGAGGGTATGAAACTCCCGGGATGAGGTGGGGGCAGGAAGTCATGGCCCTCAACACTGAGGGTTACAAGGACAAAACAGGCCCTGTGGAAAGCCAGACAGGGACAGATTATTTATTTTATTTATTTATTTATACATCTTATACGCTGCCCACTACCCAAAGGTCTCTGGGCGGCTTACAATTAAAATGAACAGTTAAAATAGTTTAAACGTTAAAAAGGCAAAGGACAGTTAAAACAATAAAAACATTTAAGCACAAAACACTAAAATTGCCACCAGGACCTACAATCTATGTTATGTCAATTTAAAAACTTCAGAAACAGGACTTTTTTTACCTGGTGCCGAAATGTCAGCAGTGTTGGCGCCAGGCGGATCTCACTTGGGAGGGCATTCCATAACCTGGGGGCAGCTGTCGAAAAAGCCCTAGACCTACAAGCCGTCCCTTTCACCTCCTTGAGGGATGGCTCTTTCAGGAGGGCCCTCTGGCTAGATCTTAATTGCCAGGTAGGTTCATATGGAAGGAGACGGTCCTTCAGGTATGTAGGTCCTAAGCCATTTAGGGCTTTATATGTCAAGACAAGCACTTTGAATTGGGCTTGGGCAACAACTGGTAACCAATGCAGGTTGCGTAGAATCGGTGTGATATAATCCTTTGCAGCCCCAGCGCTCACCAGCTGGGCTGCACAGTTCTGAACCAGTGGCAGTCGCCGGACCGTCTTCAAAGGCAGCCCCGCGTAGAGCGCATTACTTAAGATTACTTAACCAAAGTAGCAAGGCCTGCCCTGCCATTGGACAAGATGAGGCAGTTGCCTCAGGGGCCAAGAGTTTGGGGACCCCGACACCACAGGAGTTGTTTTGTGCCTCACAGCTTGCCCATATAAATGAGCCTGCTGTCTTATAGGCAATGGGGGGACCCTGACTAGGGACCACTGTTGAAGATGGAGCACTTCAGGCAGCAGAATATTTTCGGCAGTGAACCCAATGTTGCAGGACAGGCAACAAGGAAAGTTACAGCCAAACAAAGGGTGAGGTTGGGAAAATAATTTTTTAAATATGTGTGCTACAGCTGTCCCAAGCCCGGCTATGCTGTCTGGTTTTTTTGGGGGGAATTTATAGTTTTTTTAAAAAGCCCAACAACTATCACAGCATCTAGATCTAGGATGGTTTCATATGGAGGGAACTTTATTCATTTACAGTGGTGCCTCTCCTTATGAGCTTAATCGGTTCCGAATACATGCTCATAAATCGAACAACTCGTAAGTAGAGCAGCTGTATCTAAAAAATAAAATAAATAAATGGGGGGGGGGAAACGTAAGTAGAGCAGACCGCATCTAAAATTTGTAAGGCAGCAGTTAAAACGCCAACAGTTTTCTGCTCTTACGTCGAATCGCTCATAAGTAGAGCCGCTTGTAAGTAGAGGTACCACTGTATTTCCTTTATGTTCCTCTGGGTAGCATCCCGTGGATGTGCTCTGTAGCCAGGGCCGTGGGTGTCTGCCTTCGCGGCGGTTGAGGTCTGAACTGCTCACTTTCCACCCGTTGAGCTGCCGCTTGGGGTTGGTTAGATAGGACGGTCTCTTCCCATCTGTCAAAACAGGCCTTTTCTCTTCTTCCTTCTGGCTGCTAGCCGGGACCCATGTGGTGCGTGGAGGCGAGTGAAGGCTGGGGAACTAGGTTGTTCAATGCCATGCCAAGGTCGGCCCCAGGGAGCGTCGCTTCGGAGTGGGAAACAGAGCACACGAGGACAGGGAACAAGGGCTTCCTCAGATATCCCGTCTCCTGCTCCTGCTTCTGCCTTGGAAGATTGGCCTCTCCTCCCCCATTACCAGCTGCTTGCCAGGGCAACTCCTCTGACTTCTTTCTCGCTGGGATATTTCCTCTCTCTCTTTTTGAACGAGTAAGAAAACACCCCTCTCATGTCCTAAACAAGCCCAGCCTTGCCTGGTTTCTTCCGCTAAAGAGGTTAGGGCTTGCAGGGGAAAGTACCAGGCAATCTCCAGACTTAGGAAATCGCCTTGCCTGGAACACCTGGAGAGCTGTGGCAAGATGGAGCTGGCAAGTCTGGGCTGGATGGCCCAAGGGTCTCGCTCACTCCAAAGCAGCTTCTCCGGTTCCCAAGGAAACAACATCTCACGAGGTACGACTGCGATGGCCTCCCATTGGACGAATGGGGAGTCAAAACATTGGGCCTGGTGGCGAGGCTCCTGGAGAGGGAATGAGGAAAGGCATGAAACCATTTGGGAAGGCTCCCAAGTCAAAGAGCTGGGCTGGATCGTTCAGCGAGTAGGCATCTGGCTATGGAGACGGAGGGTGGAAGTTCAATTCCTCACTGTGTCTTTTAGAAGAAGAGCCAATCTGTCTGGCTTTGGCCAAGCTGCATAGTCCCCCCCCAAAAAAAAGAAGAAGAAGGGACTAGTCAGAATCAGAATCAGAATCCTTTTTATTGGCCAAGTGTGGTGGGACACACCCAGAATTTGTTTTGGTAAAAAACGCTCTCCATATATAAAAGGAAATATAAGAATAATATATTCAACATTAAAAACACAGGACAACAATACAATATAACCGATAATTAAAAAAGGAAGAAAAGAAGTAAAAATTAATTATTCAACAGTTTGATTGCACTTGGAAAGAAACTATCTTTATATCTAGTTGTCCTAGTGTGCAATGCCCTAAAACGGCGCCCTGAGGGTAACAATTGAAACAGATTATGTCCAGGATGTGTGGAATCTGTATACTTTTTCATCACCCTCTTTTTAGCTCGTGTGGTACACAGTTCCACAACAGCAGAATAGATAAAAAAGATAAAAAGAAAAAGTCGAGGAGCATGTTACCAAGGTGGCCGTCCGCAGCGCCATGTTGTGGGGTATTAAACCACTTACTATTAGAAAACCCCCAAAAGGGTCGCCACAAGTCAGCTTTTTTTGCAACAAAGCACCCATTCCTATTTTATTTTCTGCATCAACAACATATATCTCCCCTGATTTCTTTTTATTCAATTTCCCCTATCTTCTCCTCGTCTTCTTTTCTTTCTTCAAACCTAAGCTGGCTCCAGTTACAGAACCTCGTGGTGGGGTTAAACCGCTGTACTGCAGCTGTAACTGTGCTCACGAACTGGCAAACTGGCGTTCAATCCCAGGCAGGCAGCTCAGGGTTCAGTCAGCCTTCCATCTTTTCAATGTCAGTAAAATGAGCCCTCAGTTCGCTGGGGACTGCAGGGGCAATATGTAGCTTGCACAATTACTTGTAAAACGGCTAGAGAGTGCATTTAGCGCAGGCATGGCCAAACTTCAGCCCTCCAGATGTTTTGGATCGCAACTCCCACAGTCCTTTGGCATTGGCAGTCTAAGCTTAGAATTATGGGAGTTGTGGTCCAAAACATCAGGAGGGCCGAAGTTTGGGCATGCCTGATTTAGCGTTATGGGATGGTATATAAGCAGCACACTTGGCAGTTGTGAGGATTCTGTTAGAAAGAGTGTAAATTGCTTGTAATGCTTTGATCTGTTTATTTACTGGTATGTGTTTGCTCATGATTATTGCCTGGCTTTAACTAAAAACAGTGAACAACAGCAGCATAATGCTAACTGTATTAAGTGGGGTATTAACAATATTAAGTGGGGGCGTGGGGGCTCAGCAGACTAAGGCTCCAAAAACTGTTGGCTGCAAAGTCAGCAGCTCAGCCATTTGAATCCCGCTGCTGCCAACCTAGCAGTTCGAAAGTATGTAAATCAAGTAGATAAATAGGTACTGCCGTAAAAAGCGGAAAGGTAAAACAGTGTTTACTTACTTACTTACTTACTTATTTATTTATTTATTTATTTATTTATTTATTTATTTATTTATTTATTTATTTATTTATTGGGCTTATATACCGCCTGTCTTCCCGAAGGAACTCCGGGCGGTTTACAACATAAGAAAATACTAATAACAACTATTAAATAAAAACAATTAAAGAGTTTAAAAACAGTTTAACACAAGTAACCAAGCTAAACAATAGAGAATGGCTTGCAGCCATGCTGGTCATGTGGCCATGGACTTGCACAACACTGGCTCTCCGGCTTGAATCTGGAGCTGAACAGCTGCCCTAGGGTCGGACACGACTAGCATGCATGTGTGGAGGGAACCTTTACCTTTTTAATAATAACAGTAACAATGTAACGACAGGAAGATAGCAGCAAAAGTAACTTTCATATACTGTTTACACACAATTTATAAGATTATACTTGGTTTAAATAATCTGCAGAAGTGCTAGTTACTATCTACATTTGGGTCAGTATCCCAGACTTTCTTGCTCTCCTCTTTGCAAATTTCTCATCCTTAACTGATGCTTTTCAATGGCAGGTCCCGTCTTGCCCCCATGCAGCCATTATCTCAGTCACAGTGGGCTTTTAATACTATATTATAATGCTGGTGTGGTGTGGAAGAGCATTAATGGAGAAGTCTTGGGGGGGGGCGCAAGGCAGCCCTTTCTAACCTGTTGCAATCTAGAAGTACTGGCCAGGATTTTGGGGAGTTGTAGTCCAAGGTCATCTGAGGACTCAAGGTTGGGAAACATTGGCTTCGACCGCAGCGCTCACCAGTGGTGGCAGTGAAGAATCAGTGCGATCCCACCCATTGCTAGTCTGGAAGTTGAGCCATGGCAACTGGACTTCTTTTTCTTGAGAGAGAGAAAAGTTTTGCTGCTCATCCAAACAGCTTCATCAGTCTAAATAGAGCTGTATTCAGATGGATGAAGCTGTTTGGATGAGCAGTAAAACATTTCTATTTCTCAAGAAAAAGAAGTCCAGTTGCCATGACTCAACTTCCAGATGAACTCACCTGGATGACTGGGAATCTTTACAGACATGCCCCCATTGCTAGCTTGGGCCCTATTTATTTTATTTATTTATTTTGGAGTATTTTTACCCCGCCTTTCTCTTTGGAAAAAGGACCCAAGGCAGCTTATAGAATGACGGATAATATACAGTCCAGTACAATTAGGACATGTTCAAGTATGGAGAACAGGGAATTGAGGGACATCTTACAGCATGAAAAGACAACATTACATTAAAGCTACAAGAGAATGTGAGCCGTTAAAGGGGAGTAAAATTCTATGCAAAGTGATGAGTGATGGAAACTAACATTGAAAACATAGTGTCTTGTTTGGCTGCTGCTGATTCTGCTGACAGATGGTCCAGTATTGGTTGCTGTGCAGAGAGTGCCATCTCCATGTACAAAAGCATCAAGGAGTTAATTTGGTGTGGCTTCAGTGCTCTCCCTGTGTCTTCAGAGTCCGAGCCTGTGACTTCCAGATAAGGCCGTGCAATAATTTGCTGAAGAGGAAACAGGGCCAAATGGTACAAGTGGCTGAACGCCGTCCCGTCTCCTATGAGAACTTAGAACTTTGACTCAAAAACCAAGGGCGAGAAAGAAACACTGCATGTGATTCATTGGGCGAATGCTTTCTGTGATGCGTGTCCGCACGCTGTGAAACAGTTTCATTTCTTCTTTAGAGATTTTGTCTGTGGCTGTGTGTGCACCCTCCTGTCGCACGTAGGCCATTGTTCCATCCTGATGGTTTGGGGGGTGGGGGGATACAGATGCGTCAACCATTCTGCTAGGGCAGGCATGTCCCAAACTTTGGCCCTCCAGATGTTTTAGACCACAACTCCCACAGTGCTTTGCCATTGGAAATACTGGCTTGGAATTCTGGGAGTTGTAGCCCAAAACGTTAGGAGGGCCGAAGTTTGGACATGCCTGTGCTAGGGTATACCGGATTCCAATAGGGAGCTTCCGTTGTTTTTGTGTCCTATTCCTTTCTCAGGCACCAGCGCCAAAGGATAAGAAATCGAATCCACCAGGGCCATATCTTCCCTGTATCTGGCTTTCGAAAGTAATTTGCCCTGGTTAGAAATGCAGCACCTCAGGGTTAGACCCTTACTTTCTCACATGCCTACCTTTCCATATGCAGGGAATTTTCAGAATGCACATAAAAAGCACTTCCCCTACCAGTGCATTTTTGTAGAGTGTAAATACAGTTGCTAGAACATGTGATTCCATAAGGTCCACCTGCAGCCTCAAGTACCACTTGAATATTTTTTGGGCTTGGTCCTTTCATCTTAGTGCACAAACAGTCTTAACTGATCAAAAACCGCTAGATATCTCAGTGATTCAGGTATCTGGCTGCAAAGTCAGAGGTTGGGAGTTGAATTTCCCCACCGTTCCTCCTTGACAGGGGCTGGAGATCATGGTCCATATGGTGCCTTCTACCTCTCCAGCTCTAGCATCATAGCACTGAAAGAAGCCTGGACTCAACATATGTCCAGGTTTTATCTTGGAGATGACTCATGTATTTTTTTCCAGGCTGAATATTAACAAATTCTGAGTAAGACATTTACGGCTTAAGTGCAATATGCCCATTATTTCAAAATGTACCATCTGCTGCATTAATGAATTTGGAGACTTTAAACTGTAGCAATATACTGTATTCACTAAAATGCTCAAACCTGCTTGCTTCAGCAAAGCAGCTATAAGATGAACCTTCTGATCATGAATTATTGTATTTTCTCACAAGAACCCTGTGCCACAAACAAGTGAACCAGAGCTGAATTAGGTCCCTCAGAATTAGGCGGTTACTTCACGTCCTACCTTGTTCCGCGATTATGATTGTACCGTGACAGAGTTGTTTGTGGTCATGTGGTTTTGTCCCTGTTCAGTCCTCTTTCCGTTTACTCACAGGCGTGATTACTTGTCTCGTGATAACTGTTACTTCACGGTCTTGTTCCGTGATAAATTATGAATTTGTCTTGCTTTCTTAACCCTTTTTAAAAATATCGTAAATAAAACTTTTTTGATATTTCGATTTACTGGTCTTCTGGGATTTACATGTCGATGCTACAGAATTTTCAGTACTTTCTTTAATAAACATTTGCACTGCGTGGTGTTTCCCATAGGGAAACTAATGTTGAATGCCGCTTCAGCCGCTGACCACTAGGTGGACACTGGTTGTTGCGTGACAGTTGTTGCCACACAGTCCCTTGTCTCGGAACAGGGACTGGGAACCAACCGTGACAAGAGAATTCCCCAGCCCAGGGGCAGGTACGGCTTGTCACACTCTGTTCCCGGTTCTGGGGGTGTGGTTGAGACAACTTTTTGCTGTCACGCTATGGATGTGAAGTAAGTTTTTTTGTACCTGTCCCAAGCGGGACAGCAACGAGGGATGAACGGGACGTGAAGTAACTAACTGCCTTAGGGTTTATTGTACAGTGGGACCTCTACTTACGAGCAGCTCGACTGAAGAGCAATGCGACTTGAGAGTGAAAAACCTTTGGCGTTTTAACTGCTGCCTTACAAATTTTAGATGCGGTCTGCTCTACTTACATTTATTTTTTATTTTTTTAGATAGGGCTGCTCTACTTAAGAGTTGTTCAACTTCAGAGCATGCATTCAGAAGAGATTAAACTCATAAGTAGAGGTACCACTGTATTTCAAACCTAGAAATTGTGCTTGTTCAAGCTATAACTCCAGGAATTATCTAGTCAGTGTCACCAGGAGCTGTATTGACTCAAGGTTTATGGGAGTTGTAGTAAAAACAACACAACACAACACAGCAACTCTACCCCCAAAAAACAAATCTCTTTCTAAACTTGGCTCATATTGATAGCAAAATGATTTTTTTTAACTCTGGTGACTTGAAAACCTCTGCACACAGTATTTATTCTTTCTTTCTTTATTCACATCAAAACATTGCACTGTTTAAAATTATGAAGGCACAGGAAATATAGGGTAAATTTTAAGACAGGTTAAAATGTTAAGACAATTAGACTAGATTTGCATGTTTATTTATAGCATTTTACCCCATCTATAAGCCCTTCCCTCCCAAATTTTGAAACTGCCTTACATTTGAAAACACACCCACCTGCCCACACCCGAAGGCTGTTCCTGCTGTTAAGTCTTCCACAATCTAAAAGACACCATGTGCAATAGCTAGCATGTGTAGGAGTTAGAATGACGGAAGTGACCCAGCCTTACCTCCCCCAAACCATACAGCTTACCCTGGACCAGTTTTATTGCTCTATTTGACCTACTTGATGTATTTCTAAAAGAAAATCCATATCCAAATGTTAATGTATTGAGAGCTCATGGCTTTGTACAGTACTTGGTTTTCCTCCCCACGTTATCATGGCAATGACCATAGAAGAGAGGTCGAGGAAATGATTAACCCAAGGTCGCTCAATGAGTCTCATGGCTCAGTGAGGACTTCAGTGCAGGTTTTCTTGGTGAAAGTCCAACCCCAGTTGTTCCCAGCCTTCGGTGCCCAGAGGTTCCTTGGACTACAACTCCCAGCAATCCCAGCCAGCAGAGCTAGTGGGGAAGGTGTCTGGGAGCTGCAGTCTGAGAACATCTGGGATCCAAAGGTTATGAACCACTGCTCTAACCAGTACACTACACTGGTTATCAGCATTGTGAAAGGAGGGGGTCCATGTACCGGCTGCTATCTCCAGCTCCTGGGGGGGGGGGAGCCAGAGAGAATCATAGGCAACAGACAAAACTTGCTGTCTCTGCATAAAGCTGACAGTGACCCAGCTCCATTCATTTCCTCCCTATTTATACATAAGACAGAAAGTCTGTCTTCACATCCCTTGACTAAACACAAATAGGGAAAGTAAAACATGAAAGTAACATTGTTGGGAGTTGTTGATTTTTAAACAAAAAGTCCAACAACTTTACTTGTGTTATAATAGCAACAATGTAAATGTTGAAAATGTTTTAAAGCAGAAATAATATTGATAGTACTGTACAAAATAAATAAATTAATAACATAACACAACATAACATAACATTTCATACTGTGGGACTTGATTTTACTAAAATATAGACTGAAGCATCATTTGCTCAGCCTCCAGCTTGTTCTTGGCATGCGGGTTCACTGAGCCAAGTCTGGAGAAGCTGCACCCAATGGTATGGTATGATCCTGCTTCCTCGTGTGTCGAAGATAGTTCAGCTTTATCTGGAACCGGCAGATCTGGGTTTGGGAGGGACTGTGTAGAATAGCCATTCTTTGCTCAATAGACAATACCACTAATAAATAAATAAGTCATACAGTCTGCTAGCTGTCATAGATCAAATGTCCACGTTGTCAGGCAGGCAGCAGTATCTTTGAGTCCAAACGTTCTTAGCCTTTGGATTCGCCAGGCACACTTCTTAGATGTAACCGGTAAGTTAGAAAGGTTACAAGCGGCATTAGAGTTGTGGTTTTAAAAGCAGGGCTATGGAGTCGGTAGATAAACGTTCCGACTCCGACTCTGACTCCGACTCCTAAGTTTTTTTGTACTTCCGACTCCGACTCCGACTCCCGCTTCCCGACTCCGACTCCTCTGTATTAATATGCGAATGTATTTTATACATTCCTTGAAGGAAAGAAAGGCAACATACATGTCATTACCACAGGACTACTGGCTGGGAAGCCAACAGTCTACTGTATTGAACAGTTTAAGCAAAAGACAAACACAATGAAAACAACAAAGTTTTATTATTATTTTTTATTAATTAATCAAGTGGCTGGATAGTAGCACTTAATCCCTTATCAGTGAGAGGCTAGGTTACCCATGGGCGCTGCGTAACAGCAGAACTCAACACTATGGAAAGTATACGTATTGCCGCTCCTAATTGTGCGCTGCGTGCCATGTAGTGAAGCACATGAAAAACATGCTTCTTCACGGTCACTTAACGTGTTCGTTTTGTGGTTACGTGAGGCACTGCATGCATTCGTCTTTATTCTTACAGTAGAGAAGTCATTAATTATAACTTTTTGTGAATTGGGACATTTAAACTTGCCTTTTTTAAAATTCCAATCTAAATTTAGTGGGAGTCGGAGTCGGAGTCGGTGCATTGTTTGCCGACTCCGTCTCCACGTACCCAAAATTTCCTCCGACTCTGACTCCTCGACTCTGACTCCGACTCCGACTCCACAGCCCTGTTTAAAAGCACAGTCGAGGGAGCTTTTTTGATTGGCCGTCACTCCCCACCCGCTTCTCCAACAAAGAAATGTTGATGTTCTGCATCTATCCTTTGGCATGGCCTTTATTTGAAACTTCAAATTTCTGTTTGGCTGGGGAGCAGGACAACACACGAAACCCAGACTCCCCCACCTGGGGTTCAAGGTGGAAATTCTTTATCGCCCTTGCACTGTGGAGTGGCCCATCTCTCATGCAATGTTGGGACGTCAGGCAGTGGTTACACATGAGAGCAGACAAGCAGAAAGCAAACTGTCTTGCGTGCCTCTTACTTGAATTGACACAAACCTCATCTCACTGCTGGAATTAGATCTGCCCAAAGGTAAAACTGTTTGCTTTGCTCCAGCGCGTCTGGGGAATGCTTGGGTGTGCTACCTCCGGCCTTAGACCTTTGAGAAGACACCTCCATGATCATACAGGATCAGATTAAAGAGCTATATAGTCCTCCATCCCATCCTATTCTGCGAGGCCTTTGATGACCTAGCCTAATAGTCTTTTTTTTTTTTACCTTCCTCCCGCCATCGACTGCCTACTTTTTAGTGTTTTGTTGTGCTTGCAGCCAGGTTTTGAAACTAAAAGGGTGCTTTTATGCTGCTTGATTTTATTATGTGTATTATTCTGTTTGTCGTATCCGTATTGTGAATTTGCTGACTTGATCAGCTCTGTAAGCCGCCCAGAGTTCCCTAGGGAAGATGGGTGGGGTATAAATCTAATAAATAAATAAATAAATAAATAAATAAATAAATCTGCTGCTGGGGTCAAGCAGACCCAAAAGCTTGGAATCCCCATATAATCGCCAAAAAGCATTTTGTTTTATTCATTTAAAATATTTTTATCCTACCTTTCTCGTAGAAAGAGAGTTTTATTTTAGGGGTTTCGATCCAAAGAATTTATAATTTTTTTTCCCAAGCCGTCTGAGAGCGAGAGAGCCAGAGCAGGTGCATGGTGGGCCAACAGATGGACTGCACGTCACAATCCTGATACAGTGGTCCCCAACCCTTTCACAGTTCATATACTGCGGTTCTGCTATATTGTGGGACTGGAGCTCCCCAAAAGGGCTTGTGAGGGAGGTTTTAAAACCTGGGTCTTTTTAAACCTTCCCCCCTTCCCCAAGCCCCGGGCTCCAGCTGATTGGCACTGGGGTGGGGAAACAAAAGGTTTTTCTCCCCCACCCCAGCGCCAATCAGCTGGATCCTGGGGCTTGTCTTCATGGAGGCATAGTGCGCCGCTACCCCGCATCCGGGGGGGGGGTCAGTGGAGCGGCTCACAATGTTTAAAATGTCTTTAAGCAACAGAGCTAAGCTGGCGACATTGCTTAAAAACATTTTAAACATTGCATGCCCCCCCCCCAGGCCCGAACCGACCTGCATCCACATATCGCGGGTTTTCAGTGATCGCGAGTTGGGTCGGTCCCTAACCCCCGCGATAGATGGGGGGTTACTGTAACCCCCTTTCTAGTTCCAGTATCACAGGACGATCCAATTGTAGGACTGGGAACAGAGAAGGCTGTGAGAAGGCTGTGTTCTAGTCCAACCCCCCTGGTGATGCGTGGAATCCACAGCTTCACCGTCGCCAACAGTTGCCACAACCGAGTCTCCATTTTGAAGCCCCCAACCATGGAGGAGCCGTCATGTTGTAAGCTAGTCGGTCCCAACGTCAAACGGCGCTTACAGGCAGGGCATTTGTATTCTTATTGAGTCGAAAGTCTCCCATAGATTGAGTCCCTTGACTTCATGTCCTGCTTTGCTGAAGCTGTAGGCAATACGCTTGTTCCATCTTCTACATGACAGTCTTTCAGACAGAGGGAGAGGACTGTCATTCCCCTCGTCAGTCATCTGTTCTCCAGTCTAAACATAGCTTGCTCTCTCAAACATTGCTCTTAGGCCTTGGTTTCCATACCTGTCAGTTTTTCAGTTGACCTCCATTGGAGGCATTCCATATTGGCAGCATCCTTCTTAAACTCGGGAATCCAGGACTTGGTACTCCAAGTGAGAATCTAATCCAAGCTGAGTACAAGCGGTACTATTACACCCCTTGATCTAGATATTTTACTTTGCTTGATACGGTCTCTCTTTTCCAGCTATGATCCAATTACAGTAGTATATATAAGAAAACACTCCTTTTTATCCTAACACACAGCACTTGGCAGTTATTTTGTTGTTGTTGTTGTTGTTGTTGTTGTTGTTGTTGTGTCATACAGTCGTGACTGACTCTTTGTGACCCCATGTCCATGGAGTTTTCTTGGCAGGGATACTGAAGCGGCATGCCCGTTCCTTACTTGCCGTCAAATTGCATCCAACCTACAACGGCGACGCTAAGGTTTTCAGGATACGTGAGATATTTAAGGAATGCTTTTGTCAGTGCCCCCCCCCACCTGTGATTCTTGACGGCAGAGTGGGGAATTGAACTCACATTTCCTGAGATAATCTGCCACTGAATCCTCTACATTTCCTTGCACAAAAATACAGGCACCATTTCCCGGGCATTTTTCCTCCAGCTTGGAGAGATCATTTTGGAGCTCTTGGCTGGCATGTATTTGTCCTTTCTGAGAAACAGCATGTATAATTAAAAACAGTGGCTTTGTGAGTTTGAAGAAAAGGATTGTAAGCCACAAAAGCTCACACTCAAATAAATGTTAGTCTTAAGAGTGCTCAGGTACTCTCTCTCTCTCTCTCTCTCTCTCTCTCTCGTTGTGTGTGTGTGTGTGTGTGTGTGTGTGTGAGAGAGAGAGAGAGAGAGAGAGAGAGAGAACAGTAGTAGTGGTTGTGATGCAGTGGTTAAATGCCTGTACTGCAGGTAAAACTGCTCACGACCTGGGGTTCGATCCCCGGTGGCAGGCTCAAGGTTCACTCAGCCATCCATCCTTCCGAGCTTGGTAAAATGCGTACCAGAGACTACTTGAAGGGGTATGGGGCGGTATATAAGCAGAACACTTTGCTTTGCTTTTGGTGAGAAGCAAGATGCTGGATTATACGGGGCTCTTCTATTTTGGAGAAGACATAGAAAGAATCATACTTGGCCTCACTATGTCTGAAAGAACTCTGGGAAATACTGTATAGTAGTGACTGAAATGGCTTATAGAAGAGGTAACCTTAAAATTGTGTGATTTATACCTACAATTTGTTCTTAAGATTTAAACACTGATATTGGGTATTCTTGTACACAATGCCATTTTATTGGACTCAGAAAGTTGTCTGTGGGAAAGACACAGCAGGAACGTTGTGTAACAGTTGCCAGGCAACGGGGTTTGTCAGCAAAACCACTTCTGTTTTCTATTCAAACATTTTAAAATGCTTTGGACCAGTCCTGTACTGAGGAGACTTTTTTTTTTCCATTTCCATTTTTTTTAATTCCAAGAACTGAAGTGCACTGCTATTTTTAGATTTCAATGGAAGTTAAGTTGGCTTCATTCCTCATTGGTTTCTAACACATAGCTCACCTGGATTGTTCGCCCAGGCCTTGGGCTTTTAAAGTTGCTTTTGGACCCTTTTAGAGTATTGTTGTGTTTCTTCAATTGCTAATGGTGTTGTCGTGTTACAGTGTTGCATTGTACCTTACTTTGAGGGTCCCATAAAGTAGAAAGCTAGTCTATACATAGTATTGAGGAAGGAAGGAAGGAAGGAAGGAAGGAAGGAAGGAAGGAAGGAAGGAAGGAAGGAAGGAACTTAATTGGAAGGAACTTAATCTCAACTGCTGATGCCATGGGTCAGTTTTTGAACAAATAGAAATGTAATTTGTGGAACCAAGTGCGTGTTGTAATACAGGGTGCCAGGATGTGGAGATGTTGAACGAAAGACATTTTGAGTTCACACCTCAATTATTTGGGTAAAGAGCCAGTGGGAGAACATAAGAACATAAGATGAGCCATGCTGGATCAGGCCAAAGGCCCATCTAGTCCAGATTCCTGTATCTCACAGTGGCCCCACCAAATGCATCAGGGAATGCACGAGACTAGATATCTGTCTCCTGATCCCACTCCCCCGCATCTGGCCCTTGAAGTACCCTGGTTTTAAGCCTGGAGATGACACATCTCCATCATGGTTTGTAACCTGTAATGGACTTCTCCTCCAGGAATCTGTCCAATCCCCTTTTGAAGGCATCCAGGCCAGATGCCACCACCACCTCCTGTGACAGGGAGTTCCACAGACTAACAACACGTTGGGTTAAAAAAAATATTTTTTTTCCATTCTCATTCTCCCAACCCTCAGTTCTCACTCTCCCAACGCATTTTGATTGGCATCAGTAACACTCTCTTTTCTATCAACCCACTGCTGCCATAGGAGCCAACATAGGCATTTTTTGGGGGCAGGGGTGGTGGTGGTGCGACAGGTGGGGAGGATAGAATCGTCTTATCCCGAAACAGCCTGTGTGCCGCAGGAAAGGGAAGAGCCCTTGAAACACTGGGCTCTGTATCCTTCCCTCCTCCTCCACCCCCCCTCAGCTGTTCAACTCAACATAGACACTTGTTGTAAGAGGCTGGCCAGGAAGAAGGAGGGGAGGGGAAGGAGACCGATAGCCAAAATAAGAGTGTGATGTATACAGACAGCAAAGAGCAAGTGTCCAGAGCTGCTCGCTGAATCTTTTCTTGCTTCCCTGTCCTCTGAGTGTTATTTCTCTTTCTCTCTCTTTCTCTCTGTCTCTTGCCCCCTAATTTCTAATTTTCATGAATGTCCCTCCTCTCTCTTTCCTGCTTGCTTTCGTTTGCTCCAGGACACAGGGTAGATCCCTGGGTGGCCGGTAAGTTCCCCTGCTAAACCGGGGGCCTGTGTGTGCGCGTATGTGCATGATGGAGCAGATGCCATATATTGTCACAAAACCCGGCATGACTGTGGGTGTCCCTGACCCCTTGCCTGCTTTGTTCACGGCCTATGCCGGCATGAGACCAACCATCAACCATTGCATGGAGAACGCTGGGTGGAATGTTGAACTTGAGTTGGACGGCGCAGTTGCAACCCCATGTGTGTTGATTCTCTAGGTGAAGGATGGGATACGAAACGGGTGAACTTGTATAACCTGGGCCCTGTGCTTGCTAAATATCCCCAATCTGTTATATCCATGGTTACAGTAACCAGTTGCCAAATACAAAAGTGGAACAGGTGATACAGTACCTTTAGGCTACTAGAAAAATAACAAAAACGTTGCTAATATTTCCAGGTCGAAACCCTCTTACTCAGAGTAGTACCAATAGGTTGTAGCATGGCAAAAGATGGATTTCCCAGGAGTTATTTCTTAGATGTAAGGTCCTTGGCAAGATGGGGGGGGGAAAGCCAGGCAGTTTCTTAGTTGAGGCTCGGAGCTTGGATGTTGTAGGCTGCATCCAAATTGAAGGGAGGGAGGTGTTTTTAATTGCCCCAGTCTTTCCAAAGACCACATACACACATTCACATCTCTCCTCAATGTGACTCATTGAGGCCAATGGCCCCTGCCTTGCCAGTGAAGGGGGAGGGGGGCGGGTGCAGAAGTCCCCAAAGCACATACCCCCCCCATCTTTCTGCTCAGCTGTCCTACAGGCAGTTGTGATTTATTTATTTATTCATTTTGAGTATTTTTTACCTCAACTTTCTCCTTCGAAAAGGATCCAAGGTGGCTTACAGTAGTGAGAGACACAGTAGTGATTTACACTCGAAAGCTTGCAATGTTCCTTTTTTATTTTTAATAGTGGCCTATGAAGGTATCGCCTGTAACCTATTTTTGCAATTGTGTTTTGTGATGGCCACGCGGCTCAGCCCCCCTTTTTTGCTCTGATGGAATATACATTTCAGTACGATTAAGACATATTCAAGTTTGAGAATAGGGAACTGAGGGACATTTTACAGCATTAAAAGACCGGGGGAGGGGGGACTGACCCTTAAATGGAGAAAGGAGGTATCCCTCCCCCATCCATTTTCACAAGTTGCCTGTGCCTTTGAGCACTGTTCGGGGAAGTATTCCCGTTTGCTTCAGCCAAAACCGAAGCATTTATTTTGGCACCAGCTCCTGCGGAAATGAATTCAATGGCATTGAACGTGCCAATAAATGTCTGGTTTCGCTTTCGTTGTGCCAAGAGGTAATTCTAGGAGGCTCGGCGAGTTAGGTATCTGGCTGCGGAACCAGATGTTGTGAGTTTCATTGCCTACGGTACATCCCAGAAAAGACAGCCTGTATAGGCCTGGGAAACCTGCACAAGGCCAGGGTGGACCCTAAAGGGGAGAATAGTAGACCACTTCTGAGTCCTGTCTACCTAGAGAACCCTGGGAAGGGTTGCCGATTGCCATAGGCCGGAATGGACTCAGCGACACACAGTGATGTTGATTGGGCATTATTTTCACAGGCGAGTGAATAGTTTCCTTACCAACCTCTCTGCTTCCACATGTCCAACTTAAAGTGCTCCCTTTATTTCCGTGTTCAGGAAGTATTTGGCTTTCTGCCTCTCAGTCCCGGATGAAAAAAATGTTAAGTGGAAAGCTTAGTAGTACAAGCGATGCCATGCGTTTCCACCCCACCTTTGTTCTGTTTGAATTGATCTGGATCAGTTTCTTCTCTCTAGTAGAGATTCCTTAACTAGCCGCTGGATGGATTTCACTTTTGAAAAGCTAACTCCTTCGGCATAGATTGTATTTTTCAGCATAAGAAGCCTTAAATGGAGGGAGAAGCGATGGCCAATGTTTCTTCCCCCCACCCCCCCGGGCAGTCTCAGTTTGGGCCTGTATATGGCTGTCCCTGCGAGTCTATTGCAGACAAACTGATTAATGACTGTACAGCATTTCACACACTAATCACACACTGAAGCAAAAGGCCTTTTCTTTCCACTTCCTTGAGCAGCCGCTTTTTATTTTGCATCGCCTTATCTCCTCCCGTGTTCACGTGGTCGCTACAGCGGTTCAGCGGTCCGCACTTCAGCGGTTACTTAGCAATCGGCTTCCCCGTTCGCACTTGGCTGAACCGCTTTGACAGGGAAACAGCAGGAACAGGGGGGGACCCCCAAAAAGTGGTGTAGTGTGTCCACAAATACAATCAAATTGCTTTTAAAGGGGGTTCAAGAACCGATTAAAAAAAACACCACCACCAGTGGTCGTTGCAAGAAAAACCGACACAGCGGTCAAAAATGAAAAAGCAATTTGATAAGTGGATCGTGATTTTAAAGGCAATTTGTCTTTAAGGAAAAGGCGTTTCAAATCTAAAATGCGGTAGCGGTTAGCGTATTTAAATTGTACTCCCCTAACCTCCAAAACAGTTCAGCAAGGCCTGAGAAACTCAGTTGTTACAAAGGTGAAGGGAGAAACAGAGGACTGGAAGGAGGCGGAGGAAAGAGGAGTTGCTGGAATCCTAGAGAGGTACCCTCTGTACTGCAACATTTTATTGTAGCTGTCCTGGGTTTCCAACTGGAATTTTTTTCCACACATGTTCTTGGGTTCAACCAAAACAGCAACGTGCTTAGAACTGCGGCGCTGAAAGGGACTTTATTGACAATTGATTCTAGATGGCACAGTGGAGAATCAACACCTAAACCACTGACTATCCAGCAGTGTCAACAATAATCACCCCTGTTCTAAGATGCTTGAAGCTTTCCACCAGAAATCTTCACCTAGATTTCACAGAAGAGGGATACCTACATTCTGTGCATCTAAGTTATGTGGGAAGGGGTTGTTCTACATATATAGCTCCCCTCCCCTCCCTTTCTCTTGTTTGTTATTTAAGCCAGGAAAGGGAGCTGATACAAGCTGGCTGTTACAGCACACTGTGTTCACTGCACACGTGAGGGGTCCTCAGACCTTCACTGTTTGTAATGGATCTTTGCTGGCTTTCCTATAGGTATGTTGTCCACAGATCTTGAAACCAGCTGGCTAAAAACTCTCCTTCCCACTGTCCTTGGAATCTCTGATGCTTCCTTGCTTGACCTGAGGTTGGGATTAGGATCGTGTTTCGTCCCATGAGAGGGGAATTTCCTGTTTACATTCCGTGGTGCTAGTAAAAGCCTCTGCTGGACAGGAAATGGAAAAAACCAGCTATAGGGCTGTTAGGGTTGCCGGATCCAGGGGCTAAGAGGATTCCTGTGTCTTTAAGATGTTCTCCAGAAGAATTGTTGAACAGGACACGCTGAATGTGGCTTGAAGCTGTTCTTGCTGAAGCGGAGTTGGCATGGTTCTGCCTCATGCATAATTGCCCTTCCCATAGGACCATTTATTACTTTGAGTGGGACAGGCGAGACTTGGGTTCAAATCCTCCCTCAGCTTGGGAATTTTCCCTCCGCTAGAATGACCCCCCCCCCCCCCGGCCATTCATACTCCGTTACCTTGCACAGAAAGACATGACAAGTTGGGATACACACTATTCAGAACCAGAAAATTATGATGTTCACAGCTGCAGCAGACCACCTAGTGGCCATTTTAGGACGAATCCATCCATATAAAATAATTCTGGGCAAGCTGAATATAAAATGAATGGCTGGATGTGTTTTGAACAGCAGCAGCGGGCAGCTCTGTGGCACTTTTTAGCTCTGTTTCTATTTAGTGTTTTCAATATTTAGATTAGTTCTTTCTAAATATGGCAATGATTTATTGTTTTTAAATTTATAATATTGTTTCTTTTTTTTAAATGGAAGTTGCCTTGGCTCCTTTTTAGATGTGTGGGATAGCAGTATTTTAAATTAAAACAATGAATTAAATTAATAAATTCAATTAATTCTGTGTGGTGCAAAAGGCTGGCAGAGTCTCTCTCTGCACCATAGAGTAACAGGACCAGAGGCAAGAGAGTCTCCTAGGATCCATTCACTAAGCAGTGGTTCTCAACCTGTGGGTCTCCGGATGGTCCTGGACTGCAACTCCCAGAAGTCTTTGTCACTAGCTGTGCCGGCCAGGATTTCTGGGAGTTGCAGTCCAGGAACATCTGGGGACCCACAGGTTGCGAACCACTGCACTAAAGGAAGGCAAGAAGGGGGATTTTACTGCTTTATTAGAATATAATTTAGATGGTGATATGGAATAGCAAATGCCCTGAGCACATCCGATCTTGCCTGATTTTGGAAGCTAAGCAGGGTCAGGCCTGGCTAGTACTTGGATGGGAGACCACCAGGGAATACCAGGCTCTGTAGGCACCTGGAGTAGGAACTGGAAAACCACTCCAGTATTCCTGCCAAGAAAACTCCATGGACATGGGGTCACAAAGAGTCGGTCACGACTGTAACGACGCAACACACATGGAATAGCAAAGCCCAGGGCCAAGCATTATGTAGTTTGGAGATCATGTGCTGCTCAAACTAATACATAATTTTCCTGAGCAGCCCAACTTAATCCTCATAATCCCAATTCTTACAAATCACAAAAGGCACAATACCCTGCATTTCATTTGAGCCATAACTCTTATCATAGGCTCTGTTGACTTGAGCTTGTAGGATTTGTCTTGAAACTCCTCTGAAATATGCAAATTTGGTTTCCCTCCGTCTCTAGCACGCCATTGCTAGTTTATAAATTAGTGGTGTTGCTCGCAAAACAAACAAGTCCCCTGCAAAAAGGATGGAAACATCTAAAGAAATAGAACCATTTAAAAAAATAGATTACTACCAGATGAATATAATCTCCTTTACTAGGGCAAAGGCAAGGGAACAGCTGGAAGTTCATACATGCCCACATTTCTGTATCAACATATGTAGGGCTAGGAATTGTAATTCAGGAAGGTTGCAGGTTTTGACTACAGCTTTCCTAATCTTTTGGCCCTGAGTAGAGCATCCATGGAACGGTCGTCCGAAAAAGTAGCTTTTCCAAGTTCTTGGACTTCACCCCCACAAGCTAATACAGCGGTACCTCTTAAAACAAATTTAATTCATTCTACAGGCCATTTTTTTTAAAGAAAAATGTGTCTTACGAAATGCAATTTCCCATAGGAATGCACTGAAAATGTTTTTTTTCTGGGTACATGCAGCATGTTTTTTTTTTGTCATGCAAAGCATGCCTATTCCTGGAAATTCTTTTCTTCCTACAAGTTTTTTGTCTTATGGAACATTTGTCTTAAGAGGTACCACTGTATCCTTACTCAGCTAAACAAACTATTATGCATATAAACTTGCCTTCACTCTGACACTTTATCATTGGACCTATTATTCTCTTGATCTATGCCTGTGTCTTGCGTGAGTACAAAACAGGGCAAGGAACTGCATAGGTTACATAAACATAGGGCTTCTTAAGATTCCGGAGGTGGCCATCTTTAAGCGTTAGGGAAGAAACCAGATGGTGTTTGTAGAGTGAAAACAAGATGGGGACTAGGAGAATGAAAGAGAAAGAGGTTTTGGATTTTGAACAGGGTGTATGTGCCAAAATTTGGCTGGGTGTTTGTTGTTTTGTGGTCCAGGGTACAGGTAGGATGTGGTTGTATTTCTTCCAGGTTCTAGCTTTAAACTTACCCCACCTTCCTTGCCTCTCTCTAGCACTGGAACCACCTCTCCACGGACGACCCCATGTAGCTCCCCCTCGCTGAGGAAACGCCTGCTGCAGTTGCCCCCGCGAGCGCCTCCAGACTTGCCCTCGGAGACCATGGTGGAGAAGGGTTCGGAGAATACTGTGGAGCGGACCCCTCCTCCAGGGCCTCCTCCCAGTACCCCTCTCAACTACCCCCTCAGCGGCCGCAGCTTCATCCGTAACAACAAGGTACAGTATGAGAACTAGTGATAGCACCCATGAGGCAAGCAGCTGAATGCATGGTGTACTTAAAATGGACTGTGTGCAATAAATGATAATTAAGCGGGAGATGGGTGATTGCGGTAGGGTAACATGTGAAGACCAAGTCTTCTCCAGTATAGAAATTTATCTGGGGATTTTGCTCATCTCAGCTTAAGGCAGAGGTGGTGAACCTCCAGCACTTCAGATGTTTTAGACCACAGCTCCCACAATCCTTTGTCATTGGCAATACAGGCTTGTAATTCTGGGAGTTGTGATCCAAAACATCTGGGGTGCTGAAGGTTCACCACCACTGGTAAGGTCTCATGGCTCACAGGGGTCACCTGAAATTGATGGTTCCTGATGGTTATTGCTGTCTGGCAATAGAATATGCTGCCATTTGGTGGAGTTTCTTTGTTTGAAGGTTTTTAAGCAGAGTCTGGATGGCCATGTGTTGGGAACACTTTGATGGGGGTTCCTGCATGGTGTTTGGGGGGGGGGTTGGACTGGATGGCCCTTGAGGTCTCGTGACTCTTACACACAATCGCATGTGCCTGTACGGACTTAAAATAATCATCTTAGAACTCCAGAGCTGGAGGGGACCATTGAGTTCCGCCTCTGTCAAGGATGCCCCTGGGAAATGAATTCCCAATTTGTGCCCCCGTAGGCCAGAGGCCTAAACTACTGAGCTCTCCTGTTTTAAAATGGGAGGTCATTTCCAGCTGAAATGTGTGCAGGTGAGGTCCTGCTGCTATACTTATTCTGATGGATTTGGAAAAGGAGCAGAAGAGAGCGACTAAAACGATTACTGGGCTGGGAGACCTCCCTTATGAGGAAAGTCTAAAACATTTGGGGCTCTTTAGTCTGGAAAAAAGGCAACTGAGGGGGGATATGATTGAGACATACAAAATAATGCAGGGCATGAGTAAAGTGGATAGAGGGACACTCTTCTCCCTCTCACAAAATACCAGAACTAGGGGACATCCACTCAAATTGAGGGTTGGGAGAGTGAGAACAGACAAAAGAAAATATTTTGTTTAACCAGCTGTTGTTAGTCTGTGGAACTCCCTGCCACAGGACGTGGTGATGGCCTCTGGCCTGGGTACCTTCAAAAGGGGGATTGGTCAGATTCCTGGAGGAAAAGTCCATCACAGGTTACAAACCATGATGGAGATGTGTCATCTCCAGGCTTAAAACCAGGGTACTTCAAGGGCCAGATGCAGGGGAGTGGTATCAGGAGACAGATATCTAGCCTTGTGCGCTCCCAGCCACATTTGGTGGGGCCACTGTGAGATACAGGAAACTGGACTAGATGGGCTTTTGGCCTGATCCAGCATGGCCCTTCTTATGTTCTTATGCCAGCAAAACAGTGAACCCTCATGAGGCAAAAGTTAGGGATTAGAAAGAAAGACCTGTGAAGAAGCACCTTCACGCAAGTGGATTCATCCCCCGCCTCCCTACACACACTTTTTGCTTTGCATTGCCTTCTTGGCAACAGGCAGTATGCAGGGGATATTGGGATGGGGAAGTGAGAAAGATTTGATTCTGGAAAAATCTGGCTCGCTTCCCGCCTTGTGCTGTTTCTTCCTCTTCTGTTCTTCTTCCCACTCACTCATTCTGAAATTAATCATTCCGCCTTGCTTGGAACTTGCCCCAGCCCATGGAGACCCAGTTGCCATAGGGATCTGGAGAAGCTGATTTCTACAAAGTCTGACTGTTGACCTGCGAGCCTGGAAGCCTCTTCTCCATCTCACAGCAGCCCCCAACCCGCCATGGCAGGAATAGCCTTCTGCCTCCAGAAAACCCCTCCTGGTTGACTGTCTGAAGTGACAGGGAAAAAAGAACAGTCCCTCTCTTATTTTAAAAAAAAAAAGGTTGACCACACTACCGGTCAATTAATTTCTCCCCGATGGCTGGCTTGTGGGGTAACAAGGCATATCGCTGCCACCTCTGAGTGTTTGCTGCCTGAGGCAACTATTTAGTCCTGCCTAATGACCGTCTCAATTCAGCTTCCTCTGATGCTGCTGTTCAATGTACAGTATTTTGGACAATATGATGCACAAATATCAGACCCTTTCTAATTGTACCCCAGCGAGGAGCTCTCATTTGGGCATTTAAAATAAGCCTCTCTTGAATCTTGCAATTAAAGGGGGGATGGGTGATCTTTTTTTTTTTTTTTACAGAGGTTGTAGGGCAGTGGGGGCAAACCTTCGGCACTCCAGATGCTTTGGACCACACCTCCCAGAATTCCAAGCCTGTATTTCCAATGACATAGGATTTGTGGGAGTTGTGCTCCAAAACATCTGGAGTGCTGAAGGTTCACCACCATTGCTGTAGGAGGGTCTTTCCAGTTTTTGTTATATCACAAATAATGTCTGTGAAGGTTCTCAGTCATCCAGGTGAGGTTATCCAGAAGTTGAGTCATGGCAACTGGACTTCTTTTTTGTGAGAACGAAAGGTTTTGCTACGTATCCAAGCAGCTCCATCAGTCTGCAGAAAGCTTCCAATTTATAGTTCACCTTGGTTTCACACCACCCTGGTCTGAACAGCCTCGTTAGGTAGGCCGTTGCCTGAATAGGCTCATTAGATGTACAATGGCCAATGTACATTGTCTACCGTTTGCATTTATTTGTACACTTAGACCGGCGGTCCCAATCTTTTTCAAGTTGCGATCCCCTTGTATAATAGCCAAGTGACTTGCAATGCCCACATTCGTATAAAAAGGCATTTTTAATGTGGGTAAAGTCATCCCTTCTCAGAAAGGAGAGGTTTCATTGCCCCGTGCAAACGACCAGTTTCTCATACAAACACATATACACTGACTTTAAATGATTAAACAATGGCTATGACATATATAAGGTGACCCCTGACTTCTGAGTAAACCCTTCACAACTCTCTTGTGGGGTCACAACTCCAGGCTGGGAAACACTGGCTTATATGATAAACTTCTCAAGGTACAATTTCTTAGTGTAATTTTTGTACAAAGCTATGTGCATTGATAGCACTGTATAAATAAACAATGATGATGATGGGGGTGGTGTTGATGGTGGTTTGTTTCCTCGTGTGAGTTCAACTAGCTTTTCTTCCTTTCTTTCAGAAAATGCAGAGCTGGTACAGTGTAAGTAATTACTCTTTTCTATCTTGTATATAAGAGCAGACTTGAACTTGAGGGCAGTTCAAAAGAATCGCCTACAAATGCAGTCCTACATGCTTTATTAGGAAGGAAATCTGGTGCAATTCAGTAGAACTTATAAACATGTTTAGTGTGCCATGTTAAAATTAGTTGTAATCAACCTGTCCCGTTAACTTCAACACCCCCCTTGCGTCTTGAGTACAGGGGGACTCGGTACCTAATGCGTGTGTTTGAGATGCAGCTAAAAGCACTTTTAATTCACAATTCACAAATTTTAATGAGTTCACGATTGTAGGGTTGCCCTCCAACCTATGATTGTTCTGGAAGGGAAGCTCGTAAAGCAAAAAGTGTACTGCTTATATACCGCCCCATACTACTACAAGTAGTCTCTGGGCGGTTTACAATTTTAATTACAGTGTGCAGGCTACACATTGCGCCCCCAGCAAGCTGGGTACTCATTTTACCGACCTCGGAAGGATGGAAGGCTGAGTGAACCTTGAGCCTGCTACCCAGGGATTGAACTCAGGTCGTGAGCACAGTTTTATCTGCAGTACAGGCATTTAACCACTGCGCCAGGAGGCTCGTAGGTGTGTCTGATGAGAACACGGGAGGGGGGTCTTCTCTCTTGCTGATCCCAGACTTTGGAACAGCTGTATATACGGGTCACAATCTATTTTAGGACATTGATGAAGGCAGAAGATCCCACTCGTGCTTCTGATCTGTATCGGGGCCAAAAAAGCTTCCACTTGCCCTCACAGACGAATGTTCCTGCCTTTGTATGGAATGTTCAGTTAAAAAGAAATAAGTATATACAGTATTATGGAGTTTTACACACTTTAGGGCTTGAGGAACAGCTAATTGTTGTATTATTTATTTATTTATTTATTATTGTATTTATACCCCGCTTATCTTTCATACGAAACTCTAAGCGGCTTATACAGGGCGAACAAGCGCCAGTAAACACAAACAATAATTATATAATATACGGCAAGGAATAATTAAAACAATTAAAACCCGGTGCATCCAAAAAACCGGCAGTACAATAACTATCAAACCAAGCGACTAACTGACAACATATCTGTACAATATGTTGTACTGATTCTCCCCACAGGCAACCATGTATGTGTTTAAACTGCCCTGGAAACATTTCGAACGCCTGTAAATCAAACCATTTGTTCTGTTTCTGGTCTTATCAGTAGAGATGTAGAGATCAGTAGAGATTTCTGGAAACACTGCAAAAAAAAAAATGAGGTGGGGGAGCACTTCCCCCGCTCCGCAACTTTTCCATTGTTTTACAGGGTTTTCCCCTGTAGGAGAAACAAAGCAGACACACACGCAGGTTTTTCTGCGTGGAGTGCCCCCTTCCCTCACAGGGCAGCAAGCCTTTTTATTGCTAATCCGTTCATTGGGCAACAAGAAAAGGGGTGTGTGTGGATAATTGTTGACAGAGACAAAGAAAGACTCCCTGGAGACCCTCACGTAGGCTCCTGGGTCTATTGGTGCCAGGTGAGCTTATCCGAGGGTGCCAGAGAGATGTGTGACCTGGGGCTTATGCCTTGTTGATCAGTTTGGGAGATAGGATGCCCGAGAATATCCTGTTTACAGGCTAAGACAAGATATCTCCCCTGTCCCCATGGGGCCTTCCCGCTCAAGTGAGGATGATGAACTTTCATGCTCTCTGCTCAGGCCTTTGGGGTCGTATCCTTTCCCCAAAGGGAGTTATTCCTTCATCCCCCCCCCCATGGTTTCAAAACTCCCAGAAATTTTATATCTCTATATATCCAGTACTTTGGCCACCTCATGAGGAGAGAGGACTCCTTGGAAAAGTCCCTGATGTTGGGAAAGATTGAAGGCAAAAGGAAAAGAGGACGGCAGAGAATGAGATGGTTGGACGGCGTCATTGATGCAACCAATATGGATTTGACCAAACTCCGGGAGGCAGTGGAAGATAGGAAGGCCTGGCGAGCTCTGGTCCATGGGGTCACGAAGAGTCGGACATGACTGAACGACTGAACAACAACAACTTATCAGTCAATTAACTGAATTAAGTGAACTTTTAAGAACTCTCTCCTGGCAAATTACATCGCTTGCCATGTTTGGACTTTTATACCTGCTTTGAAAAAGAGGGCTTGCTCTCGAAAGCTCAGCAAATTTTTTTTTATTTTTCTACTAGCAACCTATGACGGTATCACCATAGTCCAGTTTTAACTAAAAGAGATTCTGTGATCAGATTCTATTTTAAGGAGTAGGATGATGTCCACATGATGACACCTGGAGATATTTATTTTATTTTATCTTATTTATTTATTTATTTATTCAGATTTATCACCACCCATCTGCCTAGAGGGGACTCTGGGCGATTTGCAATATAAAACACGATAAGAAAGTAGATATTAAAAAAAAATCTAACAAGCATCTAAAACTAACATATACATATACATAATTATGGGAATACAGTTCTGGACATATGTCTGTGAAGATTTTCAGCCATCCAGGTGAGTTTATCTTGAAGTTGAGCCATAGCCACTGGACTGTTCTTGAAAGATTGAAACGTTTCACTGCTCAAACAGCTTTGTCAGTTCTGGACATATGCAGAATAGTTTCCTTTCCTTCTAAATTACGCTTCCCCATCTCCTGTACTAGTTAAGGCCCCAGACCTTGACAACTTGAACCGTGTTGGAGAGGTTTCCCTCCATGAGGGAGAATGGCTCCGTGTAAGTAGCGTCCAGTTAACAGCAGTGGGACATCCTTGTTCCTACCCACTCCTTTTTCTTTCTTCCTTTATTATTTATCTATTATACTTTTATACTGCACCATTTCCCAGAGGGACTCTGGGTGGTTTACAGATTAAAAAGCATCAGATAAAAGTAATAAAAATAATAGTGGGAGGACAAGAATAAGGGCAGTAAAAGGGAAGCCCTCAACAAGAAGCAACAGGCACAAAAAAAAAATTAAATAGAAGTAAGGTCACCATAAGCCTCCTTAAAAAGCATAGTTTTTAAGGCCTTTTTGAAGGTGGGCAGGGACGATGCAAGGCGCAACTCACTCGGGAGTTGATTCCATAGTGAAGGGCCAACAACCGAGAAGGCGCGCCTACGCGTTGCCGACTTCCGCGCCTCCCTTGGGGTGAGTGAGCGCGCCCGCGACATTCAAGTGGGCCTAGCCTCTGTTGATCTCTGAGAGATACGCTCCGCCAGGTATTCAGGTCCCAAGCTGTAGAGGGTTTTGAAAACCAAAACCAAGACCTTGAACCTTATCCGGAGAGCCACGGGCAACCAATGCAGGCGGGCCGGAACTGGGGTGATGTGATCATATTTATGAGCACCCACCACCAGTCTGGCCGGCCGCCACATTCTGTACTCGTTGGAGTCTCCGGACAAGGGTCAAGGGCAACCCCACGTAGAGTGTGTTGCAGTAGTCAGTCCTCGAGATCACAATATCACAAGGGCCTGCACAACTGTTCTCTTTCCTGTGTAAGGGACATTGAACGGACTTGCAAGTGACACCTTGGACCACTTAAAAATCAAATAAGTAGCAAGGGTGTGAAATCCACATGGATAGTGCAGAAAAATTGTAAACAAAAGTCCAAGAACCAATGATGCATGTCTGTGAGAGACGATCCAGGTCTTGAGGGCGGGTTTCTCCCAACTCTCTGACAAGGCTGCAGATCGTGTCAGCGATATTTCCTTCTAGAAACTGGTTGCCTCATTACTAGTCAGAACTTGGGAGTAACTAATTACTCAATTGGTTGCTTGCAGTGAATTCCTTTTTCCAGTAACTGGGGTGCGATAACTCTGATTGATAGCTGAAAAAAGGCATAGTATCACTCATTTTCATGTATTACTATAACTGCATTTTATGTTAAAACTTGGGAGTAACTAGTTACTCAAATGCTTGCGGAGAATGCCTTTCTCCAGTAAATGAGGCGTGACATTGTGATTGTTAGCATAATAATAGCATCAGTCATTTTTATGCATAACTATCATTGCATTTGATGTTAGAACTTGGGAGTAACTAGTTAATCAAATGCTTGGGAGAATGCATTTTCCCTTTAAATGAGGCGTGACATTGGGATTGTTAGCCTAATAAAGAATAGCACCACTCATTTTCATGCATAACTATCATTGCGTTTTATGTTAGCTGGAACATGGGAGCAACGACTTATTTAGTTATAGTTAACAAGGGATGTGCGTCTTCACCGCTAAGGCACGCTTCACCTCCCACGGTCAGTGGCTTGCGCTGTTGTCGCCAAAAAGCTTGAACGGTGGCGGTGATTTGGCATCTGGACCAAGGGTGCAATGACTGAAGTCTTAAGAGGCGCCCTGGGACTCAGGCGATGGTTACTTGTCCAAAGAAGTTTCAGAGAGGGTAGCCCCTGTTTAGTCTTTTCAAGAATTTCAGGCATAAATCAAAGAAAAGCAAAACAAAACAAAACAGAAGACACAAACGTGTCGCGTTTGTGTTTTGCTTTACAGTGGTACCTTGTTTAAAGGAATTAATTCGTTCCAAATGAAATTATGTTAAGCAAAATTTCCTTTATACAAATTCCCATAGGAATGCATTGAAAACGGAGTGATCCCATTTTTATGTTGTACAGATTCTTCCCATAGGCGATTATGTTAAGCAAATTTCCCCTATCTCCGGAATTGTTTATGTTGTACAAATTTTATGTTATACAAGCTGTTTGTTATACGAGGGTCCACTGTATTTTGCTTTTCTTTGATTTTTGCCTGAAATTGTCCAAAAAAAGCATTCCCCTCCCCTCCCCTCCCCACCCCCGTGTCTTGGTTCTGCAGTGGGCTTGGCGCGCTGCCCCCCTTCTCTAACGACCAGATGAAACCAGAGCATGTGCAGAGTGCCTCGGCGGGGGGGGATCCCTCTCTTTAATGCCCGTCCCCACCCCCCACCCCCCGTGTGCACCTTCTCCGGGCGTCCGTCCATCCGTGCCCTCGGGTGGGCAGGAGACGGTTAACGCGCAGCCGGACACCCGCTCCTTCCTTCCTTCCTTCCTTCCCAGCCCGGCCGCCCCTTTTGTTGCCTGTAAAGCGACACCCGGGCGCCCTCAGCCAATGGCCGCGGCGCGTAATTGGAGCCGCCGCCACCGCTGCCGCGGAGCAGCTGCCTCTCTCGGGGCAGGAGAAGGAGAGAGAGCCGCGGCGGACCCGTCTGCGTTCGGGCTCCGGGCGTCTCCACCGGCCCGCGCGGGGCTCCTTCCTTCCTGGCGCTGCTCTAGCGCCGAACGTCTCGGGACCCTCCTCGGCTGCCCCCTTCCCTGGCGTCGCCTCCGCGGGGATTCCTCGCCTCCTCTTCCTCCTCTCCGGTATGCTTGCAGGGCCTCTATCTATCCCCTTCTCTCCCGCCCCTCTCCACCCCCCCCCCAACACCAAACACACTACCACCCTGGCGTTCAGCTTCCCTTTTTAGCTGTGGCTGCTGAACCCAAAGCATGGGGCGACTGGAGGCGCCTAAGCAGTTGGATGGCCCAGTGCAGAGATCGGGGTGGGGGTGGGGGGAGTGTGGTGGGTCCCCCAGAAGGCCACCAAACAAGAAAGATCCCAGGGACCAAGAGGAGGAGCGCCTGGAGATCAGGGACCAAAGGAGATTTCCTCCCCCTCCCTCCAAAGAAAAGGTGGGGTGAGTGTCCAGAGCTGGAAAGGGTTAAGATCGAAAGTGGTGTCCAAACTTCAGCCCTCCAGATGTTTTGGACCACAAACACCCCCCCCCCAAGAATTCTAAGCCTCTATTGCCAATGACAAAGGACGGTGGGAGTTGTGCTCCAAAACATCTGGAGGGCCAAAGTTTGGACACCTCTGGCTTAATCCTTTCCGGCTCCGGACACTCAACTCACCTTTTTTTGGGGGGGGGGCATCTCCTTCGGTCCTGATCTCCAGGCGGTCCTCCCCTTGGTCCCTGGGATCTTTCTCTGTGGCCTTCTGGGAGACCCCCCCACCCCCACCCGATCTCTCACACAGCTGCTGGGGCGCCTCCAGTCACCCCATGCTTTTGCTGTTTGGGTGGCCCTTTGCCTCTCGACTCTGGGCTCCGAGTGCTCCTTTGGGGTGGCCATCAGCACCCGACCCACCCACACCCACCCACCCACCCATCAGGACCGAGTAAGAGAGAGAGAGAGACCCCCCCCTCTCCTTGGCTCCTTTTTCTTTTGCTTTTTTGGTACTCAAGGACCTCCTGGTGTTATTTGCAGAAAAGCAACACCACCACCACCCCGCCTCAGCTGGCTGCCCCACAGCTTCACCCCACAACTGGGCTGGCATGCATTTTCCTTTTCCCGCAACTCCCAACAATGCCCTTCCCCCGAGTGGGAGCCCATTTCCTCTGAAAGATCACACTCCCGTCCCCAGCGTGCGTCCGAAGGTTTTTCTGTGCCTTATCTGCATTTCCTTCCTTAATAGATATTTTGATGGCAAGCAAAAATGTAGGTGGGGGGGGGAGGGCAGGTGCCGCAGGTGAGGATGGAGGAGAGAGGAGAGTTGCAAGCTTCCAGACAATGGAATCCTAAATCCCAGCCAGGATTCCATGAAAATTCCATACAAGGGTACCAGCTTCCGGGTTCTACAGATCTCTTTGTCATGGATGGTGGTTTGACATCACTTTGGGTGCTGACTTTTTGGCTGCCCAACTAAAACACCCACATTCTTTCGATTGCTGTGATTCCTCTCAGCTTTCATGTTTCTTTTGAGGAATGATTATGGAGAACTCGGGCGCATCCAGCCTGTGGGTTGCTCTAAATAACAGGTATCACTCCTTTTGTTTTTATAAACAGAAAATAAACTTGGCAGGAGAAATCTCAGGTGAACGTATCTCGGATCTGCCCCTTGGAGGGGTCAGCTGCCATGCTGCCTCAGAATTGCCCTCTCATCTTTACCTTAGTGGGAAGCCATGGTGGGGAGGGATAGTGGCTAAATGGGGGAGGGGGCAACCCTCAAACTAGGGGACATCCACTCATACTGAGGGCTGGGAGAGTAAGAACAGACAAAAAAAGCAAAGCAAAGCAAAGTGTTCTGCTTATATACCGCCCCATACCACTACAAGTGGTCTCTGGGCAGTTTACAATTTTAATTACAGTGTGCAGGCTACACATTGCCCCCCCCAGCAAGCTGGGTACTCATTTTACCGACCTCGGAAGGATGGAAGGCTGAGTGAACCTTGAGCCTGCTACCGGGGATTGAACCCAGGTCGTGAGCAGTTTTACCTGCAGTACAGGCATTTAACCACTGCGCCACGCCAGTTGTTAGTCTCTGGAACTCCCTGCCACAGGAGGTGGTGATGGCCTCTGTCCTGGATGCCTTCAAAAGGGGATTGGACAGATTCCTGGAGGAGAAGTCCATCACAGGTTACAAACCATGATGGAGATGTGTAATCTCCAGGTTTAAAACCGGGGTACTTCAAGGGCCAGATGCAGGGGAATGGGATCAGGAGACAGATATCTAATCTCATGCACTCCCAGACGCATCTGGTGGGGCCATTGTGAGATACAGGAAGCTGGACTAGATGGGCCTTTGGCCTGATCCAGCAGGGATCTTCTTATGTTCTTATGTTATGTACTCATTTACTGGGTGGCCGTCCTCAGACTGGTGTATCTTTCAGGACTGTTGCAAAGATAAGTCAAGAGATCCACCTGTGTTGCCTTCAGCTTCTTTTGGGAGTTGAGTTGTTTTTAGTTTCCTAATCAAATAAATGAAATGCCTTCTTCCTGGATGTCTGCCCTTCTCAGCTGGGTATGTGAAGTCTTGAGAAGGAAGGCAAGGACGCACCAGGGGGAAAGTCTCATCCTGACGAAGTTGGTTGTCGTTCACAGATGCTGAGCCCGACTTACAAGCAGCGCAATGAGGATTTCCGAAAGATCTTCAAGGGGCTGCCCGAAGCGGAACGGCTCCTTGTAGGTGAGACACAGGAGGAGGAGGAGGAGGAGGGAGGAGGAAGGCCGATGCTTATGCCCAAGGCTGATCCTACTGTTAGATCCAGCTTCGAGGTCAAATCCAGTTGCAATCCCATCTAGATGAGGCCTGATTGAAACAAATGGCATTTGTTAGTCATTGCTGACCTAAAACTCGTTGGTTTCTATGAATCTACTCTTGCTGGGACTAAAAATGAGGTCAATGCTGCTGATTCAGAGTTCCATGTAGAGGCAGGAGAGAGTTATTTAATTAGTTATTATTGCGTTGGTACTGCCCGCGGCAGAGTGAGATATGGAATTTTCTGCCAGGTGTATTAAAACACCTTCGCTGCTTTTGCAGTGCCTGCCCAAGGCAGAAGGGAGCCATTGGCTTGAATTGTTTAGGCAGCGAAAAGTCTAGACCAGTGTTGGCAAACCTATGGCATGGGTCGCCCTCGGAGCCCTTACTGTGGGCACTCGACATCGCCCCTTCACAGCCACCGGTATTCAGGTTAAATGTCTGTATTGGCACTTTGCAAAAAATTAGTGGGTTGTTTGGGCACTCGGTCTCTAAAAGGTTCGCCATCACTGGTCTCGACCGATCTGATTTCAAAGCGGGTGAATTTGTGAATGGCATAGCAAGATGCGCTGGGGACTACAGGAGGAGAAATACACTCCGCCCTTGAATCACATGCATCTGAGCAGCACAGCTTTGGTTGTGGAGCATTCTTGTAAATGAATGAATGATTCACTCAATCAATACTGCCCTGTGGTTGGTCTCTAGCCATTGGACTGAGAACGGTGGGTTCCCCATATTACCATGGGGCCTGTTGTTGGCAGTGTGGTGGCCACCAGTATGATAGTGGCAGCCCGGCCAGGCCTCCTCTTCTGGCATGCTGGCTCCATATGGCAGCTGAGAAAGGGTGCCGGAGCATGCTGGGAGGCTGGCATGAGTTGGGGGGGGGTGTTGTGTGTTAACTGTTTTGGCTTAGTAGTTAAAGTGTATTGCAGGGAGGAGAGGGGGAAACCTAAGAGTTATCCATTGATTTTGAACTGCGTGGAGAGCCAATGCTCCTGACCCCAAGCATTGCTGAAGGGAGAAGTGGTGTCTTTATGGTATATTTCATTGTATAAGACTAGACAGTGTTTTTGTCTAAAATTGTTAGACTAAAAATTGAGGATCGTCTTATACACGAAATTAAGCCGAGGAGAGGACCACACCGTTGCAAAACTGTAATTTCAGGTTGGAAAGGTGCGTGGGAGGATCATCATATAGGTGGGGGTTGTCTTATAAGTGGAAAAACATGGTACTGTACTTGGGACCTCTGTGGAACTCAACAGTACAATGTGCATATCCTCTCTCTCTCTCTCTCTCTCTCTCTCTCTCTTTCTCTCTCTCTCTCTCTGTGGTGGAAGAAACTTTTTATTTTGTTTAGAAAAATGGACTTATTTCTAGCTCTTGCAACAGTTGGGGAATCCTAAGATTACCCCTGAAGCAGAAGCCACTCCAGAGCAGTTCCAGCAGAAGGATGGAAAAATACCCTTTCAGTGAACCCTGAACGATCTGTCTTTAAATACCTGAATTGCTGTCATGTGGAAGATAAATGTTTTCTGCTCCGGAGGGCAGAACCAGCACAGATAGGAGGAGACTGTTAAGTGTCTGGCTGCCAAGGCAGAGGTTGGGAGTTCAATTCCTCACTGTGCTTCCTTGACAGGGATGGGACTTAGTGATCCATAGGTCTCTTGCAGCGCTGCAGTTCTAAGGAATTAGAAGTACTCCTCCTCCTCCTTCTCCTCCTCCTCCTCCTCCTCCTCCTCCTCCTCCTCCTCCTCCTCCTCTTCTTCTTCTTCTTCTTCTTCTTCTTCTTCTTCTTCTTCTTCTTC
>JAHTLZ010000008.1:7802146-7828563 GCA_023846285.1 Phrynocephalus versicolor
TTCTTCTTCTTCTTCTTCTTCTTCTTCTTCTTCTTCTTCTTCTTCTTTAATGCAATATATGCATTGAAGTTCAAATAATCTTAGAATTGCAGACCTGTAAGGGATGTGATGGGTGGCAGAGTCCACCTCTGTCAAGGGGGCACAGTGGGGGAATTGAACTCTCAATCTTATGTCATAATTGTACTGGACTCTATATTGTCCCTCATTGCTGTAAGCTGCCTTGGGTCCTTTTCCAAGGAGAAAGGCGGGGTAAAAAAATACTCATAAATAAAATCTCTGTCTCCACAGTCAGATGCCCAAACCACTAAACTATCCAGCCATTCAGTAAAGGTGATGGTGGTAAAGATGGCCCTAATTTGGGCCATTGTCCAGCAGCTGCAGCCTGCAATCCTTTACAGGAGTGCTTCTCTCCCCCTCCCCCTCACCAGTTCCCCGGTGCCTTGCTTCCAGCCGCTAACCTCTCCCCTCTCTGCAGATTATTCCTGTGCCTTGCAGCGCGACATCTTGCTCCAGGGGAGACTCTACCTGTCAGAGAACTGGATCTGCTTTTACAGCAACATCTTCCGTTGGGAGACGACGGTGAGGACCCCTGGCCCCGGGGGGAAGGGCCTCGGGTGGGTAAGCAAGCGCCTTTTGTCTTTTGCTTGATCGGCACCTGACTCTTGTCTTCCCCTCCCACTGTAGATTTCAATTCAGCTCAAGGACGTGAAATGCATGAAGAAGGAGAAGACAGCCAAGCTGATCCCCAACGCCATTCAGATTTGCACCGAGACCGAAAAGGTGGGTTCGCAGGTGCCTTCTGGGCTCATCTCTGTGTGCTTGGTGTAGCCTCAAAGAGGCATTAAGCCAACCATGTCCAAAGTTTGGCTCGCGGGCCAAATCCGGCCCGTCATACCATTTTGATTGGCCCTTGACTGCCGCCGAGGCTTGCTCCTTTCTTGCTGATGCCCACTTGGGCACCCACGGAATGAAGCTGAAGAAGCAGGTGACAGCCTGCAAGGAGTCAGTGGGTAAGGGCTTGCAAGGGGTCAGTGGGTGGGGCTTACAGGGGGGTTGGGATCAGGGAGCAGCTGCCCCCCACACACATATTCTCAGCCACCAAATCTGGTACAAGTCTGCCTGTCATGTCAACAGGTCTTGTCCTAGTAGCCCCGGGTTCGATCTGCTTATCTTTGTTTCCCAGCAAATTTGGAAGTGCAGGGACATGCTGTGCAAGGGGCCAGCCCAAATGTTCTGCTCTTTACCTCTCCCCGAGCCAAAGTCACCGTTCGGAACAAAGATAAACAGCCTGTGAGCTTTGCCCTAGGCCCCTCCGTAGTGTGTCCCCTCCCCCCACACATTTGTCTCCCTCTCATTTGGGGATCTTGTTTTCCCCACTGTGGGTTACTCCTTGACTGAAGAGCCTCATGTCACAGTGGTTAAATGCCTGTACTGCAGGTAAAACTGTGCTCACCACCTGGGGTTCAATCCCAGGTAGCAGGCTCAAGGTTCACTCAGCCTTCCATCCTTCTGAGGTAGGTAAAATGCATACAGTGGTCCCCCGTCCTTTTGCGGGACCACAGTATATGAAAAAGCCCCCCTAGAGTAAGGGGGGAAAGTCCTGTTTCAAGCCTCCTCTACTTACCCCAGGACTGGAGTTGCTCCAAACAGGCCTGTGAGGGCCTCCCTGCGAACCAGACGTGACTTCCGGATCACTGAAAATCATTTCTGAGGCCTCCAAGAGCCTTTCTAGGGCTGTTGGAGCCCCCAGAAATGATTTCCAGTTTATTGGAAGTCACTTCCGGTTTGCAGGGAGGCCCTTTGGGGGCCTCCAGAAGGCCCTGGAAGGCTCTCACAGGCCCATTCTGGGTATGGCCAGACTGGGGGTAAGTACAAGAACCCCCAGCTAGGCCCCCCCCAGGCCTGACTCGCCCTGCATCCGCATATCATGGATTTTCAATTATCGCGGGTCAGGTCAGGTCCCTAACCCCCGCAATAGGTGGGGGATCACTGTACCCAGCTTGCTGGGGATGGGGGTAGGGTCAATGTGTAGCCTGAATTACTGTAATTAAAACTGTAAACTGCCCAGAGACTACTTGTAGTGGTATGGGGCAGTATATAAGCATAACACTTTGCTTTGCTTTTGAACTAAACCCTGTGGTTATGCGGTGCACATTCGTCTCCACCGAGGGCATGGCTTTCATCGTGCCCCATATCTTCTCCTCCTCCCGTCACCACTTCAGACCTCTTCTCCCAGGAGAGGCGCAATAAAGGAGGAAGTCCAGGGAAAGCTGGGCGTGATACGCTCCTCAAGGACATGCACTGAGAATCATTTGGCACGGATTTATATTGCCATTAATTGTATTTACCCTCTTGCCCTCGCTGCGGAAAGAATCGAGGAATCATTGACAGATGCTTCCCTCCTCCCGATGCCCTCTCAGTGCATGTTTTCAGTTCCTGTCAGGATTCTAATCTTGATCACATACAAGCAACGGGATGAAGTCAGTGCAGTTTAATTATTATTTTTGTACTTTGGTTGTTTTGATTGTAAAGTCCTGGGGTTATAGGATTGCCGTGCTGGTTTGTCTTTAGTTTTAGTTTTTGAGTTATGATCTTTTTATTGATTTTTGACTTGATTACTTATTCTTACATTGTTATATACATTGCGTTTTGTTTTTGCTCTAAACCGCCCGGAGTTCCTTTGGGAGATGGGTGGTATACAAATAAATAAAATAAAATAAAATAAAATAAAATAAAGTAATCCTCTGCAGCTAGCAGGAAAGGTGGGTTGGCATAACAGATACACCACGGCCCTCCTAGGGAACTAGGAGCACAGAGAGAACTCCTAAAGCACAGAGAGAACTCCTAGTTCCCTGAGCTCCTTGCCCTCTGAAGATGCCGGCCACAGAGGCTGATGAAACGCCAGGAAGAAAAACTTCCAGAACACGGCCAAACAGCCCGAAAAACTTACAACCAAATTAATGTTCCTCATTACTATATTTTTTCTTGGATGGAATCTCACACTTTTCTCCCTTGCTTTCCATTTGTAGCATTTCTTCACATCCTTTGGTGCCCGTGACCGTTGCTTTATGCTGATCTTTCGCCTCTGGCAGAATGCGCTCCTGGACAAGGTAAGGACAGACATGGGAACAGCTGCAGTATTTAGCTCATTCACGAGTGAATGACTGCAGAAATCTTTATCAATAGCTGAGCTGGCCAGGAATTCTGGGAGTTGCAGTCCAGGAACATCTGGGGACCCACAGGTTGAGAACCACTGGTTTAGATCATCAAGGGAGGCCTTTCTGTTGCCCCCACCACCTTCACAGATGTGTTGGGCAGGGACACAGGCGAGGGCCTTCTCTGGGCGCTTTTACACGACCCCTAAAATCCGAGGCAAAGGGCTCCCAGATCCGGAGCTTAAAAATGTTTTCCCACCAGCTCCGGACTTTTAAAAAAATTAAGTAAGACCACGCCCACCTAAGCACGTCCCAGCTCACTTTTCAAGTACCTGGCCTCCAGGAGGTAAAAAATCTTCCCATGCGGCTTGTAAAGCTGTGAATGCCGGGCTCCCTCGCCTTCTGTTTGTTTTTTTGTCCCCGCCGCCCCTTTAAGAGACAGGAATCACAATTCAACTGGCAGACAGAGGTGAGCCTGCATTTTTTTCTCTCCCTTTTTTTCTCCCTCCCCTCACGCAGACAGGAACAATGGAGTGCAGAGGGGTGGGGAAACAGGAAGAGCGACAAGCCCCCATGATCCCTGGTCTGAATTTAAGTTGACACCGGATTTTAGAGGTCATGTAAAAGCTCCCTCTGTTACTGTTCTTAGACTTTGGAACTCCCTCCCATGAGAAGCTAGGCTGGCCCCATCTTTGTTGTCCTTCCTCAAGCAGACAATAACCTTTCTCTCCAGGCAAGCTTTCCCTGAGTCACTGGGTGCTTTTATGCGGGATGGGTGTGCCTTGCTACTTTGAATGTGTTTTTTCAGGTGTTGCTTTTCTGTACTGTGTGGTATTTGTTCAGTCCTTTTTAGCGGATTGCTTTTGGCTTTTCATGATATCAGCTGCCTTGGGGTCCCTTCAAAAGGGAAAACGTGAAGTAAAATTAATTTAAATAAATAAATATAAGGCTTCCTGGTCTGCCTCCAACCTGGCTTCTCATTAAATCAAAGAAAAAGGAAGGTGCCCCGTTGATTGTAGCTGCCTGTAGGCGTGGGTATGTCAGAGGGAACTCACAGAATTTTCCATTTTAGGGGCCTGAGTTCAAAAGTTCAAAATGTCGCCAGCTTAGGTAGAGTTCTTCAGCTACTTATCACACTTCATCCTTCCTCTTTCTCCCTTGGCTCTTACCAGCAATTGTCTCCCCGAGAACTATGGCACATCGTTCACCAATGCTATGGCTCCGAACTCGGCCTCACCAGCGAAGATGACGATTACGTCTCTCCGGTCGATGAGATCAATGGCTTAGGGTAAGCATTGGCTGCTTAGCCAATAACATCACCCCTCTGGCCTTATCAAAGCCTGGAGCGCATGAGGAACAGTGTGGGGTTCTACATTCTGGTTTATGGATATACAGTAGTACCTCAGATAACAAAGGCCCCTGATAACGAATAATTCAGATAGCGAACTGAAATTTCCGGGAATAGGGTTGCCTCAGATAACAAATTTTCCCTATGGGTTGCTTCAGATAACAATTTTTCTTAATGCCTTGCCAAAAAAAAAATTATACCCAGGATGCATTGCAGCCTCTTCCCTCAAGGACCTCTCATACTATTAAGTTGTACCTCACCGCCCAGTGACAATAGCAGGAGAGGGGAACTTTCAGCCCTCCAGATGTTTTGGCCTGCAGTTCCCAGGATTCCAAGACAATATTTCCAAGGACAAAGGGCAGTGGGAGTTGTGGTCCAAAACATCTGGAGGGACAAAGGTCCCCCACTCCTGGACTATAGCAGTGTTCATGCTATGTCAGGTTTCAGGGAAAAGCACCAGGACCCAGTCCAGAGCCAGGCTGCAGAATTAGGTCACAATAGTCCAGCCACCAAGGAGCTAGTTTGCCAAGGCAGTAGTAGTTCAAGTCCAGAAGAGCAATAACCAAGTTCAAGGGGTTTGGCAAACTGGAGTCAGATGAACCTAGAGCCAGGGGGAGCAGCTAGGGCAGCAAGTATGACCAGGACCCAGGAGCATGGAGGCAGGCGGAAACAGACCAGGGACAAAACAGGAGAAAGATTACTAACTGGGTAGCACAAACTTAAGACCACAAGCCTTGCTTCTGAGGCCAAAGCTTGTGCGAGAAGCCTCTTCTTATATAGCCAGGTCCTCACTCCTGAGGAGCTCCATACCTATTGCAGGGAGTGGGCCCAATCCTGAGAGCTCTAGTGCAGATTTTTCTCCCAGGAGTGGAGCCAATCCTGTACGCACTAGGGTCAGAAGATTCAGGCAAAGTCCCAGTCCTGACATGCTACTCCAAACTTTGTTGTAGCCATTTGTTTAGCTCTGTTATTCTCCTGAGGTCAGCCAAACAAACCAAACTACATTTCCCCCATTTGTCTTCTGTTTCTGCCCTCTCCTCCTCCTGGAGTTTGGAACCTCCCCAACAAACTATGGCTTCTGGCTGTGATTTGCATCTACCTAACAAACCATGGTTTGTTTGGAGAGACGAAACGACAAACCAGGATTCAGCAAATCACAATCGGGCTTGCTGTTACTCGCAAGTCTGGTTGAGGAATGCAGTCTTAAGGTGTCGCTCTTTAAATTCTCCTTGCTGTGTTGGCATTCCAGAAAACATTTCAGATGTCTTATGTATCCAGTATTTGGGGTGGGGCGGAGTGCCCATCCATATTCTGACTCATTTCTTACAGCACCATTGCTTATCCAGAGGCTCCTTGTCATTCTGTTCTCCTCCCCCTTGCTGGGCTCTCGTTTCTAACAGGACCCCCAAAGAGATTGGCGATGTCATCGACCTGAGTGACTTGACTTCCCGTTGCAGTGCGGACCTCAAGCTGGACACAAGCCCCCTCCTGGACAAAAGGGATGCCAGTCAGAGCATCAACTCGCTGGCCAGCAGCAGCGATGGCACCACCTCAGTGAGGACATGGCAGTGGGGTGGTTTCGGAGGAAGGGGGGGTCTGGATTCTGTGCAAATGAGTTCCCAAAATTCACCCATTCTTAAGAATGCAAAATTAAGAATGCAAAATAGGCCAATTTGCATAGGCTTCCTCGCTTTGCCTACACGTCCTCTTATTCTGCGGATGCCTCTCTCTTTCTATACTTTTCACGCCCACACTGAAATTTTAAGAGGCAGGATAAACAGATGTCTTTATTTCAGGATGAGATAGATAGAGGAGTAGAACCTGGGGTTCGCAAAGGCTGGGCTAGTTACCTTTTGGAATATAGCTGTCACAGTCCTCCAGCCCATATGACCACTGGCCACGTGTGTGTGATTCAGGACGTGATGACCCAAGCAGGAAACATTTCTTAAGTTTTGATCAGAACTACAGTCTAGATTAGCTGCCTAGATGCCCTAAGCACATCCGATCTCACCTGGTTTTGGAAGCTAAGCAGGGTCGGCCCTGGTTAGTACTTGGATGGGAGACCACCAGGGAATACCAGGTGCTGTAGGCGCCTGGAGTAGGAACTGGCAAACCACTCCAGTACTCCTGCCAAGAAAACTCCATGGACATGGAGTCACGTAGAGTCGGTCACGACTGTAACGACACCACACACACACACACACAGTCTAGCTTAGCCTCCTCAACGTCCAGGTTTGTTAGACTTTTAATTCTCGTCAGATTAAGTCCCCAGGAGCAGTCTGTAAATGACAGAATTTTCCACATACATAGTTTTATGCAGGTATGTGTAATAGCATTCATGATAAGAACTTGCCACAGGGTTCAAAAAACAAAACTTTTTTCTTAGTCCAGTAATCTGTCACCTATTGCGAGGGTTAGGGACCCAACCCAACCCATGATAATGGAAAATCAACATGCGGATGCTGGGTCAGGTTGGGACTGGGGGGGGGAGGGGCTCTCTGGAGCCTCTTGCACTTACCTGAGGCCTGGCGCTGCCCCGAACGGGACCCAACAGGCTTCCGAGGCCTGTCGAAGGCCCCAGAAGTGGTTTCCGGTGATCCGGAAGTGATTTCCATTTTTCTGGAAGGCACTTCCAGTTTTTCAGAAGCCACTTCCAGTTCACCAGAAACCACTACTGGGGCCTCTCGACAGGACCGGGAAGCCCATCGGAGGCCCGTTCAGGGCAGCGCCAGGCCTCAGGTAAGTGCAGGAAGTCTCAACCGAGCCCATGCAGCTTGCTTCAGGACGCCTTGCTTTCATATACTGTGATCCTGTGATATACCGGGACCACAGTATATGAAATGCGAAATGGCAGGGGATGACTGTATCTTAATATGTACAGTGGACCCTTGTAAAACAAACAGTTTGTATAACATAAAATTTGTACAACATAAAATATTCCGGAGATAGGGGAAATTTGCTTAACAGAGTCGCCTATGGGCCAAATCCGTACAACATAAAAATGGGATTACTCCATTTTCAATGCATTCCTATGGGATTTTGTATAAAGGAAGAATTGCTTAACATAATTTCATTTGGAACGAATTAATTCCTTTATACAAGGTACCACTGTATCTTCTTTTTGCCCTGTTATGCCTATCCTAAAGATGAGCACATCTCAAAGTCAAGTCCGGGAGATAAAAGAACCAAGTGCAACGGAGAGCATAGTTCCCCACTAATTAAAATAAAAATATGTCTGAGAAAGAAGTCTAAATAAATTTCGGCTGATTGATTTTAATCTGACCTAATAAAAGTGTTGTACTTCTCGCTGCCAACACAGATCCCCTCCTATTCATCCATGAACCTCTCTAGAGTATTTTTAGATTTCTGCCTGTGCTAGATTGCTGTTTCAGCAACCAGAAATGCTTACTGTAGTTGCTGTTTAGTCAAATCATGCAGAATTGGGAAAGGTCCAAGGTTCACAGCAGATAGAATCCTCAAAAAGAAGTGGACAGGCCTAAACACTTCCTATTCAAATTGCCTTTACATTCCAATGGTACGGGATAAAGAACTATTGTCTCTCTCTCTTTCCCTTGATCATCCCCTGTTGGCATTCTGAGTGTTGTATAAAATAATTTTTTCTAGCTCCCTGGGGAAGTAAAGAGATAAGATGGTGCAGATTCAGGGTGGATAACCGAGGGAAAGATGGATAAGTGGAATGTACCAGCTGCCGGTGCTTGTCATCGTTTCCCATTGTCTGGTCTCTGCTGGCCATCAAAATATTGAGCATTGGCATGTAATGTTTCGGATGTGAAATGCTGAGGCTGAAAAGGTCATGGATTGGCCCCGATTGTCGTATCTGCAGAGAATCCCTGAGGGATACACACACCCTCCGTCTATCGCGGGGGTTAGGGACCGACCCAACCTGCACCCCGGGGTGCTGGGAAGCTGCACGCAATGTTTAAAGCAGTGGCTCTCAACCTGTGGGTCCCCAGATGTTCCTGGACTGCAACTCCCAGAAGCCTCCACCACTCGCTGTGCTGGAAGGGATTTCTGGGAGCTGCATTCCAGGAACATCTGGGGACCCACAGGTTGAGGACCACTGGTTTAAAGTGACTTTCAGCGACGGAGCCAAGTGCTTGGCTCCATTGCTTAAAGTCATTTTAAACATCGCGTGCCACTTCTCCTGGCCACCCCCAGGTGCGGGGGAACGGCGTGCAATGCCTCCATGGAGGCAAGCCCTGGGCTCCAGCTGATTGGCGCTGGGGTGGAGGAGAAAAAACCTTTTGTTTCCCCACCCCAGTGCCAATCAGCTGGAACTTGGGGAAGGGGGAAAATGTTTTAAAAGCCCCGACTTTTAAAACCTTCCCCACCTCCCTCAAGCCCTTTCAGGGTACTGCAGTCTGGCGATATAGCGGGACCACAGTATATGAACCACGAAAGGGTTCCACTGTATTTGCCACCCACCCGTGTTTCATAAAATCATAGAATCACAGAATAGTGATGTTGGGAGGGGCCTACAAGGCCATCAAGTCCACGCACCCCCACCGCTCCATGCAGCAGTACAAATCGAAGGATATCTGCCAGGTGGCTGTCCAGATTTCTCTTGAAGTCCTCCAGTGTTGGGACAACTCACCACCTCTTAAGGAAACCTGGTTCTATTGCCGTGCTGCTCTAACAGTTAGGAACTTTTTCCTGATATTTAGCTGAAAGCTGGGTTCTCTTCGATTGAGCCCATTGTTACACGTCCTGCACTCTGGGATGAATGAGAACAGACCCTGCCTCTCCTCTCTAGGACAGCCCTTCAAATATTTGAAAACCGCTCTCATATCCACCCAACACTCTTTTTCTCTAGGCCATTGGTGTCAAAACTTTGGCTCTCCAGGTGTTTTGGACCACAACTCCCACAGTCCTTTGCAATTGGCAATACAGGTTTGGAATTCTGGGAGTTGTGGTCCAAAACATCAGGAGGGCTGAAGTTTGGACAGCCCTGCTCTAGGCTAACCAGGCCCATTTTCCTAGGGAGGACGACGCTGCCAGAGGCGTTTGTTTGCTTCCAGGGCGTCCCTGACCCTGCCTTTCGCTTTCTTTCCAGCTGGCTGAGGACCCGGAGGAGAACACAGACAGCCAGGTCGACGCCTCGTCAAGCCACACTGTGACCTCCACGACGGAACCTCCCCTAGACAATGTGCCCCGGGGGCTGCCGCTATCCCCCCTGGAGGGGGAACTGGCCCCGAGCGAGGAGCTCCCCACTGACATGAGCAATTCCTCCTCCTCCTCCTCCTCCTCCTCGACGCAGGATGAAGGTGAGGGAAGTCCCGATCCGGCTCTAAGCGTTCCACCTCCTCCCCTTCCAAGCCTTGGACCGAAGCCACGGCCGCCAGCCGCTGAACTGCCTACCTTTCCTCCTTCCCCTCAAGCCGAGATGGATGCTTTTTTTTCGGACCTGCCGGGGAGGCTGCTCATTAACACCGTTTTCCACGTCGGGGCAGAGAGGCTCCAGCAAATGCTCTTCAGCGACTCTCAGTTCATCCACAGCTTTTTGGACCAGCGCAAATTCACAGGCGAGTAAAGAGAGGCGGTGGGAAAAGGGAAGTTAAGGCGACAACCCGGAAGACCCACCTAGAGATGTAAAATTTCTGGAAATTTTGAAGCTCAGGGAGAAAAAAAAAACACAGAAGGTCGGGCAGTCTTTTATATTTTCCAAATTACAATAGCCGTGAGTCCCTCCTTTTAAATATACGGTATCACCTTTTCTCCCACCCACCCCTTCCTCAGATGTGGCACTGACCTCGTGGACTGGAGACAACAAGTGCCACCAAAGCCGTGTCATTTCCTACACTATCCCTGTCAACAACCCATTGGGGCCGAAGGTTGCAGCTGTAGTTGAGACCCAGGTGAGCGCTGGAACTTCGTAAAAATAAGATGTGTGGGTCGTGGTGAGGAGTGGATGTGCAATGGGTCCCATTTTTCACACCAAGAGTTGCGTTTGAACAATTGCTCCTTCAGATCAGCTGTTCCCAACCTTGCATCCTCAGATGGTTTGTGTCCCCAGATGTTCTTGGACTAGAACTCCCTGCTAGCTGTGTGAGCCAGGCTTTTCTGGGAGCTGTAGTCCAAGAACATCTGGGGATCCAAGCTTGAGAACCGCTGCTTTGAGACGTTAGAGATCTGGTCCAGGTTGATGTCCTCCAGATGTTTTTAGGCTTCATCTTCCCTAAGGCCATACCATTGCTTGTCGCACCTAGAGCTGATGAGAGTTGGAATCCCAAACTGTTGGGGATCTTTGTTGGATCGGTTGTTGCAGATGATTTTTAGTTGCTTTAATGAGAGACACCTCTTGCGTTACTATATGAAAAAAAACTATTTATTTAATTAGAAGGAAAGGGTACACAGGAGGTTTCTAACTATAACTGTTCTAACAGCCATCTTGATAAGCCAGGAACATGCTTCTCTTCACTAAGAATACAAGGCACACACACTAACAAGACTTCTACCAGAACATTCCAGGTGGTGTGATTTCAACAACCAATATGCTTCACTCTTCACATTAAATACTCTACATTCACATTAACCCTGTAATGGCTGAAATGTAAATCTTGCTAAATATTCCAAAACAAACATCTGGAAAGGCCCATTTCAGGAGGGTTGCTGCAGAGTGACCAGCCTGATGGGTGTGAAAAGTTCTGTGTGATGGCATTGTTCTTGAGAACTTTAAAGGAAAAAACCATCTCCTGCAAAAGCTGCTGCTGGCCTTCTATCATTGTGCAATTGAGTGTGTGCTTACTTATGGGTTATGGGTATGGTAGGGAAGTTGTACTCATAGGGATAGTACAGTGTTGCACACAAATCATAAGAATTGTGGAGAGTATTGTGGGCTGTTCACTCCCCACACTAGAACAAATTTATACTATCAGGTGCCACTGTAAAGCAGTAGATATATTAAGAGATCCATCACATCCTGGTCATTGCCTCTTCGAGTTGCTGCCATCAGGATGAAGATATAGAGTACTGGGGGTGAGAAAAAACCATCCCAAGAATAGCTTCTATTTTAGACCAATATTGGCCTTAAATGGAAATTCTGGACTTTGAAGTCAGCTTATTTTATATGTCACATTTTATGTGTTGTAGCTGTTTTTAAATCTATGTGGAATGATTTATATGAGCTGAATGAATATAGCAATGGTGAAATGTCGTTGTTCCTGCAGGGGGGCCATGGCAATAAAGATTCCTATTTCTATTCCGTATGACCTTTGCTAGCGGTAAGGGGCAAAGTTGTGTGTAAGGGTGTGGATGTGTATATGAATACAGATACCTCTCTCTTCCACTTCCCTTTCTCTTTGCTGCCTTGTCAGACTCTGTTTCGGGCCAGTTCCAAAAGTGGCGCCTGCGTGGTCGATTCAGAAGTGATCACGCAAGGCATTCCCTACCAGGACTACTTCTACACAGCCCACCGATACTGCATCACCGCAGTGGCCAAGAACAAGGCCCGCCTCAGGTACTGGTTTCTCCGTCCGCCATTTTCAGTGGTGCAAGTGAACCAGGACTCAAAAGACTGGTGCCCTGGGACTTTGGGGGTCAGTCAGGATGATGCTAATGCGCTCCAGCTTTCCCATTCCCTCATTAAATGGCTCTACTGCAGCTAAAGCTGTGCTCATAGCCTGGGGTTCAATCCCAGGTAGCAGGCTCAAGGTTCACTCAGCCTTCCATCCTTCTGAGGTCATTAAAATGAGTATCCAGTTTGCTTGGTGGGGGGGGGCAGCAATGCGTAGCCTGCATAATTAAATTGTAAACTGCCCAGAGAGTGCTTTAAGCACCGTGGGGCGGTATATAAGCAGAGCACTTTGCTTGGCTTTTTCAAAATGTATCTGCAAACCCAGCAATTAGCTAGCTGGGTGGTGACATGGATGGGTTAGCCCAGCAACCATGTCACTCAATGATTCATGGGTTCATTCTTGTTGCAACTCAAAGTATTTTGGATTGGCTTTATCTTGATTCGGCAACAAAGCCTCCTCAAATTTACAAAAGAATTAAGCTTCTCCCTTCACCGGCGCTGGGGTTAGGGATACCAGACCTCCATGTATTCAAAATCCATGTATAACTCTTATGCCCCTCAAAATCTAGGTACAAAGCAGTTGATTGGCAATTAACACACAAACACACGCACACATTTCTCCCAACTCATATCAAACTCGCAGCATGCCCCAGCAGACTTTCAGGCTGCCTCGCAGAACTGCCATGACAGGGGAGGAGAGAACTGAGCAGCCAACATCAGAGGGGCCAGTGGGGCTGTCGCTCAGCCAACAACAAGGCTCTAGCTAAGCCCGAACCCCTCCTGTCTCAGCCACTTCCTGGAAATCAAGAGCAGCACAGCAGCATGGTAGAAGTCAGCAGTGAAGTTGGGCAGGTGGAATGAGCCCCAAAGGTCTAATCCAGGCACGTCCAAACTTCAGCCCTCCTGATATTTTGAACCACAACTCCCAGAATTCCAAGCCTGTATTTCCAATGGCAAAGGACTGTGGGAGTTGTGGTCCAAAACAGGTGGAGGACCAAAGTTTGGACACGCCTGGTCTAATCCATTTGGGGGCTGTTCCGGCGAAGCCCGGCAACCCTTCCTTCCCATCGTTGCAAAGCCAGGATTCCTTTGCAAAGGGCATTCTGAGAGAGACCTCCTTGGCCGTGGGAAGGATGGAGGAGAAACGAGAGTTTGCTTTGGCCCTTTCCCGAAGCAGCTTCTCTCTCCCTCTCTCTTGCAGAGTCTCCTCTGAGATCCGGTATCGGAAGCAACCGTGGAACATAGTGAAGACGCTAATCGAGAAGAATGCGTGGAGCGGGGTGGAAGAGTACTTCAAGCACTTGGGTATGCCGAGGACACAGGATGGGCACCTGATGGATCCCGCTGCCTTGCAGTGAGGCTGGCAAAGGCTCTTTCTCTCTCTCTCTCTCTCTCTCTGTGTGGATTCTTGGTTCCCGCTGCTTCTTCTCACTTCCCACCTCCGTGTCAGATTCATCACCAGCTACAGGGCTGATGGCATGGTTTTTAGATCCGCAAGAGACATGGGCATTTCGTTTGGGAAGGGGTCTGGTTCCGAAATGAAACACGGCAGAACAGCGGTCGTTAAGCACCAGGATCCACCTTCCAGGACGAAATCAACCAGTCACTCTGGTCACTTACCTTGTTTGGGGTAGCGCAGGACTGAATTCCAACGAGGAAGCAGCCTCAGACGCATCAACCTCCACTCTCCCTGGTGCTGGCCAATCAGGAGCTGTGCAGGGACATGCATCATCCCGCCTCCCAGTCTGATTGGCCAGCACCGAAGAGAGTGAAGGATGATGCGTCCAAACCTGCTTCCTCATTGGAATTCAGTCCTACGCTACCCAAAACAAAGTAAGAGACTGGTTGATTTCGTTCCGGAAGGTGGATCCCGGTTCAGAACGGCAGCTGTTCGGCCGTGTTTCGTTTCAGAACCAGACCCCTTCCAAAATGAATAGTCCATGTCTAATCCGCAATCCCAGAGGATTAGGCCAAGTGTGAAGAAGAGCGTGCAGGTTTGGGAGGAGCAGGGCAGTTGAACAATGGCCAGAGCGGTCTCTTGCATGAAGCTCTCCTTTCACCCTCCCTGTACGTCTGTCCCTCCTCGCTGTCGCAGAGCTAGCGCTGGTGCAAGCTGAGAAGACCCTGCTGGAGGACAACTGCCACGGTAAAGAGACACGGGGCCTCTTGGCCGGACTGCGGCGCAGGAAACGGACCCTGAGCTGGAGAGCCCCTCACGTTGAACCTCCGCTCCCTTCCTTACCCGATGGCGAGGGTGCCAGCCGGACCATTCGCCCTTCAGGTACGGCCCTTTCGTCGGGGAAGGGGAGTCGACGCTCCAGCCTGCCCCCCCCCTTTTCTTCCCATTCCGGGTTAACTTGGCTTTGGGAAGGCCCTCGGTTCGGTCCTCTAAACCTGGAGTCCCTTCCCCAAACCCTGGACTGCTGTTGCCATGGCGATAGCATTTGGGGCCTCTTCTGTTTTGTTTTCTCTGATGTTTGTGACCTGAGCCTCAGAGGAACACCTGAGGCTTACCTATCGCTTCTGTCGCCCAATTTATCCCAGTATGTCCAGTGGTCCCCATGTCTGTGAAGATTCCCAGTCCTCCAGGTGAGTTTGTCTTGAAGTTGAGTCACAGCTACTGGATATCTTTTTCTTGAGAGATAGAAATGTTTCGCTGCTCATCCAAACAGCTTCATCAGTCTGAATACAGCTAGTGCGAGTCCTCCATCTTATAGTCCACTTTGACCTCTTGTCACCCTCTTGTGGCTCATAAGATGAACTATTCAGGCCATTGTCCATCTTATGAGCCTATTTCAGACCAGGGTGACAAGAGGTCAGAGCGGACTATAAGATGGAGGACTCGCACTAGCTGTCTTCAGACCGACGAAGCTGTTTGGATGAGCAGCAAAACGGTTCTATCTCTTAAGAAAAAGAATTCCAGTAGCCATAACTCAACTTCCAGATACTTGGGTCCGCATACTTCTTTGGACTGCAGCCCCCAGAAGCCCTGGCCAGCGTAGCTGACGGTGAGGGCTTCTGGGAGTTGTAGTCCAAAAGAATTCTAGGTACCTAAGGTTGGGAACGACTGGTCTTCCATCCCATTGACCTTTCAGAAAGGGCTCTGAGTGAGCCAGGGGTCTAACTTATCCCCCTTCCTTCTGCACTCTGGATAGAGACCCCCCCCCACCCCTCCAGAAATTCTGGGCCACGCTGACAGGCTGTCCTTCTCTCTTCCAGGCAGCCTTTCCACACGGCTTTCGGAGCCACTCTCGGAGAAGGGCCCCAGCCAGACTGTCTCCACCGTGGTCCTCATCATCAGCTTGGTGTAAGGGAGCTCTTGCTTTGGGAAGATGGAGGTCGGGCATTCGGGAAGGATGAGGTCTCCCGACATTGTGGGACGACCCAATGGGGTGGGCGGGAGTTGTAGTCCTCCAGGGAGGGTCACAGATTTCCCCACCTCCTGTTGCGAGACCCCGACCACCAGTTACATGGTTCTGACTGTTCCGGCTTGTTTTCTTAGTGCAAGGATCCCACCCTAGGTTATGGGGCTTGCAGGCTGGATTGGCAGAATCCTGTTTGCTGAAGAGCCTTGGGGCAGCGGGGCCAGACTCCGTGGTCCTCATCCTGGGTAACCAGTGGTGCTGTTCCGATAGGACTCTGGGGTGGTAATCTGGGATTCTACTCAGCAGAGGGAGCAGAAGGGTTCCTTAGACCAGTGGTTCTCCACCTGAGGGTCCCCAGATGTTCCTGGACGGCAACTTTCAGATGCCTCCACCACTCGCTGTGCAGGAATGGATTCCTGGGCGTTGCAGTCCAGGAACATCTGGGGACCCACAGGTGGAGAACCACTGTCTTGGACAGAGCAAAGCTGCTTAGTAGTGTATTTGGAAGTCATGGAATAACAGACTTTTCTCTCACACGTCTCCCTCCCCCATCTAGCCATCAAATCCAGCATGTAAAATAATATGAAAATACATCGGAGAAGGAAGTCCTTTCCCTCTTTTCGGGGTTAATAGGGATTCTTGGGGCGGAGGGAGCAGAGAACAAGGGGGAAGGGCTGAGAGGAGGCAAGAACTAGGGATGGGCATTTCATTTCGGAACCAGTAGGTTACAGAACGAACCACGCGAGCCCAGGTGGTCCTCAGAACTGGCTGGTAAACACAGATCCAGTTGCTTTCCCTTTCTCTGTCTCGCGCAGGGTTGGTGGGAAGGGCCATTGCTACAGGTCCAGGAGAGCGCCTGGTAGTTGGAACAGCTGGAACTGCACTAGGTGGACAACTTGTCTGGTGCCAGGAGAAAGCCGTTCTGTGTCTTCCGAAGGCCGCTCGCCTCCCTTCGTTTCTGGTTGGGGTTGAAAGAGCGCAAGAGGGGAAGTCGGCAGCCTCGGTTATCCTAGAACAGTGGTTCTCAACCTGTGGGTCCCAGATGTTCCTGGACTGCAACTCCCAGAAGTCTTCCTCACTAGCTGAGCTGGCCAGGATTTCTGGGAGTTGCAGTCCAGGAACATCTGGGGACCCACAGGTGGAGAACCACTGTCCTAGAAGTAGAAGAAGGATTGGGAACGGGGAGCCCTTTGGGGTGCAAGCTCTCCTGGTGGTTTCTGTTTCTCTTTAGAGACGGGCACAACTTGAGTTGCCCCACTTTGACAAAAATTCGTAGCTCCCACCCTTAACGAATTTTCGCAAAGTAGGGCGATTCAAGTCATGCCCATCTTCTCTTCTTTTTTAAAAAATTATTTGATTTGATTTGATTTTGATTTTGGTGCTAATGGTGTTGGGGGCAGGAGCAAATCTTCATACGTCTCTCTCTCTCTCTCTCTCTCTCTCTCTCTTTCTTTCCTCCTCCCATCTCTGCCTCCGCACAGGATCTGTGTGAGGTATTGTATGCCAATGGTCATTCCATGCCTCTGACCTCTAGCACCTTTTGGGGGCCTGCCCTTGACCCTTAACCCCTTCCTTGCTGCTGACTCAGATGCTGTTTGTTCCTGCCTTGGAGCCCTGCCGGCCACATCCCGCTTCTCTCTCTCTCTCTCTCTCTCTCTCCCTTGACCTCTACCCCGGGCATGAGTGGCTTGTTTACCTGGCTTTGCTTGGATTTCTTCATTGGTTTATTTTGCTCCCTGTTTTCATCTGTCTCTTCTTTGCCATTTGCTTGCTTGTTTCTCTTAATGGTTGTTTTTTTTTTTAAAAAAAACCCTGCAAGACATGTTTTGCATTAAAAGAAAAGCAAAGAAGAAAATGCCGGTCTGTAACAAGACGAAACTCTTCTCTCCAGGCTAAAGCCCATAAATCTAAATACTGCTGCCTTATTTATTACCTCCTTTAATTATTTTCTAGGCCAAGGGCCAAAATGTCATATGGGCCACTAACTTCCTCTCCTGATTGCTAGGCAGTATACGCAGCCTTTTTTTTTTTTTTTTTTTTGGTCCACTGCTTTTCCCTCATGCTGCAGTGGCTAAATTATATTATTCTGCCCACGGCCTGCATTTGATCCTGGTGGATTCGGGCAGTCGACTTGAGGCTGGCTCAGCCTTCCATCCTTCTGAAGTTGGCAAAATGAGTGCCCAGTTCGTGGCTGTGTGCAGCTTGTATGATTAAATTGCAAGCCGCCCAGAGAAGGCACTATATTAAGCAGCACACTTTGCTTTTATTGACACTGCCATTCTGAGATCTGAGAATGAGACTCCTTCCTATATAAGGAAGGAAGGAAGGAAGGAAGGAAGGAAGGAAGGAAGGAAGGAAGGAAGGAAGGAAGGAAGGAAGGAAGGAAGAACGAGAGTCCCAGGTTGTATCGGACATCAACTCAATAGCTTGTACCCCCACAAAAATCATAAAAGCAAAGTGTTCTGCTTATATACCGCCCCATACCACTTCAAGTAGTCTCTGGGCGGTTTACAGTTTTAATTACAGCATGCAGGCTACACATTGCACCCCCCGCCCCAGCAAGCTGGGTACTCATTTTACCGACCTTGAAAGGATGGAAGGCTGAGTGAACCTTGAGCCTGCTACCTGGGATTGAACCCCAGGTCATGAGCACAGTTTTACCTGCAGAACAGGCATTTAACCACTGCGCCATGGGCTATGTTTGTCTGGTTGCCTTGAATTTGGCAATCATATATCCATGGGAAAGTACTTTTGGCCTATGTTTGGCCATGTTTCTTCTCTGGTTCTATGTATGGGTCATTCATCTCAGACCGAGCTCATTGTTGGCATTTGCAACACAATCTGTGTGTCTTGATGTCGTGGCGGCCATGGTTTATGTCTGAGAAATGTGTGGAGCGGCTCTCCTGGAGAAGTCATTGCAGATCATTGTCTCTTTGTCAGTTTCTTACTGTTTTGCTGCTGTTTTGGCTAAAGGGTCTGAATGCCTTCTCTTTCTTTCCCACCTCCTCTCATTCCCACCTGTATTAACTCCTGTGATTTCCCCTCTTTAAATATCGTGTTTGGTGAGCTACATTCGATTCATATTCCAAACCGAGATGCCCGGTGTTAAGTCTGTCCAGTCCCCTGTGGAATACGCTAATAAGCAGTTATGGTTTGTACTTTTGATCTTGTGAGCAAGTTGGGAGAACTGTGCATTCCCGGCTGAGGCCTGAACCAAACATTTGGCTGAAGCTGCTGTGACGTGTGTGTTGTGTCATTACAGTCGTGACCGACTCTTTGTGACCCCACATCCATGGAGTTTTCTTGGCAGGAATACTGGAGTGGTTTGCCAGTTCCCACTCCAGGCGCCTACAGCACCTGGTATTCCCTGGTGGTCTCCCATCCAAGTACTAACCAGGGCCGACCCTGCTTAGCTTCCGAAATCAGGCGAGATCGGATGTGCTTAGGGCATGTAGGCAGTGCAATAGCACAGGCTTAGTATATAGAGCGTCCCAGGGTTCCATTCCCTGTGCCTCGTTTTGAAAGAGGAAGTGATGTAAAATCCTAGAGACCTTATAGCAGGTATGTCCAAACTTCGGCCTACCTGACGTTTTGGACCACAACTCCCAGAATTCTAAGCTTAGATTGCCAACGACAAAGGACTGTGGGAGTTGTGGTCCAAAACATCTGGAGGGCCAAAGTTTGGACATGCCTGCCTTAGAGGAAAAAACCTCCCAGTTAGCAGAGACCACTGTGATCCAGAGCAATGGTTCCCAACCTTGGGGTCCCCAGATGTTCTTAGATGGCAACTCAAGAAATCCTGGCCAGCACAGCTAGTGGTGCAAGACTTGGGGGCGTTTTAGTCAGCAAGGAAGACAAAAGCTGTCAAGAAGAGGGGGATGCTGGGGTAGGGAGTTACTGGGTTGTGGTAGCCTGCGTTGAAGAGGGTCCTTTTTGTAGTTCGCTTGCTTGCTTTGCCCTCTGGAGGAGGCATCTCTCGTGTGACTGCCCTCCCCTCCCCCTGCCAAGTCCCCCAAAAGTGCCACCCGGGCCGGAAGGACCTCTTCATTTCCAACCCTTTTTTTCCTGTCTCTTCCGGCAGCCTAGTGGTTCTGGTCGTCCTCAACATGATGCTGTTCTACCGTCTCTGGTCTTTGGAGCACACAGCTCGGACCTTTGAATCTTGGCAGGCCTATGCGCTCTCAAATGGGTAGGTACCTGGGAGAAGAGGACGTGGGGGGAGGGGGAGCAACGTAGGGTGCTTTTACACGACCCCTAAAATCCGAGGCAAAGGGCTTCCAGATCCGGAGCTTAAAAATGTTTTTCCCACCAGCTCCGGAGTTTTAAAAAAATTAAGTACGACCACGGCCACCTAAGCGCGTCCCAGCGCACTTTTCAAGTACCTGGCCTCCAGGAGGTAAAAAATCTTCCGATGCGCGTTGTAAAGTTGTGAATGCCGGGCTCCCTCGCCGTCTGTTTGTTTTTTTGTCCCCGCCGCCCCTTTAAGAGACAGGAATCACAACGATGGGGCTGCTCGGGGCTGCTTCCACCGGCAGACGGAGGTGAGACTGCATTTTTTTCTCCCTTTTTTCCTCCCTCCCCTCATGCAGACAGGAACAATGGAGTGCGGAGGGATGGGAACACAGGAAGAGCGACAAGCCCCCACGATCTCTGGTCCGAATTTAAGTTGCCTCTGGATTTTAGGGGTCATGTAAAAGCGCCCATAGTAATCTTTTTTGTCCTTGCCTTCTTTTATGCAAGGAAACGTGAATTTGGGCTCTGTTCCCAAAATGTTCCGTGTGTTATTTGAAAATGGAGGGGAGACCACTCACCCCCACCAGCACTGGAGGAATTTTTTTTATCCATTTCCGACATGGCTTGCTTTTGACATGGCTTGCTTTAGTGTTCGGTATGAGCGTTCATCAATTGTCTCCCACCTGGCACCATCCAGGTGTATTGGATCATGACTCCCATCATCCCTGTTGCATGTGGAGTGGGGGCTCAAGTTTGGGAAGTTTGATGCACACAAACAGTGTTTATTTACTTATTTATTAGAATGTACTGTACAGTAGGACCCCCGTATCCACTGGGGATTGGTTCCAGGCCTTCCTGTGAATAATGAAAACCGTGGATAAGAGAGAATGCCCCAGAATCCCTAAAACTGCTGTTTTACGACAGTAGCTTGCTTTACAGCTGCTGTTTGTGACAGTAACTTGCTTTAGGTTGCTGTTTTATGACAGTAGCTTGCTTTACAGCTGCCGTTGGTGACAGTAGCCTGCTTTGCGCTGCTGAAGCATTTATTTAGTTTTTTCCTCTGGTAACCATGGATAATTGAATCAGTGGATACAGGGATCCTACTGTATTAATGTCATTGCCATTCCTTGTTGAAGCATTTTATAATAGAAGTGGTAAACGGCTTAAGAAAATTACAAAAAGTGGTGTTTTGAGAATGCAGAAGGCCCTATGGGACCAAAGAGCATTTCTAAGGATGGCCAAAGCGGAGGTTTCTACACCAATAACATTTCATACTGTGGTGTGTGTGTGTTGTGTAGTTACAGTCGTGACCGACTCTTCTTGACTCCATGTCCATGGAGTTTTCTTGGCAGGAATACTGGAGTGGCTTGCCAGTTCCTACTCCAGGTGCCTACAGCAACTGGTATTCCCTGGTGGTTGCCTATCCAAGTACTAACCAGAGCCGACCCTGATTAGCTTCCGAAATCAGGCGAGATTGGATGTGCTTAGGGCATCTAGGCAGCAACAGCTAGTAAAAATAGCCTATCCTGGATAGTATTTGTTTACTAACTGTGTTTAGCTTTCCACGTTGTCTTTTAATAATGTCAGCTGCCTTGGGTGCTTCTTCAGGAGACAAGCAGAGTAAAAATATTTTAAATAAATAAATCAAATAAATATTCGCCATTCCGATATTGACTAACAAAGGAACCAGGGGACGGGGGACAAAGCCATGAACTTAGAACTCTCAGAACTCTATTTAAACCACATGGAATAAAAGTAATTCTTATTTACTTTCCAGTCACTTAAGTGACCCTTCCCCAGGCGCCCTTCAGATATGTGTTCCTATCGCCCTCAGCCATGGTGGGAGAGATGGAAGGTGTACTTATGGAGCATACCAGTATGGGGAGAGCATGTCTGTCTGCATCCAAAACCAGACTACAGTAGGACCCCCTGTATTCACTGATTCATTATCCACTGATTTAGTTATCTACGGTTGGCAAAGGAAAAAAATTAAATAATTCAGCAGCCACAAAGCAAGCTGTAAAGCAAGCTACTGTCACAAACAGCATCCGTAAAGCAAGCTATTGTCTCAAAACAGCAGTCATAAAGCAAGCTACTGTCAGGAAACAGCAGTTTGGGGGTGGGTGGGCAGGTGTTCTCTCTTATCCACGGTTTTCATTATCCACGGGAAGGCCTGGAACCAATCCCCAGCAGGTACCAGGGTCCTGCTGTAGTAAACACAAGCTGTGAAGTAGGATTGAAGGACAGTGAACTAACTCCCTTCTCCCTAGTAGCTCTGTAGCCTTGCATTCTGTACCGTTTCTGAAGGATGACTCAGAACATCCCTGCTTCTCCAACCCTGCTAGAGAGTCCTCTAATTAAAAAAAAAGGACATTTCAACGGGCAAGTCAGCAAAGGAACATTTTCAGTGGGTTTTTTTTTTTTTGCAATTCTAATTCAAATCATAGCCCATGTTTGCATCTCAGATGTAGGTCGAAAAACCTAAGATATTTGAAGGTTTATTTTTAAATAACATTTGGGCACAACAACAACTTTCTTTTATTGTATTGTTACTTTTTTGTTCAAGTCATTCTGGGGACCCATCTGAGGGTGCGGTTATAAATCAAACAAATGCATGGATAAAAGTGAAGTACAGACATCTTTCCTATCATCTGCGTAGACTTCAAAGGGAGACCTGTTTTGTTTTTGACTCCCTGGAGCATATGTTCTGCGGCAAACCTAAATTTGTCTCTGCATGAAACAAAAATGCCACCCTATCCAGAAAGTACATGTTCAGTGAGTGTTCTTGTTTCGTTTGTTCAGTGTGAAACAACGATTGAGAAGTGATTAACAGAAACATTTTCTTAGTGCCGTGTGGCAAAAAATGCTCCATAAACCAGGGATGGAGAATATGTGACCCTTCTGATGTTTCTGGACTACACCTCCCATCATTCCTCACCATTGGCTGTGCTGGCTCTTGCTGATGGGAGTTGTGCTTCGCGCACATCTGAAGGGCCACATGTTCTCCCCAAGTTTTCAGAAGTTACTGTTTTATGCCCCACGCTCCCTGGACTTCACATGAAGTCAGCTTTCTGTCACATGGGGCTTGAGTTCTGCCTGAAAGCATAAGGCTTTCCGGGACAGAGAAGTCAGAAGACAGAAGGTCAGGTGTAAATATGGGATGGGATCGTGAGTGTCGAACATAAAATGGGTGGTATCACTAGCTCTATGGACACCTAGTATTTACAGGTTGGGAGCAGTGGATTCTGGAAGGCTCATTCGTGCACTGTTAGGCTACGAGTTCAGGACTGGACCGCACAGGAGAGGAAATGTTACTTAACAGTAGCCCTGGAAGGGCAGAGGGACGGAGACGAGGGTGGCCTCCTAAGCTCAGCGGCCTCTTTCTTGCCTGCCTTCACAGGAAGCTGCCGCAGACGGCGTCTGAATGGGCCGAGATTCTGGAGCTGCAGAAGCGATTCCACAGCGTGGAAGTGCAAAAGTGGAAGCAGATCCTCAAGGCCTCTGTGGAGCTTCTGGATGAGGTGATGCCTGTAGCTAAGGGTTGTTGCTAGGGAAAACTACTTTTGGGGGTCTCCCGATTCCCAGTGCCTTCTAGTTTTGCTGACGGGTGGATTTTGAGAATTGGACCCCACAGGAGTCATCGTTCCAAACTCTTAATAGGTGACACATTGGAAATACACCAGACATTGACTGGAGCCCTTCTTTATAACTTTAAGGGCCAGAAACTATTTCTTCTTGTCCTGTTCCTTCTTGTTTCTGGAGGATGGTTGCCCATCATATCTGTCCAGACTTTTTCTTAAGGAAACGCAGAAGGAAAACAGAAATGCATGATCCCAACACCCAGCCGAGATTACTGCCCTTGTACTAGTATGGCACCAGAAAAATATGCTCAATTATGGTTCGCTGTCCCTGAAACTTTCCAGTGAGGGGAAAGGGTGAAATGCTAGGAGATGAGAATGAGTGATTTGGTGCTGACAAAGGCTTGTTTTTTTTAACTTTCTCCCCTTGCTGTTTTCTTAATGAATTTCCTTATTAGTTTGTGAAGATTCTCAGTCATCCAGGTGAGTTTATCTGGAAGTTGAGTCATGGCTACTGGACTTCTTTTTTCTTGAGAGATAGAAATGTTTCGCTGCTTATCCAAACAGTTTCATCTGAAGCTGTTTGGATGAGCAGTGAAACGTTTCTATCTCTCAAGAAAAAAGAAGTCCCGTAGCCATGACTCAACTTCCAGACTCCTTAGTAGTTACATCTCTGTCTCCCTCCACCACCGCTGGTTTACAGGGAGTACACGTAACGTGGCATTCTCTCCTCTCCTGGTTTATCCTCCCAACAGTCCTGTGAGGTGGGCCAGTCAGAGAGAATACTAGCCCGAGGTGGGCCAGTGAGCTTCATGGCTTGGCGGGAACTAAAACCTTGGTGTTCCCAAGTTCCGGTCCAAGTTCCCAACGACCTACCACAAAATACGAGCTGAAATCCTTCCTCCTGCAGCGACTGCCACCAAGGGGAGAAGGTGGAGTTCTTACTGCCTCCACCGAGCTCCACGGTGGCTTCTCGGTCTGCCCAGCGGCCGGCTTTCACTGTGTGTGCTGACTGAGGTCATTTCTTCCCACCAGATGAAGATCTCTCTCGAGAAGCTGTACCAGGGAATCACGGTGGCCGAGCCCTCCTTGGCGCCCGAGTGAAACCCGCGGCGACTCCCTCTCTTGAAGACATTGCTGGACTTTGGGAGAAGGTTCCGGAGCCTGCCTCAGAAACTGCTGCCAGCTCAGTGGCACCTGGACCAGATGGGTGGGGGTGGGGTGGGGTGGGGTGACCACACCCCACTCCTCGCCAGTTGACAACCCCCCGCCCCCCCCAAACCCCGGGACTTAATCCTCAAGAGTGCCACCACTGACAGTGACGAATTTTCCTCCCCTGCTCCAGGGACCCTTTCCAAGCCTGGCGCCTCCTCTTCCCTCTCCTTTCTCCCTCTGAGGATCTCTGCCGTGACTTCTGTTGACCTTCCCCCCCTGCCCACCCCCTTTTTATCTGCTATTTATATTCCCCACAGGACCCCAGGGGAGCTTTTGGGCTCTTGCTATCCCAGCATCCTCTCTTCTTGACAACGATTGTAAGCTTGGGAGAGGTCTCAACTTTGGACTCTGGGACCGGCGTTGGCCTCACGCACAGAGGTTTTAGCTGAGGCCTAGCTTGGCAGGGAGCCATTTGTTTTCCCGTTGTGGGCAGCAAAATACATGGATCTCTGTTCCTCTACCACCACCATCACCTCTTCCTCCTCCTCTTCCTCCTCCTCTCTTGCATCACCAACATGTTGGTTGGCCAGAGGGAAGCCCAACTTGGATGACGCCTCCTTTGATGCCCCCTCTCCTCCTCCTTTCAGTCCCAGGTGCCTCTCCTTGAGCGAACCCATTTTTTTCCTCATAAAGGGATCTTTCTCAACAACATTACCTCTAATAGAAGCGGACGGGAGCAGGCAGGGCCCTCGCTGCCGCATTTTCACACCCAGAAAAGGGAGAGCGAGGCCGCCGTGTTCTGTACGATCCCGTGTAGGGCGGAGGTGGGGAACTTTCCTCCAAGCAGATATTTAGACTTCAGCTCCCCACGGCCTGGGATTCTAGGGAGATGGAAGTCCAAACTATCTTGTGGTGGGGGGGAGAAGTTCAGTGTTTAAGAAGTACTGCCGCTTAGTGACGGGGTGGGGGTGGGGTCTGCTTTTCACACCATCCGTTGCCCGTGGCCAGAGTGGGCAGGATGATGGAAGCACGTGTCCAGCCACTTTTACAGAGTGACACCTTTCCCAGTCCAGGTTTACCGAATGTTTGAGAGAAGGACCCAGAGGTGACTAGACTGCCTCTTGGAGTTAGCGTCTGTGGCTATCAGAGAGCACTACAGTGGTCCCCTGCCATTTCGCAGTTCATATACTGTGGTCCCAGGACATCGGGGGACCACACTATATGGAAGGAAAAGTCCCCTGGAGCAAGCTGTATGGGCCAGTTTGAGGCCTCCTGCACGTACCTCAGTCCTGGCACTGCCCTGAACAGGCCTCCCAACAGGATTCCTGGGCCTGTCGGAGCCCCCAGAAGTGATTTCCGGAAAACCAGAAGTGACTTTGAGATGACTGGAAACCACTTCTGGGTCTTCCGACAGGCCCGCAAAACCCACTGGAGTCCTGTTTGGGGCAGCACCAACCCTCAGGTAAGTGTAGGAGGCTCACATAGAGCCCCCCCCCCCAGTCCTGACCCAACCCAGCATCTGCATATCGCGGACTTTTCCATTATTACGGGTTGGGGCGGGTCCCTAACCCCTGCAATAGGTGGGGGATTACTGTCTTTCCATGGCAAAGGAACTGAGAATGCTCATCTATGCAAGTTTGCAAAGAAAAGCAACCAGTTCTGGACTCTCTCTCTCTCTCTCTCTCTCTCTCCTGGCTATTGCTTTGGCATGGAAACGTTGGACGGTTTAGGGAAGAGGGCGCCTGGAGGCCCTTAGACTGTAGAATGGGGGGGGGGTGTCATTGGTTTTATTTATTTGTTGCCAGGCTCCCAAACAACCAGACTCCTTTATTTTTGTCTGATTCTCCCAGTGCCCATCGCCTGTGCATCAGGCTGCCCTTCCTGGAAAAGCCACTTTATAAAGTGAGGTTTCACTGCCAGTCAGGGCCTGTGGTGCCCTTCAAATACTGCCTGTGGGGAAGTTGAAACCTGCCCCCTCCTGGGGAGGGGTGTGTGTCTGCCAGCCCAGCGGCTTCTGCCGGGAGAGTTCTGGAGGCCCAGGTTTCTGAA
>JAHTLZ010000008.1:7840539-7854324 GCA_023846285.1 Phrynocephalus versicolor
AGATATCTGTACTGTGCATTCTGGTGACCACACGTCATTCTGAGACCACTCAGGATTGTCTTTAGCTCTAAATATTGTCTTCCAAGGATGTAAGCTGCCCCTGGTTCTTTTTAAGGACAAAGGTGGCATGAAATTGTTTTTAATGAATAATTTAGGGACACCGTTCCTGCCTTCACCATAACTTAAGATTTATCTTTTGGGGCAACCCAAGAGAGCCTTTTGGGGTGGCTTATGGAGGCAAACATGCCCGACAAATGCATGCAAGCGGCTCTCAGGGGTTTCTGAAAAGATGTTAAGAGTCATATCCTCCCGGGTGTTTTAAATCTAGCTCTAGATCTTGCTTTTTCATAGACAATATCCCAATCCAAGGGACCAGGATGTTGAGTAGGGATGGTTCTCAGCGCAGAAGCTGTGCTGCTGTCTTTGACTCCCCAAATGCTTTTCTGTACCTTCGCTTTTAGGGCCCACAGAACTCATCCTGAGGCCCTTAAAAATCAGGGTTTCCTTTTTCCTTCCCAGAAGGGCAAGAAATTCAGCTGCTGCTTTCCAGGGTCAATTCTCATTTGTTCCCAACAGATTTGATCTCTGAGGACTAGAGATGGGCACGAAATGAACAATTTTTCATTTCCATTTTCGTTTTTTCATTTTGTTATGTAACAAAACGACAAACAATTTTTTTCTCTAAAATGAAATGAAACGAACAGAAACACCGGAAATTTTGTCGTGCGTTTCATTTCCGTTACTGCAATATGAGTGAATTGCTTAAAATCCTAAAAAAAAAAAAAAATCAGAAAAAACGCAATAAACGGTAACGAAATGGTAATGAAACGAATGAAAACGAAAATGATTTTTTTGCAAAAATTCACGAAAAACAGAAACGAACCGAAACGGACCCTCCAAACGACAAACGAAATGCCATTTTTTTTAATTCGTGCCCATCTCTACTGAGGACTCTCCAGAGAAGATGGCAGAGCGATAAAATTGCCTCTGGTGCTTGTAGGGAAAGTTCCCACTGCATGGTAAATGGAGATCCGAGTGGGTTTGATGACCTGAGCGAGGGATTCCAATACAGATGGGGTGGGAGATATTTTGACATGGGCCAATTATGGAGACCAAGGGTGTCCTGCTGAATTTGGTGGAACAAAACTCGACCTTGAGCGCCCCATTTGTTATTATGTGCCACCAAGCTGCCTCTGAGTCCTGGCTGTCCTCTCAATGAGTTCTCTCCAAAAGGTCCTGTCTTCAGCAACCCTGCTCAGCTCTTGTCAACTCAACCCTATGGCTTCCTTAAGGGAACCAGTCCATCTCACATTGGGGTCAGCTTCTTCTCCTACTGCTTTCTACCTTTCCTAGCATTATTGTCTTTTCCAGAGGGTCCTGTCTTCCCGTGATGCGCCCAAGGTAGGATTACCTCCAGAGATAGTTTAGGTTAGGTTTTGGGGTTGATGTAAGCCGGGTGTGACTTGACGGCCCATAAGAGCAACAAAACAAATAGGCCCGCATGGCCTGGCACCCTTGGATCTTCAACTCCCATCGTCCCCGGCCAGTGTGATCCTTCTGTGTGGAGGATGATGGAGGTTGTAGTCCAGACATCTGCAGGCCGGGAGGGGAGGGAGGCAGGTTGGGCAGTGGACTAAGAGTGTCTTTGACAGAACAGGCAACAGCAGCAACAACAACAGATTCCCATTTTGCTGCGTTTGACATGGAATGAAGTGTCTTTTATAGGAAGGGGAAAAAATAGGCAGGGTGCTTGGTGAAATCAGCTTCCCACCTCCTCTGCCTTGTCCTGTCAGCCTCCCCCAGTCCTCTGGTTCCCCGGGAACATTGGCAAGAAGGAAAGAGCTTCTGCCTGTCTCTTCCTTGTTGTTAGCTACCTCCTCTCCTGACGGGTTTAGTGTTGGTTTTCCCCAGAGGGACACCCATGCAGCGGGGGGAAAAACAACACCGGTTCCTGCGGCAACTCAGAGTCTTTAAAAAAATGTGTGAATTTGCAAGAGTTTTAAGATGCTTACGGGGTGGTGTCGCTTTTCCTCATCCACTCCCCTTTTCCGAATCTTTCCCATAAATTCCCCGCATGCTCTCCCTCCATAGCTAATGATGATGATGATTCCACACCGGCCAGATCTGACTTACGGCCACGCTTTCCAAGGTTTTCTAGGTGGAGAGTGCTCCAAAGCACTTTCCCATTCTCTTCTTCTGGGGGCACTCCTAGCATTGTGTGGCATGCCAGTTCACTAAAACCTTCCCGGGTTTGACTTGGTAGGGGAGGGCTGAAAGATGCTTTTGACTTGGTCCAAAAGAAGGATGCTCAATGCTGGAAACTCCTCCCTCCCTCTCCACTGAGCAGCATCAGCTTCCCAAGGATCTGGTTTGAACCCAGGAGACATAGCTGCATCATACAGGCCATAGGTTGGGCTGGAAAAGGAACACCCCTTAAGTGATTGTCTTCTGCTTTGTAGAAAAACACCGAGCTCTTGTTGGCTGCTGGTTTCCTTCAGCACCTGACTTTTTCACCAAAGTAATTAGAATGGGTGGAGCAGGAAACAAGACCAGAGACACCTCCTTCTGGCTCACCTCAAACACCTCAAATCCAGAAATATAGTGAAAAAAGGGTTGGCTCCGGACCAGCCATGCAGGGAAACAGAGAGGCAATGTGTTATTTATTCTCAATCACCTATGCCCCTTTTCACTTGTAAGATAATCAGGATACATAGGAATATAAGAACAGCCTTGGTGGAACAGCCCACAGCCCATCCAGTCAAGCAGCTCACCATTTGCTTCAGGCTGTTCCCAAGCAGATGTCTTCCCCTGCTTACGATTCCCTGCAAATGGCATTGAGAGATATCACGACTATCTCTCCAACACGGAGGTTGTCCTTAGGCATCCAGAACGATAGCCATTACTACTCTTGTTCTCCGTGAACTTGTCCAATCCTTTCTTAAAGCTGTCAAGGCTGACAGCTGTCACCACTTCTTCTGGCAGGGAGTTTGTGTGTGTGTATACGTGTGTAGCAATATTTGTTTAAAAAGCATCAAATAAGTGCCATCAGAATGCTGGATCAGGAGGTCAACATGACACAGCATACAGCTCAAAAGCCCTCTATAGTGAAGGGATTGGTAAGCCTGTTGCAAATAAATCAGAGGTTGCTGTCTATTGGAAGACAGACAGTGCAGGTGGGTGTGCGCTAGCAATGTAATAACCTCATGGCCTTGGCACAAGCAATCATGCTGGGAAGATCAACTGATGGGCTTGATTTGATCAACAGACTTCTTCTCAGATGTTTGGAGTGTCATGCATGGTTTTCTCCTCCATTCTCATTTTGTTCTCACAATAACCTTGCGAGGTAGGTTAGGCCAACAGAGAGTGTCTGGCCCGGAGATGATTCACTCAAAGGAGAGGCCCTAGACTGGCATCTCAGGGATTCCCATGGCTGAGCATGGACTCGAACTCGGGTCTCCCTAGGCCAAGTGTTGGCGAACCTATGGCACAGGTGCGAAAGATGGCACACTCAAAGCCCTTTCTGTGGGCACCTGACATCACCCCTTCACAGCCACCTGTATTCAGGTTAAATGGCTGTACTGGCACCTTGCGAAAAATTAGTGGGTTTTGAATCGCAGTTTGGGCACTCGGTCTCTAAAAGGTTCGCCATCACTGCCCTAGGCCAAGAACTGAACCAGGCACACCATCCTAGATCATAATATCCCCCCCCCACTCTTCCACGTCTCCTCATTTCTCAATGTTCCTATTTTGCCTGCCTTCTTTTGCCCAGTCATCTGTTGGCATAAAAGAGAAGTGCCAGTTTCCAAATGTCGCCTTCTTTGTTTCTCTGGAAATGATGTTCAGCTGTCTGAGCTGAATCAGCATTTGCAAAGCTGCATCAGCTGAAGGATCTGAGCGGATCTATGTCTCTTCTTCATCATCTGGAAAATGTCAGTGGGACCTGCCCCCAGACTTCTTCCCAGATATGCTGGCCAAGTGTGCATATTTTGTCAAGCTAATAATCACTGATCTCTAGATTAGAGTGACGGTCAAACCCTCTTGAGTATGCTGATCTCAAATGATTTTATCCTTAATTGCTTAGGATCGAAGAGCCAAATAGCAAGACTGAATAGATTGTTGAGATTAGATAGGCTATATGCTTTGTATTAAAAATAGATGTAAGTAATGTTAGATAGAATAGGGATAAGATAGTAATGAAACAAAGTACCCCGACTTAAGAGCAACTCAACTTAAGAGCAATTCGACTTAAGAGTGGAAAACTGTTGCCATTTTAAGTGCCACCTTAATTTTTTTTAGATATGGTCTGCTCAACCTCCAATTTTTTAATTTTTTAATTTTTTAACCTCCCCCCCCCAATTTTTTAGATAGGTACCCTGACTTAAGAGTAGTTCGACTTAAGAGCATGCATTCGGAACGGATTAAATTCGTAAATTGAGGTACCACTGTACGCTCATATAAGCTGGGAAAGGAGATATAAATTATACTCAGGGCTGGTGCGTTCATGAAGGTGAACTAAGCAGTTGCCTAGGGCACCAAAATGGAGAGGGGGTGCTGGCCAGCCTGCTGCCCCCGTCGCCCCCCCACCGCTGGCCACTGCCATCCGTCCCCCTGCCTGTCACCTTCTGCCCCCCCACCATGCCGCCCCCTGCCCTGCCCCCTGCAGCCGCCCGCCCCACCCCCCCGCCACTTGCCTAGGGCACAAAAAAACCTAGCGCCGGCCCTGATTATACTGCGCTCAAATGTTGGGAAAAACTGTGATTGAATCGGCAACACGACAGGAGACAAGCAATTTACACACACACACACACACACACACAAAGAAGTAAAGCGAGATGGTTAGGACTCAGGTGGAGAGAACGGCAAGGATCATCAGCTAGGGCTTGGAAACAGTCTTATCTGAAAGGCTTGTGTCAGAGCTGAGAATAGGAAGCTAGCTGGGCCGAAGACCAGCCTCTGTGTAAAATAGCTTCCTGTATACCTGTCTTGAAAGAGTCGATGATGCTAGCACCTCCTCTCCTGTTCCCTTTCCACCTTCAAATTCAACACATAAGCATCTTTCGGGCTCCTGTAGGAATCTCACAATCCTTCCTGGGAAATCAGGCTAGGAAATGTGGCGCTAGTGGAGATGGAAAACTCTTCCAGGCAGGCTGCACAAAACCTGGCGGGCCAGGGGTGAATCTGTCTTTTGCTGCTGTGCCAGAAATAAAGAGTCTGGGCAAGTACCCCTCCTCTGTTGACGTACTAGCCTTGATGAATCAGATTCTAAAGCACTTGCCCAGCTTGTAATCAAGATCGGGGATGCATCATCGGCCACTGAGTATGGAGTTCAGGTGCTAGGAATGAAACAGTTGGAAACCGTGAAATTGTTTGAAAGGCAAAATGTGGTCATTGTGTAACCAACAGCCAACACAGTTGGTGCTTAGTATCTGAAATATGCCATCCCTATTTTAATCAACAGGAAATATCAGGGTCTCTAGCCAGTTCTGCAAATCAACTGTCCACTCAATTTATTGCAGGTATAGAGGCTGTTTTTCTCAAAATTCCAATATTACAGTAGGACTGTGGTATCCGCTAGGGATTGGTTCCAGGCCTTCCTATGCATAATGAAAACCGTGGATAAGAGAGAATGTCAAATCCCCCCCCCCAAATTGCTGTTTTGTGACAGTAGCTTGCTTCACAGCTGCTGCTTATGGCAGTAGCTTGCTTTACAGCTGCTTTTTTTTTAACGACACTAGCTTCCTTTACAGCTGCTGTTTGTGACAGTAGCTTGCTTTGTGGCTGCTGATTTATTTATTTTTTTATTTTCCTCTGCCAACCATGGATAACAAAATCAGTGGTTGATGAATCCGTGGATACCGGAGTCCTATTGTATAAGGAAGGATACAAGAAGAACTCTCGTGAATGAAACCAAACTGCTTGATTACCTCAGTGGTTTAAGTCTCTGGCCACACAGCTGGAGGTTGGGAGTTTGAATCCCCACTGTGGCAGTCCTAAGATTATTATTTTAAAAGGCTTGTCTGGTGCAGCTTTCTGTCCCTGCGGTGGCCCATCAGGTTGGAGATTGTGACAAAATTGCACGGGTAATGTAGCATCTTCTGTTATCCTCCTTTCTGCTAGGGCTTAAAAATACACATTACTAAATTTCATTCCTTCTGCTCCTCCCTACATTCAGTGACCCTGTCATGCTACCAAGTGTGCCCGGTGCTTCTTGGGAGCCTCCCTCTCCTCCGATTCGGCAGGTTTTATGTGTAGTATATGAGTCTGTAGTGGTAAATTTGGAAGCCCTGGTGAGGAGATTCCTCCTCCTCCTCCTCCTAACTTATGAAAAAGAACCGGATGGGCTAGAATGTAGTGATTCTACCAACGTAATAAATAGCCAGTGTATTCTCTGATACCCTCTAGTACTGTACACAAAAAACCCCAGTGTATTTTGTGTAACCCCTCTCTTTCTTACAAAGCACAAAGACACGTAGGCATCTCTGTGACAAAGAAGGTATGATAAGGCTTTCTGAACCGGCCAGATGGAAATGAAATGTTACCCCCCCCCTCACAAAATAAAAACCCCAAAAAATTAAAAAAAACTGTGAAGAAGGCACTTCAAATACATATTTTGTAAGAAAGAAAACTTGAAAGGAATGCCAGTTTTAATTACTTATTTATGATGCTTGTGTAACCATTTATAAAGCTAGCCTGTGCATTCAGCTTTTTGGATTTTTCTTTCCTGCATGTTGCTGTGCATGCTGATTACCTGGATTGCATTAAATAAAATGTTTTTCTCCTGACAGATTTCCAAGAGTTCTCTACACAGGCACTCATCCTAATAGTCTCTGTAGCACTCCTATCCCATAAATAAACGTTGACAGGGCTTTGGTAAAGTTAATGGCTCTTGGTTGCACATTCAGGATTCAGACCATTCTAAAATAGTTTGCCTGGCAGTGGCGATAGCTTGCAGCAAGGTGATGTTGCTGGAGACATTCATCTCTCTCCCAGCTGCTGTGAAGACTACAGATAAGCCCAGGAAAAATCAGAGTGGACTGGCAGATGATGCCATGGTTACTCAGAGGGCTTGATTCTGTGATCGCTGGCACTACTCCATCACTCTGTAAACTTTGTCGCCCTTGCCAACCCACTAGAGATGGGCAGGAACCACCAGTTCGGCAGCTTGTGCTGCTTTGTTTAAAGATCAAACAGGTGCTGCATCTAGGTAAAAAAAATGGATTGCACAGATATAGGATGGGGGATACTTGGCTGGAGAATAGTACCTGTGAAAGGGATCTGGGAGTCTTGGTGGACCACAAACTGAATATGAGTCAGCAGTGTGATGTGGCAGCTAGGAAAGCCAATGCGATTCTTGGTTGCACCAACAGAAGCATAGTGTCTAGATCAAGGGAAGTGATCGTACCACTCTATTCTGCTCTGGTCAGACCCCACCTGGAGTACTGTGTTCAGTTCTGTGCACCTCATTTTAAAAAGGATGTTGACAACCTCAAGCGGGTACAGAGGAGGGCGACCAGGACGGTTGAAGGTCTGGAAGAAATGTCATATGAGGAACGGCTTAGGGAACTGGGAATGTTTAGCCTTTCAAAAAGAAGGCTGAGGGGGGATATGATAGCTATGTTTAAATGTTTGAAAGGATGTCATATTGAAGAGGGAACAGGTTTGTTTTCCATGGCTTCAGAGGCTAGGACTCGGGGAAATGGTTTCACACTACAGGAAAAGAGATTCCATTTGAACATCAGGAAGAACTTCATGACAGTTAGAGCTGTTCAGCAGTGGAATATGCTGCCTCAAAGGGTGGTGGAGTCTCCTTCTTTGGAGGTTTTTAAGCAGAGGCTGGATGGCCATCTGTCGGAAATACTGTGATGGGGTTCCTGCATGGCAGGGGGATGGACTGGATGGCCCATGAGGTCTCTTTCAACTCTATGATTCTATGATTCTATGATTCTAGGTATTTCGAGCCCCGCCCCCCGCCCCCGTACGCACCAGCTCAGAACCAGTGCTTGGAGGAGGTGGGAGAGGGAAGCTGAGGCGCTGCCTCTGACTGGGTGCCCACTAAAGGAGACAGGGCTTCGAAGTGCTGAACATCTTCTTTGGCCAGTAGACGAACCAGCACGAACCTCTGAACTGCCCATTTGTGCCCATCTCTAATGCCTACTCATGTTGTCTTATTTGGTGGTGGTACTGTTTGAGCTATTTAAGGATGCCTACTCAAAAATGAGCTTGCTATTAATAGATATACAAGATACAATCATCTGGAGATATTAGAATGCCCCCGCCACACACGTATGAGTTTTTAGTCATCTTAGTTACACCCTGGCTTGTGTAATTATGCACATTACAGATAGGCAATGAAAGGTGAGGGATCATACCTTATTTAAAAACTCAGCTTCTGAACTAACCCATGCACTTTTATTCAGAAAGAGGTCTTTCCTGGTTCAGTGATTCCGACTGTCAGCTGAAAACATATAGGGCTGCATCCTGTCATCACTGGAGTGCTTTTGTCCAGAGTTGAGGAAAGTGCTGTTTTTAATGAATGAAGCAACATCGCCAATGTTAAATCTTAGCTGGGGGATTTTAGAGCTGTGCTTACATATTTATGGGACAAGTTCATTTTAGCTTGTGAAGAAATAACGGTGAGAGGAGAGGTCTTTGATATGAACCTTATAGAACAGAATAGAAAATAGAGTTTTTATTGTCATTATGCATATGCAAGATATGCACAATGAAATTAGAGTGCTGTTCCACTACACACTCTAAACAAGGAACCATACAAAACACATAAAACACCATATATTAAAAACTCCTAAAATCGTTTACAAAATTTAAAACACTACTTAAAAACTGATTAGGATGGTGCTAAAACTGTCGCATTTAACTTAGTTACCGCTCTGTGATAAAAAACTGTTCTTTAGTCTATTTGTCCTTGCCCTAAGAGTCCTATATCTCCTGCCAGACGGTAACAGTTCAAAAAATTGGTGGCCAAGATGCGAAGGGTCTCTCAGAATTCTAGTTGTTTTCCTTAAGCATCTGGAGTTGTATAATTCTTCCAAAGGAGTTGGAGGACAGCCCACTATCCTCTCAGCAGTGTTTATAACTAGAGATGGGCACGAAATGAACAATTTTTCATTTCCGTTTTCTTTTTTTTGGTTCGTTAGCTAACGAAACGACAAATGAATTTTGTCTTTAAAAGGAAACAAAACAAAAAAAAACACCGGAAATTTTGTCATGCATTTCGTTTCCGTTACTGCAATATGAGTGAATTGCTTAAAATCCTAAAAAAAAAATCACAAAAAATTGAAATAAATGGTAACGAAATGGTAACAAAACGAACGAAAACGAAAATGATTTTTTTTTGCAAAAATTCACGAAAAACGGAAACAAACCGAAACGGACCCTCCAAACGACAAACGACAAACGAAATGCCATTTTTTTGATTCGTGCCCATCTCTGTTTATAACAGTGTTTATCCATGTTTGTATCGTATTGTATTATTATATAGGTACAGTATGCTCTTACTTTAGATTGAACTGTATATCTGGGCAATGCCTGCTTCAGGATGCTACTCTAATGGCCAGCCTATTTCTCGTCATTAAATTTGCAAGGCAGCACAGTTGATTTTTTTTCAGGTCGCTTGCCAAATGGCAGCACTCAGAAAAAGAAATGCCCTCTCTTGAAACTCCCAGTGGCCTATGCAGGAGCCTTCCAGACCCCTCTGCCTTCCCAGAGCAGATACAGTCTTGGTCCAAAGCTCCCCCAACCCAAGTGACAACTTCGCAAACCTCGCTTACGTGTTTTTTTTTTTTTTGGATGGCCTATCCCATTACTAAGCCACACTGACTGGGGATCCTGGTAGCGGTAGTCCAAATAAGCAATCTCTCCAAGCTCCATTTGGGAACGGGGAAGCTGATGGCCAGGTTTGCATATGAAATGTCTCTATTGCTACAATATCAAAATATTTGGGCAGAAATCATAAGAACCTAAGAAGAGCCATGCTGGATCAGGCCAAAGGCCCATCTAGTCCAGCTTCCTGTATCTCACAGTGGCCCCACCAGATGTGTCTGGGAGCGCACAAGACTAGATATCTGTCTCCTGATATCACTCCCCTGCATCTGGCCCTTGAAGGACTCCGGTTTTAAGCCTGGAGATGACACATCTCCATCATGGTTTGTCACCTGTGATGGACTTTCCCCCCCAGGAATCTGTCCAATCCCCTTTTGAAGGCATCCAGGCCAGATGCCATCACCACATCCTGTGGCAGGGAGTTCCACAGACTCACAACACGCTGGGTGAAAATATATTTTCTTTTGTCTGTTCTTACTCTCCCAGCCCTCAATTTGAGTGGATGTCCCCTAGTTCTGGTATTTCGTGAGAGGGAGAAGAGCGTCCCTCTCTCCACTTTACTCATGTCCTTGAAGGTTGAGAGAGGGGGCCAAGGAGAGAAAGACCTTGAGCTGCTGGAAGACTGACAGGGACCCCATCTCTCCTGCCTGTGCACTGACGTGTCTTACCGGCATCCTTGTCCATTTTCTCTCACCCACACTTGATCAGTGACACGTACTTGCGGAACCCTGAGATTCCCACTCAGTGGCTTTCATGGCAGTCTCCCAATGGACATTATTTGTTTGTCAAGCTGTTTTTCCACCCCCATCTGCATAAATCCCCCCCATCAGATACCCCATGCTAAAAGGCAAAAGCTGGGCAGAAAGAGTGGTTGCTTGTCTTCTCCCTTCCCACCATATCCGAGCTGAATTCTTTATAGGAGTCATCAGTAATCCTTGACTATAATATAGTGATGATTCATTTATGAATTGTCTTCGTTCAGCAACAGAAGTTCTTTTATGTTTGTACGCTGCCTGATCAGACTTGTACTGCCAAAATGTGTACTTCTCAAATGCTGGGTTTTATGTGATAGATTCAAAATTGCCCTTCAAGGCTTTTAAAGCTTCTCCGGCGGGGTCGGGATGCTTATGCTATTAAAAATTTCCATTCTGAAGAGGTCTCTCCGCTGCATACATAACCTGTCCTTAATTCTTTCCTGTGTTTAGAATTCTCAGTCTAATTTCCCTTCCTATTCTTTGAACTGTTCCTCCGTCAGCTCTCCAAGAGGCCAGTTTTTGAATGGCCTGCTTTACATCTGCTTCTTGCACTCTCCTCTCCTGCTGGTCCTCCTTTCCCGCCTTCAAGTAATTCCCCCTGGAGGCAGGAGTCCTTTAGGGTGATGAGAATTTGGTGGGGAGCCAGTAACAGAAAGAAAGCATAACAAAAGGAAATTGAGAGCAAACATTGTTAGAATGAATGGATGGATAGCCATGAAAGAAACTCCCAACACCTGGGAAATGGGAGATGCTACAGTAGAAAAGTATGTATGTATGTATGTATGTATGTATGTATGTATGTATGTATGTATGTATGTATGTATGTATGTATGTATGTATGTATGTATGTATGTATGTATGTATGTATGTATGTTTACACACACACACACACACACACACACACACACACACACACATACACACAGCCTTGCCCCATTAGTGCAGAGCATTGTTCTCTGTGGTAGACAGATGTTATAAGAAAAATCAAACACAAGATCACAACTTAAAAAAAACAAATAGCTGAGAGCACAGAGCCATGACGGTGTGAGCACTAAGCAGTCAGGTCATGTCGCAAATGAGATTCATTAGAGGGCCCAATGGCTTGCTCCCAAATTCTCACCACCCTAAAGGACTCCTGCCGCTTAGCTGAAGACGGGAAAAGGGGGCTGGCAGGAGAGCTGAGCTGCATCTTAAGCATCCTCTTGAAAATCAACTGGGAGGGAGCCAGGCCCAGCTCAACCGGGGGCCAGTTCTACAGTGCTGGTTCCATTGCCCAAAAGGTCCAACTGATGTTCTCCTGGCCTCCTGCGGTGTGGCAGCCTGCAGAAGCATGGCCTGAGCGGATCTGGTGGTATGAGTAGATGATTTTGGGGAAGGACATACCAACAGGTTAGAGGTTAACAAACCATGAAGGGATTTATAGGTTGTACAAAGGGGCTATACTACATCAGAAATTTTGAATGGAGTTAAGATATCATCAGGGTAATGAAGTGTTGTGAAACATTGGCACAAGCTTGTTTATTTGGTGTCATGGTTTGGGTGTTGTTGAATTGGATTAGTGAGTCTTGAGTGCTGATCTCCCTTGAATGCTGAGCCTTATTGAGTGACGCTGGACCAGGCAGGATCTCTCATTCTAACCTACCTTACATAGTTGCTACAAGGATAAAATAAAGAAGAGGTGGGAGTGGGGTGCGAACTGTCTGTGTTGAGGGGAGGCAGAAAAAAAGGGAGAAAAAAATGCAGGCTCACCTCCGTCTGCCGTCAGAGCAGCCCCGTAGGGATTCCTGTCTGTTAAAGGGGCGGCAGGGACAACAAAAACAAACAGAAAGTGAGGAGAGCCCGGCATCCATAGCTTTACAATCCACATCGGATTTTTTTTTTTTTACCTCCGGAGACCAGGTACTTGTAAAGTGTGCTGGGGTGCGCTTAAGTGGGCGTGGGCGCACTTTATTTTTTTTTAAAGTCCGCTGCTGGTGGGAAAACAATTTTATGCTCTGGACCTGCAAGTGTTTTGCAGCGGATTTTAGGGGTCGTATAAAAGGGCTCCGAGACATGTGCACCCCCTGTGGCGTAAACTCTCTCCCCCTTCCTCCTTCCAGTGGCATCGTGCCAGGGTGGCTGCGTGGAGGTCGATTCCGAAACCGAGGCAGTTGCTGGCATGGACTTCAGGATCCGGTGCATCTCTTGTAAGAAGCGCAGCGAGACGGAGGCGGAAGCCTTCAACGAATGGTTCTTCAAGCAGAAGGGGACGGAGGAATTTGTCAAGGTGTGTTTGGTGGTGATGGAAGGGCTTCAAAGAAAATGGAGGCGCATCTGTGAACTCAGGCATGTGACTGCGGAAAGAAGTCCAGTTCCCCCACGTGGATCCTGAAAGCGCCTGTGTGGCCTTGGGCAAGCTGCATGGTCCCAGGGCGCCCCTCCCCCCAGAAGAAAGCAACATGGGCTGTTTTATGCCTTAATTTATGCAGCCTACACATGACCACCACCACCACCCCCAGCAAAATCGGTTTACTGACATTGGGAGGATGTAAAGTAGAGTCAGCCTGGAGCCAGCTACCTGAACCCAGGACTGAAATCGGGTCACGAGCAGAGTCTTAACCGTGGCACTGCTCCTGTTCTGGTTCAGGAGTAGGTGGGAGAAGGATGGGATGGGAAGTGAGGAAGACCTGTTGGTCCGAGTAAGTAACAAATGAACACAAAATGGCACGTTGTGCCCGTCTTTCTCTATATTGCTTTTTATTTTATTTTTAAGCATTTTTTTAAAAAAAAATAGATAATGAAAAGGACACAAACTCAAACAAAACAATAAAAATTGAGACATACACTACAATGCACTTATTAAATATTCTTCCAACTTCAGTACTGTGGGATGGGGTGGGGGAGGCAGCTCACAGTGAATCTGGAGTGTATGGAAGATAGGTCTGCAAAGTCTCTAAATTAGTCCATATTTGCCTTAACAGCTTACACAGTTATCGGAGACATGAGACAAAACAAACTGTGAATACTCAGGTACTCCATGTTCCAGGGGCTATTTTTACTAACTGCATCAATGATTAACCATTTTAGATAAAAGCACCTGTATGAATAATGTTTGAGAGAGAGACAGAGGCAGACAGAGACAGACAGAGACAGACAGACAGACATCTTCTTCTTCTTCTTCTTCTTCTTCTTCTTCTTCTTCTTCTTCTTC
>JAHTLZ010000008.1:7854334-7878104 GCA_023846285.1 Phrynocephalus versicolor
TCTTCTTCTTCTTCTTCTTCTTCTTCTTCTTCTTCTTCTTCTTCTTCACCTTGGTGTTTTTGAACTGTGATTCCCAGAAGCCTTCACTACCACCAGTGCTGGTCAAGCTTTCTGGGAATTGCAGTCCAAAAACCCTGGCTTACTCAGGGTTGGGCACCACTGATGTAGCCAACCATCCCAGTTATGGAATCCTAGAGGCCACCATTGGAAAAGGAATTCTCTCTGCCCATCCCTGTTCCTGTTCTGGTTCAGGATGTGTGATATCACACATATGTGTGATTCATCCAGACAGGACAGGTATTTATTCTTAAGTTGCCTGCTCAGTTAACAAAGCCTGCCTCCTGCTTGGATTCTACCTGAGTTTAATCAGAGACAGTCAATCAGAGATTGATTTACTTGTCAATTTCGCAGAAGGCAATAACATTTTAAAGCAATGGCCACCTAGTAGGGAGACTCTCTGTAAGGTGTTGGACTAGTTGACCTTGGAGTTCATTTTGAGCCAGCTAATTTGATTCTTCTTAGTGTTTTGACAGATATAACCTAAAGTAAATATGCTTGTATTTGTGACAGATTTTTCTTAGCTCTGGATCAATGTACCTGACACCAACATAATCTTAGAACTCACTGGTGAGACCGAGCTAAGGTCAGGGTGTAACTTGGTGTAATTGCTGGTTCCCAATCTACTAGACAAGAAGTGACATACAGTATACTGTAGGGATAGCCAGTAGGTAGCTCAAAGACTGGATTTGCAACCTCTCCAATTCAACCTGTGGCACAGTTCTGGTTTATTTCAAAAAAAAGTTTCCATTGGATTTCCATAGAATCTAACCCCATTCTCCCTAAAATTACACATCAAATCTGTTGTCTCTTGATAAAGTCACCCATTATCAAACTTTTTTAAAAAATTGATTCCATATGACTTTTCCTTCCTTCCTTCCTTCCTTCCTTCCTTAAGAACATAAGAAGAGCCCTGCTGGATCAGGCCAAAGGCCCATCTAGTCCAGCTTCCTGTATCTCACAGTGGCCCCACCAGATGCGTCTGGGAGCACAGGAGACTAGATATCTATGTCCTGATACCACTCCCCTGCAACTGGTCCTTGAAGTACCCCAGTTTTAAGCCTGGAGATTTCACATCCCCATCATGGTTTGTAATCTGTGATGGACTTTTCCTCCAGGAATCCATCCAATCCCCTTTTGAAGGCATCCAGGCCAGATGCCATTACCACCTCCTGTGGCAGCAAGTTCCACAGACTAACAACACACTGGGAGAAAAAAAACATTTTCTTTTGTCTGTTCTTACTCTCCCAGCCCTCAATTTAGTGTATGTCTCCTCGTTCTGGTATTTTGTGAGAGGGAGAAGAGTGCCCTTCTATCCAGTTTACTCATGCCTTGCATTATTTTGTACGTCTCAATCATATCCCCCATCCGGCGCCTTCCTTCCTTCCTTCCTTCCTTCCTTCCTTCCTTCCTTCCTTGGTACACAACAGTCAAAATATATCTGTGGGAAAACACAGAAAATTAAGACATTATCGTCAAACCAGGATTAAACCAAAACATGAGTTAAGAAAGACAGGCAGGAAAATCCATTGGCTGGAAACAGAGACTAAAATGCCCTCTCCTTGGTGCTGACGGCAGTGGGTCTAAAAGGCCTTTCCCAGACGATGCAGCTCTGTTGTTGTACCGGGGTGGGGAATATACAGCATGGCTCATTAATTTGGGTGAGTTTCTTGTCATCCTTGAAATCCCATGTAGCCCCCTTCCTTTGGCCCTGACTCTGATGTGGCCTTTGCATGCCTTTCCTCCAGATCATTTATTACGACGCAGAGACCAAGCTCAACGTATTGGACGACCGCTTCGTAGATCTGGTGGCGTGGGAAGGCACCAGCAGCGGCCCTGACTTGCAGGAGCTCTCCATTAGGCTGCTGAACGTGACCTACGACCAAGAGGGCGAGTACATCTGTAGCGTCAACCGCACCCTCCTTTATGCCAACGACTTCACACACAACGTCTTGGTCAAAAAGACCATACATGTGGACGTGGTTGACAAAGGTAAATGGAGACCTAGGGGAAGGAGTTGGGATTGGGTGCCAGGGGGTGGGGAGCAAGAAATATTTGTCAGGTTGCAGAAAAGTGGAGGGCTTGAAACGTAAAAGGCCCTGCTCAATTGCATCAAAGGCTCATCTCACATGGTTACCTCAATCTGCTGGACAGCTCAGTGGTTTAGGTATCTGGCTGTGGAGCCAGAGGTTGAGAGTTTGATTCCCCACTGCCTCCTGAAGAGAGGCCGCTGGACTCACTTGGCAATTTCACTTAGTCTGCGTAAGAACATAAGAATGTAAGAAGAGCCATGCTGGATCAGGCCAGAGGCCCATCTAGTCCAGCTTCATGTATCTCACAGTGGCCCCACCAAATGCCTCTGGGAGCGCATGAGACTAGATTTCTGTTTCCTGATCCCACTCCCCTGCATCTGGCCCTTGAAGTACCCTAGTTTTAAGACTGGTGATTATGCATCTCCATCATGGTTTCTAGCCAATCCCCTTTTGAAGGCATCCAGGCCAGATGCCATCACCACATTCTGTGGCAGGGAGTTCCACAGACTAACAAGAAAAATCCATTGCCATGCCCTTCTCTTCTGTATTGTGCCTCAAAATATCCCATTCTCTTGAAGGATAATAATTTTGTGCTTCCTCATCCTGGTGTGCAAAGGTAAGACAGATAAGGATTTATATCATGCAATCCACCTTAAGCCTGATCAGCTAAAATGCAAAGCTGAAAAAACTGCACTAAAAATTCAGATGCCATTTGAGGCAGACAGTGTTCCATCTCTGGCGATCAATAGGGGTGAATGACTCAAAATACGATATAAAAATAGCTTTGATAGGACTCCACCAAAAACAGCAATGACACTCACTTCCTCTCTGCCAAATCACGCTGGGGAATAAATAGTCTTAAGCAATGGGTGCTGTGACTTTAATCGGACTGTGTTTCCAGTTGAAAACATATCAGCTTCAGTTAATTCATCCTTTATTTATTTATTTAGAAATTTTTTTAGCCACCCCACTACCAAGTGGTCTCTGGGCAATATTACAGCCAATGCAGCCTGCTGTAGGTTGAAATTCACTGCACATGTATCTGGAACCTAGTTTCTTGGCACTTAAAACAAGCACAGATCTTGGTCAGTGGTCTTTTTACGCTGGGCAAAGTCACTCTCTGTTCTTGAGTCTGCTAAGAGGGGCAGGGACTCAAAGGCTATATGAACAAACATGCATTTCAGTCTGTAATTTCCATAAATCCTAGCCAGTGTCTGGGGATAATGGAGCTTGTTGTTCAAGACAAATGGCATGGTTCTTGCTTCAGAACCATGAAACAAAAAAGTGCCCTGCTGCAGCCAGAGGTCTGTTTATGTTTGCTGCACTAATCCAGTCCTTTCAGTACATGTTGCTTTATGTGGCCGCACCAAAGTGTTGATGGCCAATAGTTGTTAAAAGTGGCCACACCAAAAAGTTGATGACAGGAAGTTGGACCTTTTTGGTGGCAGTGGCCCCAAGTCCTTGGAATAAATTATCAACTGAGATATGCCAGGCTCCTCCCTGCCTGATATTCAGGGAATGGGTGAAACAGAATTTTCGGAGCTGTCTTCAACCAACAATTGCTCCTGAATGTGAATTTTAATCCTCCCTCTTTTTGTCTGAATTTTAAACTTATATATTTAGACTGCCGTATTGTCGGATGTATTATGTTATAAGGAATTTTATGGGTTTTAAATGTTAACTTGTAGACTGTCCAGTGAAGTGCTTGCCCTAATGGGGTAGTATACCAACCAACCAACCAACCAACCAATCAAATAAAACTGTCTACCAATATTAGTCAAGCTGTATATGAATCAAAAAGAATACTTCCCAAATCTGGATCTCAAGAGTTTGAGAGACTGCAATTTCCAGATGCTCCAGAGAGAATAGTTAGGTCTTGTACAACTTCTAGTCCAGCAGCACCAGGAAAGCCGGGTTGAAAAATGACTCTCCCAAATAATAACCTTAGAACTACAGAACACGAAAGGACCCTATGGGTCATCAAGTCCACTCTCTGCTAAGGGGAATCAAACTCCCAATCGCTGGCTCTGTAGTCAGCCGCCTAAACCACTGAGCCATCCATCAAAGGAGGATCAGTCTGCACGATAGAACCACGTGACCCCAAACCTGGTGTCTTTTCTTTTTTAAAAAAGGACGGTAGAGCCAAACTAAGCAGACACGGCTGTGTGTGCGGTACATTGGCGTTCCTCTCTTCTCTTCCACAGCCAATCGGGACATGGCGTCCATTGTCTCTGAGATCATGATGTACGTTCTGATTGTTGTCCTGACCATCTGGTTGGTGGCTGAGATGATCTACTGCTACAAGAAAATTGCGGCAGCGACGGAAGCAGCGGCTCAGGAAAATGCGTAAGACGGGTGGGACGAAACGGGAGCTAAACGGCTGGATTGGGAAATCCAGGAGGGGTAGACAGCTGTAAAGGCCCACGTGGGTAGTGGTAGGGGCAGGGGATGGTGATCCCCTTGTTCCGGTCTTACTACACTCGGACCAGCAAAGTGGTCTTCCAGTTACACCACTGCCCTTTTCCACCAGCGTGATTATCTGATAATAGTAGTAGCATTAGATTGTTGGATTCCTTGGTTCCTTCTAAGGCACATCTGTACACATACACCTATGTCCCCTTGAGGTCTCTTCCAACTCTATGATTCTATGAAAGGCCACAACTGAAAGGCTGTGAGGCAGAGTTAAGCCTCGCTCCAGCCATGCTTCCTGTTTCCTGCAGTATTAACTGGATTTTTTTCTGAGCAAGAATCTAAGTGGAATTGGACCTATTTTATGTTATACAAACCGTTTGTTATATGAGCGTCCACTTTATTTTGTTTTTATTATACTGTTGTGTTCTAGTTTTTTTTAAAATACAGTGGACCCTTGTATAACAGGGTTTGTATAACATAGAATCTGTACAACATAAAAAAACTCTGGAGATAGGGGAGATTTGCTTATCAGAATCGTCTATGGGGCGAATCCGTACAACATACAAATGGTCGCGATTAGGGATTACTCTGTTTTCAATGCATTCCTATGGGAAATTTGTATAAAGGAAAATTTGCTTAACAGATTTTCATTTGGAATGAATTAATTCCTTTATTCAAGGTACCACTGTACATTCCTTTGTTACTTGTCATGTTATCCTATGTTGTAAACTGCCCAGAGTAGCCTTTGGGCTAGATGGGTGGCATAAACATCAAATAAATAAATAAATAAATATGGTCCTTCAAATAGCCTGGATCCAAGCTGTATGGAACCTTGCGTGTAGTTTGTTTTGCACTGAAAACAAACTAATAACAACCTCCTGGGTTATCCGGATCTGGTGATCTCGGTTTCCTGCATCGGTTCCATCACAGCTTCACTCCAGGGCATTGTGGGAAATTAAAATGGCACTGTGCCCCCAACAACAACATTCTAATGACCACCAGGCGGTGCTATCTGGAAGCCATCTTTTATCTTGGGCATTGTGGGAAAATGGAGCCAGCCACTCATTGAAGTGCCAAAAACCCCTCAGCGTTGTTTCTTTTCAGAGAGGGCTGGGATAGATTTCAGCAACCAGCCATGCCAGCTCTCAGCAGCCACCTGAGGGGCCTAGGGTAGGCGACTTGAGTTAAGCCAATTACTCATGTATTCCTGCTTTCCTGCTCTTGTCTTTCAACAGCTCTGAGTACTTGGCAATCACATCAGAAAGTAAAGAAAATTGTACAGGAGTGCAAGTGGCTGAATAGCCCACATAGGGCCATCAGCGGGCACAAGGATTCCTGGATGACAGGTAACTGTGTCTTCCTTTTGTTTTTCTTGTTGTTGTCAGTCCCTCGATGTGCATGGAAATTTGCATAGTACTGTGTAGCGGATGCAGAAGAGAAGGCAGAATTTAGTGGGATTGCCAGTGCAGCAGGAAGAGACAAGGGTAGAGGTGGGCACGAACCAGAAAACCCATGGTTTGGCTTGCGATTTTAGGATGCTGACCAGGCCACCCCTGGGGCCGGATCAGCACTCCTTTTTTTAATTTTTATATGATTTTTATTTTTTCAAGCGCCAACTGTGCAGCCCCTGGGGCCTGGTCAGTGCTGTTTTTTTTAATATATTTTTTTCAATTTTAGGGCACCAACCCGGCCACCCCGGGGCCGGGTTGGTGTTCCTTTTTTATTTTTATTTTATTTTATTTTTATTGTTTTTTATTTTACTGCCGATCACGTGGCTGCTCTACGGCTGTAGCATGGCTGTCACCTTTTTTTTTCCTGGTCGCCGTCCCAGAAGCCAGGAAGACCAGACCTCTGGACCAGCACCAGGTAGGAGACATCTCTGCCCCCCATTAACGAACCAAACCGAACCGAAGCAATTTTTTTCATTTCGTTTCATTTCATTTTAAATTTACCCCTAGGTTCGTTATTCGTTTCATTGTGTAACAAAACGAATAACGAATAATGAAACGAACTAAAAGTTCATTTCGTGCCCATCTCTAGACAAGAGGAAGGCAGACCTAAATGAGGAAAGAGAATTAAAAAGGAGCAGATGCAAGAAGAGTGCAGTGCCATGAACGGAAGTCTTGAGAAGAGCACAATCTGCTCTCCAAAATCAAAGAGCCTGGTTCGTGCTGTCGTGAAACCTCCATGCAACAAAACCAACCTTTCTGTCCTATTGATTTATATATGTAGCTCTGCTCTGATATAGACCAGATTTGTTTTTATTTTTTAAAATCCAGCTCTAACATATTGTGGTTGCATGCAGTTGACGGGCCGCAACTGTTGCAGAGTTTTGAATTCCTGGTAACATTCTTGTCACTACGCAGCAGAGATCCACAGAAAAGAATAGTTACAAGTTCCCCAGATAGTCCACTCCTTTCTCATGAACTTAAGGTCTTTCAATAACGTACTCTGGGGCATTTGTAGGAGAAAAAATAAAAACATGTCACAGATCTGCGAACAGATCAACAGCAAACAACAGACTACGGAGAGGAAATACAATACTGAGCAGAGAGGTGGGGCTGTCTTTGAAATCAAAGCCTGCTAGGAATTATTGATTATTGCTGGATAGGTGGTCAGTCTCTCCAGCCCGAAAATGTCCCTCCCTGTCACTCAAAGCAGAGATAGCATTTTTTTTTCTTTTGGCCCGGCCTACATATGTTGCCTGCTTGGACTGCTTTTGTGATTGTGCCTGTTTTTAGTCTTTTTCTTAATTTTTTATGTGAACTGCCCTGAGTTCTCGCTCGGGAAGTAGGAGCGGTATATAAATCTGAAAATAAATAAATAAATAAATAAAATTCAAGCAGCAGCAACCTTTGATGGAAAAGGTTAAGTAGCTTTCTGGGGTTGTCTTTCTTGCATTGTCTAAGGTGGGCAAAGTGGCAATGTTCTGTTTTTGAGGAAGATTGCCAGCTGCATCTATCTAACTACCTATAGACAGGGAAGAACTTGGTGGACATGGCTGTTCCGTGGAGCATGGCCCGTTGTCAGGAATGTGGCATCTCTCGAGCCTTTCCCCCAGTCCACTGTTATGTGATATACTCCACCCAGACAATGCTAGCTTCACATTTTGGTGGATTTGGAGGGCATAGTCTCTGAAGTTGTTCACGACACTGTTGCAGCTTCCTCCTAATATATATATAGGCACCCATTAAATTTTGATTTGATTTGGTGTTTGATTTGTATCCTATCCCCCCCCCCCACTTCACAGTGGCTTACAGTGTAATTGACAAGAAAATCCAATTTGAAGTAAATATGTTCTGAATATTGAGAGCACTATTAAATCAGATACCATACTGAAGCAGACTGGAGAGGCCTCCTGTTCATCAGGAGCTGCTCTTGTCTTCATGTCTGGTCAAGGCACAGTTACTCAGGAAGATCAGGTGAACAGGCAGGGTGAAAGCAGCAAGGAGAACTGGGAGAGCCTAGGGGTCTCCAGAGGTTGACCACTGTCCCCTGGATGAGACTTGGACATCTACAGGGTCTCCTGGCCCTGCAGAACTCCTAGGAGGCTGGAAAGAGCTGGGAAGCCTAATTCCAGGTTATCTTGAGTAAGGAGCTTTCTGGAGCAATGGTTAAACTGCTGCACTGCCGTCAAGACTCTGCTCATGACGTGAGTTTAATCCCACGGAGCAGGTTCGAGGTTGACTCAGGCTTCCATCTTTCTAAGGTTGCTAAGCTTGCTGGGGTGGAGGGAGGGATGTCTGAACTCCCTAACAAAATTCTAAACCAGCTGGAGAGTGTTGTAAATGCTATAGAATTCCATATAAGCAGCACATGTTGCTTTTATTCCACTGCCGTGAGGTTGATCTAATGCTGCTTTGGTTACCATTGTTCCAGGGATGAGGCATCGACGAGGAGCGGAGGAGGGGGAGAAGTGTGACTCAGCAAGAGGCATCCGCAGCACCTGAGAAGCGTGGAACAGGAGCCAAGCAGCCCCTTCCCCCAATGCACGGCCTTCTTTCCGTAACAAAAAAGCATGCCATTTCAATAACAAGGGAGCCCGTTGTCTGATCCAGCCACCCCGGGACAGACACACGTGTTTCTATGGGGGAGGGTGTTTTTTCCTTCAGGCAGGGGCACCTTGCTCGCTTTAGACACATCCTTTGCACCTTCTCGTGAGCGAGGGTTGCCCCCCCTTGCCGTAATGCATGAAGGGGAAGTGGCATGGCGGCTTGCTCACGCAATGCAAAAGCTTTTTGGGGAGTGGGGGGTGCTTTCCCTCCCCTTCCCCTACCGTGGCCCTGTGCCAGCCTGAGGCCTCCTTATTTTTAATGGCACTTGCGCTTTCTCGGTTTTTGCACATTTCCTTGCGCTTTGAGGGCTTTCTTTCGGGAGGGGGGGTTTCTTTTTTACGCTACCAGCACTTTTTGTGGGTCTGAGGAGAGGAGGACCCAGTGGTTGGAATGCTTTGCCCTGCTTCTCGCCCTACACGTTGGAGGCCAGTCCCTCCCTCAGCTTCCCGTGTAGGTCTATGGTGGACAAAAGGGTTCAAGATGTCACTCACGAAATGTCGCCTAGGCGTGACCTCCGAAGGGGGACATTAAAATGTGGACACGATATCCTAACATGCCAATGCCTTTCATGAGTGAAAAGTTGAGCACCAACGCGGTTATGGATTGTGTGATGCTTCCAAGGCCTGTCCTGACTGAAGTCGGCCATTTTGTTTTCTGATAGGCTTTCCCTCAAAGCTTTCACCTTGATGGAGAGTTTGCTTTGCTCAGGACATCTTGCAAAAGGGAGGGAGCACAAAGTGGATCAGAAGGGAAGCATTTGGATCCAAACATTGCTCCTTTCCCCCCTCTTTATCCTGAAATTTATTACAGTTGCACCCCTCAGATCCATTCCCCTGGCTCCTGTCTTTGGTACCAACTCATTCTCGCTATGAAGCCTACATGTATTTCCCCATCTTGGATCCAGGACCACCTAGCCAGGCTGTTTTGGGCTCATTGGAGAAGACTGTGTCCTTCCCTCTCCTCAGACCTCTGGAGCTGGTCTCCCTCAGGGACCAGTTGCCACCACAATAGAATAGGGTTTGTTCATAAATAAAGATGATTGAATTTCACCTCCTTTGGCTGGACTGTAATTCCAGGGAGTGGGGAAGGGTGCAGTGCCTAGATGCATACAAGTAATACAAGGACAGTGGAACAAAACAACACAAAAACAACACAATGGCTGGGTAATAGGCCTCAGGGTAGAAGACAATGGGATATGGGTTTGAGAGCAAGAAGAGGTAATGGAGAGGTCAGAGGCCTTTCCACTTGGAAAAGCCACTATCTCTAATTCCCATTAAATGAAGGTGCCCCATATGGGCATTCATTTGTAGTAATTGCCTTGTTACTATCTTACATCCCCTTGTCTTTCCTGAATAGTTCGTGCATGGGGAATGTTAGGAAGTGCAGTTGAGTGACAAGACATGTGCTTTGCACATTGCAGGACCCAGATAAAATTGCCAGCCTTTGCAATTAAAATGATCTCTATCATCAGGGAGCCTATATTTTGTGGAGTTACAAGGACTGGACTGAAACATTCTGTTGTCAGAAGCAAAGAGCAAAATGGACCCTTTTCTATTTCATTTGCGGAAGCTGGCAACTGAACTTTGTTCCAAAATTGGCATTGGCTGAAATCCAGTAGAAAATTACAACTAGGTAGGACCACTGAATCAGCAGTGAAGTGTTGAGTCAGTGTTTCCATAATTCCCACATAAATCTTATGAGACTGCTTTTTTTGCCTATTGCATGGGTTAGTGACCCAACCCGACCCGTGATAATTGAAAATCCGCAATATGTGGATGCAGGTCAGGTCGCCCCTGGGGCGCCTAGGTGGCGGCTCTTGTACTTACTGGAGGCCTCAGAAATGATTTTCGGTGATTCGGAAGTCACTTCTGGTTTGCAGGGAGGCCCTTTTGGGGCCTCCAGAAGAACTGGGGAGGCCCTCGGGGGCCCATTCGGGACAGCACCAGGTTGGGGGAAAGTATGGGAAGCCTGAAACAAGCCTTTCCCCCCTTAACCCAGGCGGCCTTTTTTCAAATACTGTGGTCCCGGGATATAGCGGGACCGCAGTATATGAACCGCGAAAGGGAGTGGGACCACTGTACTCCAACACTGGAGGCATTCGAGAGAAATTTTGGAGAACCATTTGGCAGAATTGTAGTCTACAACCTCTGGAAACAGCCAACTTGCCAACATCTACATTACAGAGCTCTTAGCTGATAGGGACTCAAGGTAGCATTGGAATGGCTGTATCCTCTGTTGATGCAAAACATAGTTTTCTGACCCCATCCTGTGGCGAGATATCAAACTGCACTCATTACTATTTATATATTTATTGGGTTTTTTGTACTGCTCATCTGAGTGGGTTCTGCAGATAAAAACATATAAAAACAACCATGACCTTTCTCAAATTAGACCTATAATCCAATATATATAATCAGAATGGTATGAGGTCCCTGCCTTGCACAGAAGACCTCCAATGTCCCTTCCAACACAACAGTGACAATGGGCGTTTATACACGACCCCTGAACTCCACCGCAAATGGCTGCAAGCTCCGGAGCTTAAAAATGTTTCCCCACCAGCTCCGGAGTTTGCAGACAATTAAGTGTGACCCCGCCCACCTAAGCGCGACCCAGCACACTTTTCTTGTACCTGCTCTTGGGAGGTGAAAAATATTTGATGCGGATGTGCTGGGCTCTCCTCGCTTCTTTTTGTTTTTGTTTTTTGCCTCCCGCCCCTTTAAGGGCTCCCTGGCAGCTTCCACCAGCACCGGGAGGTAAGGCTTTATTCTTTTGTCCCTTTTTTTCCTCCCTCCCCTCACGCAGCCAGCAGCCAGGAAGTACGGAGGGGTGGAGACGCACGAAGAGCGACAAACCCCTAAGATCTCTGGTCTGAATTTAAGGGGCCAGTAGATCTTAGGGGTCGTGTAAAAATGCCCAATGTCAGAAAAAAAACCAAAATAATAGTACAGATATAGTAGGCTATCATGAGCAGAGGATATCCTGGAAATCTGACAAGCTATGTTTTTATCAGCTTTCAGAATGCTAGGAGGGGTCTGGCACACATCTACTGGCAGGATATTCCATAGTGTGGTGGCCAACACCAAGAAGGTCCAGTTCCTAGTAATAGATTTCTGGGCTTTCCTCGGGGTGGCAATTTGCTGCACAAAAGCTTTGGAGGGTCAAGTGGCATGGGTGGACAATCTCAGGGAGAGTTAGTCTTACAACCATATAGGTGTTGGTGGGAAATTCTGAGAGCCGTCAACTCAAACAAGGAATGCTTCAGACTTCTATATAAGTAAGCTCCTTAAATCCCGAACAAAATTAAAAAGGATGGATTCCATGTTTTTTGCTTTTTTTGTTTTTACCACACACAAATTCAGAAATGTATCAACATTTTATGTGCTGTGTGCCATCAAGTCCCTTCGAAATGGTGAGGACCCAGTAGCGTGTTTGAAGTATGTAAGATATTTCAAGAAGTTGTTTTCCATTGGCACTATCTAATGAGTTTCCATTCCAAGCAGAGTTTTTAACCCTGGTCTCCTGAGTCCCAGCCTGACATTCTATCCACTGCATCACACTGGCTTGTAGACAAAGCATCTATTGACATTCACTAGGAAGTAAATCTCAACATAAGTTTGTGTGTGTGTGTGTGTGTGTGTGTGTGTGTGTGTGTGTGTGTGTGAGAGAGAGAGAGAGAGAGAGAGAGATGCAGGATGTCCATTGATCTGAATCTATCCAATTCCTCTTCTCTACACACGAGTGAATATCCAGGTGATCAGTTCATGAACTTTTAATTAGCCAATATGAAATGGTGTTGAATGCCTCTGTCCAACTATCAGCCTTATTCTTTACTCTGTCATGGGTTGTTTGGCTGCTGAAGCAAATTCAGTTTTCCTCCAGGGTAAGGAAGATTGACGGGGTAGCCATAATTATATTCTACTCAGACAAAAAGCACAGAGAGGGAACGGTGAGTGTAAACTGAAACCTAGCCCAATCAAAGGGAGACCTTGAGTGGCAAGCTAAGGTAAGGAGCTGGAGAGGTTCCCACAAGGAATCCAGTCTTTGTCCCGCTTTCACACATTCTTTTAGGTCATTTGTTTTCACCATAGCCCAAAGGTGGCTATAATAATGCAACTTTCCCATAATTGTCTCACATGTTAATACTGATAGCCTTACATAAAAGCTTAGGTACATTTGTCTAAAATTCAACAAAGGGCTAACATTATGCTGTAAGTTTACCTTGCAATGGAATGTTTAAGCCTGAATCCAAATGCAAGTCTTAACTAGAATAGACCCAGTGCATGAATGGTATTTCCACAAGCATGAACTCCCCATTTATTAGATCGAGTGGGGACTACTCAAGCTGAGAGTATGATCGTATGAGAAAAGGGATCGCAATCTGGACCACTACTGGGTAACCGGGCAGAACCATATGATTGTCCACTGCCTGACCAAGAATAACCATGTCCCATATGGGAAGCATTAAACAGACTGCCCGCTAGGGTTGGAAGAGCAAACAATAATCTGAAAAAAATGGGGCTTCTCTATAGAACAGTGGTGGTGAACCTTTGGCACTCCAGGTGTTTTGGACCACAACTCCCAGAATTCCAAGCCTGTATTACCAATGAGAAAGGACAGTGGGAGTTGTGGTCCAAAACATCTGGAGTGCCAAAGGTTCGCCACCACTGTTATAGATGCCTTGTGCGAATGTGAGCAAACCATCTCATACATGTTACGATGCATGCAATGCCCTTCAACATGCATGGAGGAAGCCCTTATGTTGGCAAAAGGGAATGCTGCTGATGTGGCCTGGCATTGGATGAATGCCATGTAGTTCAGAAAAAAAATCTGATTCATTTTATATACCTTTTTAGATGTAATGATTATATTACTTACAGTATATTCTGCTTCGTAGGGTAAGTTTATATGTCAATATACACATTCTCCTTTGTATAGAACTATATTTTTGTCTAAAATTGTTAGACTAAAAATTGGGGGTCGTCTTATACATGGAAGAAAGCTGAGGAGAGAACTGCGTGGTTGTGAAACTGTGATTTTGGGTTGGAAAAGTGGAGGTCGTCTTAGACATGGGGTGTCTTATAGATAGAAAAATACATTAACTTGGTGCTTCTGACAAGAATAAAGAGGGGGAAATCTCTACCACTAGGGGAGTGGTCTGATACTGTCTTTTCTCTGGTGCTCACCATACCGGTACCTACCTACCTACCTACTTAATATAGCACCCCAGTAGTGCAAAAATGGACCTGAAAATACATTCCATCCTGACCCCGAGCCATGTCCAAGCTGGACCTTTTCGTTCCATCTGGAGGGCTTCTACTTTTTGGCTGAACAAATTACCTGGCAAATTGAATAATCATTTTAAGGGAGATCACACCCATTAAAGTGACCCTTTCTGGTGCCATTAGGTGACCCAACTTTGCAGTTTTGAGACCCCAGTCTTCTCATCCAAGAAGAGCATGTGTTCTTTTACTTTTGGGACTCCTTTGCCTCCACCTGCATTCCCAGTCCTGCCGTCCCCGGCCATTTTAAGTTCTCTTGAAGGGAAGGGGCAATTAAGAAAGAGCCCAGCACTCACGCGCACGCCCATGGAGAAGCACACAGCCTTAAGTCATGAGGCTCATGGAAACCATAAAAGGGACTTGCAGTCAATAGTGGAAAGAAAGTTGGCAGAAGAGGTGTCCCTGAGGGCAAGAACTTGTAACAGGGAAGGAAGGGCACTGTGAGTTAATATGGTACCCTATTAAGTGCTGCAGGGAAGGTTTTGTTTAAATTCCGTTTCCTGCTCATTACAAACTCCAGTGCCTTGGTGATGATTAAGAGTCATGATGTGTAAACCACCTCTGCATTTGCAGGTCCACCCCATGTTCACACTCTTACTAAATAATTCCTCCCCCCAACCACAGTAGGTGCCAAAAACAGCATTTCTCTTAGCTGACATGACCCGTCACTACTCAGAGTCATTAAGAGAACCTGATCATTCATCCATTCACACCCTTTGAGCAGAGTACTCAAGCTGATTGACAATAATTCCAGCAACTTCATAGTAGAAGCCTTCCAACAAAGGGGGGAGTATCCTTTTATTGATGGCTCTGGACCATTTAAAATTGAGCCTCCCTTCCTTACAACAGAAATTGTTGTGAGAGAGCTGACTGAAAGGCAAACATATCAATCTGTGAGCCATCCGCTCTCTCATCTCTGGCAGAAAGATATGAGACAGTTTGTGCCATAGTACCCACAACTAGCAACCTCAAGACAACTCCCATTTAGACTTTCACTGGGGAGACTAAAGTGTTGAAGGAAGAGAGAACAGAGGATTTCCCTGGGGAGGGAAAAGATCTGACAACAGAAACAATCATAGGCAGAAATGGTCCTGGCAGGAAGGAAAAACTCAGAAGAGAATTGCCAATCGAAGTAGAAGGGAAGGGAAAGATGTGGAGGTAGAAACAGCGGAAGAGGTAAAGAAGGAAGAGGAGGTGGGAGAAGGGGAAATCAAGGCAAGAAAGAGAAAAAAAGACAGCCTGGAAGTGGAAGAACTGCCCCAGGTAGGGGATGGATCGAATGAGGAGACTCCTGGACTCATGAGACATTTTGTATGAAGCTCCCCATAGAAGAGATAGAGAAAAGGTAAAAAAAGTATGACCCCACCAAAACCATTATACTTGGGAAAAAGAGAAAGAACTGGTCCAGTTAGATGGACCAGAAGGGATAGAATTACATATTGACAAGAACCTTGGTTGGCAGATTCTTCCCAGTTTGTAAAAGGGGCAGCACAGGTGCTGCTGCTCTCGCCCCCTGCCTGCTCTGGGTCAATCAGCCACTCACCAGGCCCCGCATTCTTGGTTCCTCTACCTCCTCAACTGATTTTTCCAGCTCAAGCTTCTCTGCCCTTCTCCCTTCTCTTGGCTGATCTCCCAGTTAGAGAAAAGGGAAGGGTAGAGAAGCCTGTGCTCTTGCTCATGACTGGGAGATTAGCCGAGGAGATGGAAAAAGCAAGCAAGTTGGGCCTGGCCGACAGAGGAGCACAAGTTTATTCCAAGGGAGCAGGGCTTTGGAAGGCAAAGGAATTCTGGGAAGCAAATCTAACCTGGGAGATAAATACCAAAGGAGAACGGGATCTTGTGCTCCATGCATCGACCTGGTGTCGCACATCCCTTACACCGACTTACAGATCAGGGAAGGTTTGGTGGAGTGCCCAAGTTCAAGAAAGTTAAGAAATAGTTGGTTAAAGTTTCCTCCATTGCTGGATGAAGATGAGATTATTGTTAAAACTCATCAGTTCTGGTTAAATAAAAATACGTTAACAGCACCGACTGACTCCTCTTTTGTTACAATAAGAGGGAAAGGGGGCAACTGCTCACGATGAAACCTGAACCCAATCACAAATGCTCACTTCAAAGCCTTAAGTCTTGGCACCAGCAGTGACTGTTACATTTACACACTCACTCTTTCTCCTTCTGTCAAAATCAGAACCTGAAAATCTATTATTATTTTTTTGGATGACAGCACCCATAAATCTCCAGCCTACTATTTGTGCCTACTGAGAGATAGTGAGGGTTGTAGTGACTGTGTGTTACCAAGTGTTTGGCAAAGAGCAATTATGGGGAGCGAGCATGGTGGGGTGCCATCCTTTATTGATACGCTGCAGGTCCATTTAGGGGCCAGGAACAAAGATAGTTTTCTTCTGGGACTTCCTGCGCCGTCGCACGGTGACAATGATGGGTGACGGATCCAGCGGCATGCCTGGCACTGGAGGCAGCGTCCCAAACTGCAAGAAAGAGAGAAGTAAGGGTGTATTATAGAGAGTGACCCTGCACTAAGCAGCCTCTTAAGTGTAACCCGATAATGGTAAACCGCCCAGAGTGACCTCTGTTGCTAGATGGCATGGTATAGAAATCTAATAGATAGATGATAGATAGATAGATAGATAGATAGATAGATAGATAGATAGATAGATAGATAGATAGATAGATAGATAGATAGATAGATAGATAGATAGATAGATAGATAGATAGATAGATATGGGCACGAATAAAAAAATGGCATTTCGTTTGTCGTTTGTCGTTTAGGGGGTCTGTTTCAGTTTGTTTCCATTTTTCGTGAATTTTTTGCAAAAAATTTGTTTTCATTTTTGTTTGTTTTTTACCGCTTTGTTACCATTTATTTCATTTTTTGTGATTTTTTAAGCATTTAAAGCAGTTTAATGTATTGCCGTAACCAAAACGAAACAGACGACAAAATTTCTGGTGTTTCTGTTCGTTTCGTTTCATTTTAGAGACAAAATTAAATAATTCAGCAGCCACAAACAAGCTACTGTCACATCACAAATAGCAGCTGTGAAGCAAGCTATTGTCACAAATAGCATCTGTAAAGCAAGCTACTGTCACAAACAGCAGCCATAAAGCAAGCTACATTCTCAAAACAGCAGTCATAAAGCAAGCTACTATCAGGAAACAGCAGTTTGGGGGTGGGTGGGCAGCGTTCTCTCTTATCCATGGTTGTCATTATCCATGGGAAAGCCTGGAACCAATCCCCAGTGGATAGCGAGGTCCTACTGCAGTCAACAACAGTACTATATTCACCCCAAGTCTTTCATATCCTCTTCCCTTGTTATTATACTGTACCTTTTACATTGTTTTTCTTTTTTTTAAAAAAAAATCAAAATGTATCAATCTGAAATGTCAAGAGTGACATTTTGAGAACTTGAAAGCATTTGCAGTTCAGCCTAAGTTTCACCCTAGCGCTGCTTTATCATTTGCATTCATTTGTGGCTCTAGTTTTCTACTGCAGCCACGCACCCGCTCACACCAAGATGCAGCTATAAACGACCCTTCTAGAACAGGTATGCCTTTTGGCATCTTGAGAGGCGAATTTCTATGCAGCCTGACACGCAGGGCTGTGTTTACCTTATAGGGTGCGCTCCATTTCCCGGCTCCTGCCACGTTGAGTGCCCTCACGCGGATCAAGTACTCAGTGTCCGGAGTCAGATTCTCCAGGTGCTGTTCTGTCTGGGAGCAAAACCAGTGGATATCTTTGCCTTGACCATCCAGCCTGGCCTCTTGGAGTTGCAGTTCATAGAAGGAGACCAACTCCCCAGTGCAAGGCCCTGTCCAAGAGATCTGCCAGGGGTCGGGGAGGGGAGAGACAAGTAAGATCCTGTAGCCCAACAAAAGACTTGCTGCAGAGGACAATGGAAACTCTAGTTAAATGGTTAACACAAATCAGTGCAGGTGCTTTGGGCATTGAACTATTTTTCAGGGCACAACTACGACGGTTACTTCACGTCCCTTTCATCGCGGTTCGTGGTCACGCTTGGGACTGGTACCAGAAAATGTTACTCCACATCCATTGCATGACGGTGGAATCTCGTCCCGACCACGCCTCCTGAACTGGGATTTAAGCGTGATGAGCCATAGCTCTCCCTGACCTCGGGAATTCTCTTGTCCCGGTTCCTGTTTCGAGACAAGTGCCCATGAAGTAAGGCGCGTCATGCAGCCGATGCATTCTCCATCTAGTGGCAGGAATGCAAAGTTGCATTCTCCAGTACAAACCCAATGGTTTAAACAATGCATCGCAGAGAGATAAGAAGGCATAAAACCTCAAACTTTGCTGCTTAATGCATGAAAGACAAAGTTACAGAGAATCAAAATATCAAAAAATGGAAGGTCGGACCAAAAAAAAGGGGGGGAATGAAGGCGGGAAAGTACAGATATTGTCATGAAACGAGACGTGAAGTAACAGTCATCACGATACCATAAATCACACCTGTGGGTAAATGGAAACGGACAGAACCGGGACAAGACCACGTGACAGCGAATGACGTTATCAGGAAACGAACATAATCTCGGAACAAGGAAGGATGTGAAGTAACCGCCTACGAGGATTCCCATAATGTACACCTGCATTTCAAAATTCGCTGCTGCACCAAAGTGAAGGTTCTTAGCTCATTCTCTGTTATCACTCAACCAAGCCTAACAATTTTTAAAACGTACTTAGAGGCACTCTGATAAGAATTGTTCAGGTTTTATGCTGTTCTCTTAGTTACCAATCCTGCCTGAGAAGGGAAACATTCATTGGTTTTATCTTTTGCATTTTTCTTTGATTTTTATCTTTTGCACTTTTGCAAACATCTGCATGGGTCTGATATAAGAACTGTCTGGTAGAAGGAACCAGAGAATCTTTTCCTGTACTTTTCTCACCTGCAAGGACAACGCAATGTGTTCATAAGGCCTAACACACAATATTAATTGAGTTATCAGTGCAACAATAACAATTAGGACAAAATGGCTGCCTAGGAGGAATGGGTAGTGCAAATGAGTTCATTTTTTTTAAAAAAAACAACAACCTCCAAGCCTTGCCAAAATGTAACTTTTGCAAGCTCAGGGGATGGATGGGCCCTCAGTTACCAATAGGTCTCACCTGAGCGGTGATGCTGCTGACGGTGTGTTCATGAATGAAGGGCTGCAGGGGGAGTTCCACGCACACCGGTGATTCGGAGCCACTGTCGGAAACGCTGGTCTCCCCATCGCTCACGTCGAGGTCTACCGGGACACTTGAGTTGCTGCTCCTTTTAGGGCGGCTCGGGGGAGACTTGCGGGCATTCTTCTCTGGGATCAGGAACCCCGCCAGCAGGTCATCCAAGGTGTGAGGCAAACTGCTGGTTTTGTGGAGGAGGCTTTTTGAGTTCTCTGCACTACTTCTTGGGCTGGTGGTGGAGGTCTCGCTGCTTTCATTGGGAAGGTTCAAGTCACTTCTGTACAACTGATACTAATTGGTAGGGGGGGCGGAATTACTGTATTTTCCCAGCTATAAGATGCCCCCCACCATGTTTAAGACAACCCTCACTTTTCCAACCCAAGGATGTGGTGATGGCATCTGGCCTGGATGCCTTCAAAAGGGGATTGGACAGATTCCTGGAGGAGAAGTCCATCACAGGTTACAAACCATGATGGAGATGTGTAATCTCCAGGCTTAAAACTGGCGTACTTCAAGGACCAGATGCAAGGGAGGGGTATCAGGAGACAGATATCTAGTCTTGTGTGCTTCCAGATCCATCTGGTGTGGCCACTGTGAGATACAAGAAGCTGGACTAGATGGGCCTTTGGCCTGATCCAGCATGGCTTTTCTTATGTTCTTATGTTCTTATGTACAGTTTCTCAACCATGCGGTTTGCTTCCATTTATAAGACAACCCTCAATTTTAGTCTAACAATTTTAGACAAAATATAGTCTTATACATGGGAAAATACTGTAACTTGAAAACTATAGAAAGCAAAAACCTCTGGGTTGGAGAGATAGGCAGGATATCTCTCAATACCATTTGCAGGGAATCGTAGGCAGGTGAAGACATCTGCTTGGGAATACCCTGAAGCAAATGGTGAGCCGCTGTGTGAGACAGAATGCTGGACTGGACGGGCTGTAGCCTGTTCCATCAAGGCTGTTCTTAAGTTCTTATAAAAAGTGTCCTGCTTATCTAGTGGCATAACACAGAGACCGTATAGCACCCTCTATGTGTTCACAGTCTACATACAGTGGTTACCTTTTATAAAGGAATTAATTCATTCCAAATGAAATTCTGTTAAGCAGATTTTCCTTTGTACAATTTTCCCATAGGAATACATTGAAAATGGATTAATCCCTAATCGCAACCGTTTTTCTGTTGCACGGATTTGCCCCGTTGGTGATTCTGTTAAGCGATTTCCTCCTATCTCTGGAAATTATTTCCTTTAAGCAGATTTTCTGTTAAACAAACCAATTGTTATATGAGGGTCCACTGTATATAAGATCAGCCCATGTTTTTATACTTTTCATTGACTGTGTCTGGTGTTTTTGAATAATAAAAATAAAGGTTCACCATCGCTGTTCTATACAGTACTTACCATTTTCTAGTGGGAGTGAGGTGAGGCCCTTAGAAAAGCAAGACTTGATGAGGCTTCTTTGTGGTGCATAGGATGGTTGGTGATGAATTTCTTGCACCTCTAGGGCCGCATCTGTTGAACCGGAATGGGAAAGTTTGAACCTTAGAATTCAAGAGAATTCAGTAGCCACGTATCTTAACCCTTCTGAGTTACCCATGCTTCTCCAAACTTTCTCAACAGGGAAACAAATCTACTAGGAAGTGGTACAAAAGCTGGGGACTTCCATTCCACAGGGTCAAGTAATCCACTCTAGGTTTGGATCAGCACTTGACAGAAGCTATTTGACCCTACTGAACCCTACTCTCTTGAAATATGGAAGTGAGCACCTCCCTCAATCAAACCAATAGCTACCCATCTGGTACATTGGTGCACTCTCTGCATAACATTTCCTAGGCACAAAAAATATGCACCTGGTCTCATTGGATTTTGGAACCCAGTCAAGTGCTCAGTTCCCTGAGTTATGCAGCCAGACTACCATTGCACTTACAATGTCTTAAAATCCATCCTTCTTTTTCTAATTTCTCTAAAGTAACTAGAATAGCTCCAGTCTCATTTATTTCCTGACAAGTCTGAATGCAACAAGCTACTGACATGTGTTACAAGACCCATTCTTCTCCTGGAATTTTCTTTTCACCTCGGCACCTCCAGCACACCCCAAGGGTATAGTACCAACCCGTAATTCTAACTCGGAAGGGTTAAGAGCTATTCCACATTCTATCACATAGTGGGACCACATTCTACTACCCCTAAATGTAAGTAAAAAGTTACAATTACACCTCAAAAGGCGTGGCATTATTAATTCATCAAATCACCTTGGAAATGTAATTTAGTTATGTTTTAGCCATTTAAAAAGGGATTCAATTCCAGTCACTTGTTATATGTACTGAATTACGGTACTTGGAGGCACAGGTGTAACGAGGCTGTCAATGCTGGTTCTGTTGGGAACAATGGATCCACTCAGGGTTTTGTTGGGGCAGTGAATTCACCCTGGGTGAGCCCATTTTGCAAGAACTATCCCAGGTGCTGAAACCTATATCTCCCAAAAGATTCTTGTAAAGTTTAAACATGGATTGGATCTACTGCCCCAGTGAAACCGGAGTCATCAACTTCTGTACAGAGATTACCGGACCATCTCTTTTCCTTTCAGGACAAAGTCTGTGGCAAACCACGTGGAATTCTTGTAGACCATTCTATTCTCCTCATTTGGTTCTAATGAGGAGCCCAGTGGTGCAGTGGTTAAATGCCACTGCAGGTAAAACTGTGCTCACGACCTGGGGTTCGATCCCAGGTAGCAGGCTCATGGTTTACAAGGTCAGTAAAATGAGTACCCAGTTTTGCTGGGGGGGGGCAATGTGTAGCCTGCATAATGTAATTTAAAAAAACTGCAAACTGTCCAGAGACTACTTGATGTTGTATGGGGCGGTATATAAGCAGAACACTTGGCTTTCTGGTCATGCCTTATCCCAAACACCAATGTTCACAGAGATCCCTAGGCAGGGAAACCACTGTGCTGAGCATCATCATCATTGGCATCCTTCCCTCTCGAAAGACTATGGTATCTTGCCTGGAGTAGAGATCCTAAGAACAACACCTAGTGTGACTAAATAGACCAATTCGGGAATGGCAATCTGCTGAGCAACCAGACTGTTATATGCCTTTCTTCCTCCCCTCATGTCCCCCTTGTTGTCCCCAGGTGCACTCAACCACCCCTGCCTCCAAACCCAGGAGCAAGCCCTGGCTTACCACCCACAGGGTGCCTCAATACTGGAAAAGACATCATCGTAGCCATGGCCCTGAAGGGCTGTCCCAGAAAGGTCACCATTTGCCTCTCCTCCATTATGCCACAGTGCTACGCCTCTCCATTGTGACCCACTGTACCTGACATGGGACAGGCCTCATGCAAGGCTAAGACCTAGGTCCCTTCACATAGAGAGGCTGTGAGAGGGAAAACATTTGATTTTTAAATGACAACATGGGAGTCATACCAGCTGTGGTGTTCAGGAAGTTCTGGTCCAAGAAAACCCACTAACATTTCTCATGTCTGGGCAGAGAAGACAATAGAATTCATGAGGTAATTTTGCCAGTAAAAATAAAACACAATGAACACTTATGCACATATACCATCTGAGGGCTCTCCCCACCAATACTATCTGCACATGACAAAATCCGTTTCACATTACCACTGGAAACTTATTTTAGCACAATTATAATCTGTACAATTCAAATAAACAAAGGCACACCCAGAGATGGTTGAATTTGATAGAGCACAAATTAAAACAATGGTAGATATTTTGTGGAATCCCTAAAACAAGTACTAACTTGTAATATAAATCACCTCCTATTGGCTCTGCTTTATGAAACGAATATTGAATTTTAGCCAAGGCCTGCTGCTGCCTCCATAGTCGCCATGGCTACTACCAGAGCCCTGCTAGCCAGCTGGGCAGGCCAGGGTAGGACCATCGCCGCTGCTGCTGGAGCCTTTGGAGCCACAGCTGGAACCTTCAGATAGAGCCGCCTCAAGGTAACGAAAGATTTCATTTTTGTTTCGTTTCCTAACCCTAACCCTAACCCTAACCCAAGGCCCGTCACCACATCCGCCGCTGGAGCCCTGTCAGCCAGCTGGGCAGGCCGGCCTAGATCCACCGCAGCCGCCAGAGCCTTTGGAGCCACTGCTGGAACCTTCGGATGGAGTTGCTGCAAGGTAACGAAACATTTCGTTTCTGTTTCATTTCTTACGAATTGTTGTTGCAAAAATTCATATGAGATGAAGCAAAATGAAATGCAGGGCCCCCGAAATAGAACAAAACGAAACACCATTTTTGTTTTGTGCCCATCCCTAAACTAAGCTACTAAGCTTGCCAACCAGCTAGACTTGTACATAGTCACCTTCAGTACAAACCAGATGGATGCATGAATGATGATCTCACTGTGTATGTCTTGATCCTTTGGCATGCCTTTGATAGCCCTTCTCTCATATTTTTTTTAATATAACACCTCTAGGTTTTGTTTTACGGCCCAGAGATGCAATATCTCTTAATACGGAACAGGCTTCATATGTTTTTATTGAGATTTGACAGGCTTCACATTTCCTTATTAGATTTTATTAGCTCTATTTGATGTTTCCTTTCCTCCCCCCTCCTTTTTTTTGCTGTCCTTGAGTGGGTAGCTACTTTGATCATCTGGACAGATAAGGCAAATGTTGCAATAAAATAACATTTTAAAAATAGTGACAAACTGACTACCATGGCTTGATGTTCCACGATCTTTGCTGGCTGCAAAGTTTGAAAACGTTACTGCTG
>JAHTLZ010000008.1:7883757-7898485 GCA_023846285.1 Phrynocephalus versicolor
TCTTTCTTTCTTTCTTTCTTTCTTTCTTTCTTTCTTTCTTTCTTTCTCTTAAACACTTACCCATATTTCATTTCTGCTCAATCTTCTTCCCGCTGTCAGAAAAACAAAACCCTACCAAACATTATAAACTGAATAAGAAAAATGTAGTTAGGAGCCAGTTTCTTGAAGCAGGTGACTTGCTGTCCCGCAGATTTAAGGCCAGCCGTGGGATTTTTGTGGAGGGGCCTTGCTCGGAACACAATGATGATGATAAGTTGTTTTGATTCTCAACCTTGCCACCTTGTCCACAAGAGCAGCTCAGGTAGTTAGGTACTTGTGTGGGCTACGAGTGGGGCTTCACACATCCCACCTGCTTTGGGAGCCTAAGGCAGTTACTCCACGTCCAGTTTGTTGCTCTAGAAAGTGCGCTGAGTTGCGGAATATAAAATTGTTCCCCCAGGTCCATCGTGATATATTCAAAATAAAGTGCGACCACGCCCCCTGAAGCACGACTCAGAGCACTAAAGTTGTACCGGGTACCTGGTTTAGGGGTAGTGTTTTTCTTGTCGCTGTTCTGTTATGGTTTTTATACCGGTACGAGGCACAGTGGGGTAATGTTTGTTCCACATCTTTTCCATTATCATCCCCAGTTGGTTAACAAGAATGCACTTGGATGTGGCATTACCCTGTGAGGTCACATAAATTTCATAACAATAAAGTGCGACCTTGGGGACGCAGGGACAACAATAAAGCCACGTGACTGCAACAAATTATATTACACAATATAATTTGTTGCAGTACAAAATGGACGTGAAGTAACGGCCTAAAACCTCCAGGTTGCTCTGGGAGGGGCCTCCTTGTTTCCCTAAGAGGTGGCAGTAATGCTCTGAGGCTTGGGGAAACTGAATTTTGGCGCCTCTCTTGTTTACCCCCCCATCACTGCACCCTCTGTCATGCTCTCCCACCATACTTTTTTCTGTCAGTATCCCTTTCAAAAAAAGGGGGGGTCCTTCTTTCCAAAATTCAGTTCCGCCTCAATTCATAAATATAAATCTCATGAAAAGTCCCCCTCACCAAGTATTAGTACACCTTTCTTTTATCTTTTTTCCTTCTTCGTCCGAGTTCAGGCCTGTTCGTGGCAAACTTTGGAGCCACGCCCAGCCTCTCATTCTCTCCAGAGAACACGATCCAAACAGGTTACTAGCAAAGAAATACTAAAGCAGTTGCACAAAGACCAAGAAAGCCAAAAAAAGAAAGAAAAGAAAAGAAAGAAAGAAAGAAAAGAAAAGAAAAGAAAGAAAAGAAAAGAAAAGAAAAGAAAAGAAAAGAAAAGAAAAGAAAAGAAAAGAAAAGAAAACAAACAAACAAACAAACAAACAACCCTCTAAAACCACCCTCAGCCGCTTAATGAGAAACAGAAAGTACAGATTGTGCCTGGTTTTGATCCAACATGGCATCGCTGTTTAGAGCTGTGACATCCAAAGTCCAGATGGCTGGGGTGGCACCTAGGCTTCTAGTAGGAGAGAGAAGGAATTGCAGATTGTTTTAATCTGCTCGTCCGCTGGAGAAAGAGAGAAGTAAGAACTGAATGGAAGAGCTTCCATCGGCAACATGCCCAACGTCTTAGGAAAGGTTTGAAACCATTCACGGTATCTCTGTTTAGAGTCCTTGGCGGGGCTGAAGGGCCCTGGATCACTGCCTAGTCTCCTAGCATCTAAGAACAGCACCCCACGAATCAGGAAGTGCTTGGGATCCAGTATGAGATCTTGTAGGCAAAGTTACTTGTTTTAAAATGACCACTCCCAGAACATCCCTACCAGGATGGGCAACTTGACCAAGTTCTGATAATGTTCTGACACAGGCTCTCTACCACCAGATGCCCAGAAGATGAAAAGGTGGTAGTGGAGATTGACTTTTGATAGCACAGGGAGCAAAGGATGGTCAAGGGCATGGACTTGGGTGCAGGATGCTTGGCAAAGTAGGGCAAAGTCCTTTCAAGACTTCTTGGGGCCATTCTTCTCTGCCAGCCATTAAGCACCAGGCATGCCTCTAAATCATAGTTTTCCTCTTTGGGTTCTCTTACCTTCCTCGTCCATTAGTTTTTGGCCAAGGGAATGTGGAAGGGTAGTGGCCTTCCATCCGGTGGTATGCTAAGCAATTTCTCCCCACTCCTGGTTTAATAGGTAGGACCCATTTGGCTCTTTTACTGGCCAGGTTCCATCCTTCCGCATGCAGCTCCCTGGCATCCTCAATGTTTGTTTTGAAGGCCTGAGATCTTTTCCTTGTGCCATGCAGACTTTTGTTGGTCTGGAGGGCTCTGGTGGAAAAGAGGGGAAGGATGGTGATCTGTAGCAGGCACAGCTCTAGGGGGAAGGTGACTATCCAACCTGGATCATGGCTGATGCTTTGATGGTCAAGGCACTTTTTAGATCGTAATGGGCAGTTCAAAAACCTTGGCCCATTGGCTCTCCTGGATCCTTCCCGTTTCATTTCTTAAGTCAGTGGTTCTCAACCTGTGGGTCCCTGGATGTTCCTGAACTGCAGCACCCAGAAATCCCTTCCAGCACAGCGAGTGGTGGAGGCTCCTGGGAGTTGCAGTCCAGGAACATCTGGGGACCCACAGGTGGAGAACCACTGTGTTAAGTGGATCCCCAGCTGCCTTGCCTCCAAATCTGGATCTGCCGACACTGCATTCGCCTTGAGTCTTCCGTCCCCAAGTATCTCTGAATGCTGAACACGGCATAGGAATGTATCTGCAAAAAGCCACTTTGATAAGGTTTTCCTCAATATTGGGGTGGGGTGGGGGAACCTTCCTAATTGTTAGAACAGTTTGACAACGGAACTGATAACTTTGGAAGTTGGTGAGGGCTCCAACACTGGAGGCATTAAAGAGACAATTGGACAACTATTTCTATTCAATCTGCTTTGCCTTGACTGGGTTGGACTACATGGCCTTATAGCAGGCATGTCCAAACTTCAGCCCTCCAGATGTTTTGGACAGCAACTCCCATGGCCCTTTGCCATTGGCAATCTAAGATTAGAATTCTGGGAGTTGTGGTCGAAAACATCAGGAGGGCCGAAGTTTGGACATGTCTGCCTTATAGGGTCCTTCCAACTCCACTAATCTATGCCCTGATGATTCTAAGGTTCTTTCTTTGGTTGTTACTTCACATCTGTTTTGTCTCTGTTAGTGTTGCGCTTAGGAGCGATACAAAAAAGTTACTTCACGTCCGTTGCACAACTACTGATATTTGTTTCAACCACGCCCCCGGAACGGAGGCTAAGCATGACAAATCTGGTGCTGGGGTAGGGTTTTCCCTTGTCACTCTTTGTTCCTGCTTTCTGTTCCGAGACAAGACACCGTGTAGTAACGACTGTCACGCAACAAAACATTCGTTTCTCTCAGAAAACTCTGTCTGGGGTTTTGGGTGGGTTTTTTTTTTGACTTTTCAGAAGCGAAATATCGAAAAAGAATTTTTAAGGCCCCCCAAAAAGGAAAAAGGAAGCTAGACAAATTCAGTGTTTACCACAGTACAAGACCATGAGGTAACGCTTGTCACGAGACAAGTTATCATGACCATGGGAACACAGAAACAGGGACAAAACCACATGATTGCGACCAACGCTGTCACAGTACAAAACTAGTCACGGAACAAAGAAGGACGTGAAGTAAATGCCTTACAGATCCTGCCACGTATAGCCTTAGGCTGCTGTCTGTCCCGAAGGGTATGCCCCTCCTTCTTGGGTCCTGGCCTAGGTTTTGAAGAATTCTAACAAGGAAGTTTCTAGGGAAGAGGACCCAGCAAGCAACTCGTTGTGTCGGCAGCTGGCTGCTGGGAAACCTAACTTAACTTTGACGTTGGATGTCCTTGTTTGAAAAGTGACTCATCAGATTGAGGGAACGGAGAGGGTGGCAGGGGTGGAGTCAGATTGGAACAGTTTCTCCTGAATTAAGAAATGAAAGAGAACTGGCAGATCAGCTTTATCCTATCCAGCATTGTGGTTTCAGAATGGCCAATCAGACGCGGAATGGGAACCAGAAATGAAGAGTGTGAGTGCAGCAGCACCTTCATCTAGTGAGAAGGGGCAATAAAACTAAATAAGTATTTTATTAAATTGCCTCCAGCTACCTAAATTATAGAGAGAAGTCTGAAAAGGGTTTCACTTCCACTGCATTTTGTGACATACACTTAGCAACTGTTATAAAAGTTTGTTGGGACGGGGCACAATCTGCTTAAATTTTGGGATTATTTGTTTAGATTCTTTGAAGGTTTTCTATTCGCTTATTTTGAATTTGAGCACTGTAATTTCTCCCCCTTCAACTCCATCATACTTCTGTCTAATGCAGGGTTGTGTAGGTAGTTCTTGTCACGAAAACCCTGCGAGGTAGGTTTATCTTATCTTCTATCCAGACCATCCAGTATAATAAATTAATAGTAATCCAGATATTGGCATGTCATTTCCAGGACCACCATGTCCTGCCGATATCACAACGTTTGTAAAAAACGTTGAGAACCACTGGTCTATAGAAAGGGAGATGGGAAGGAGCAGTACATCTCAAGCAGACAACCCAAGCTTACAGACTCCATCTTGGGACTTGAGGAATTACAGCACGCATGTCCAAACTTCAGCCCTCCAGATGTTTTGGACCACAACTCTCATAGTCCTTTGCCATTGGCAATCTAAGCTTAGAATTCTGGGAGTTGTGGTCCAAAACATCAGGAGGGCCGAAGTTTGGACATGCCTGAATTACAGGTTCCCAGTTGTGACAACGGGCAAGGATGATTTTTGCATGCTTCTTCTCCCTCACTCCATCCCAAGAAGGATTTTGATAGACCAGAAAGCTGACATTTTAAAGGACTTTTTAATGTTCTAAATACAGGTCTTACCCAGCAATTTAGGTCACCTCCCGAGAATCATTTCTAAGTTTTTGGGTGAGAAATTATTGACTGGCCAAATGTTTTGGTCAGCACCTTCCACCAAACCTACTTTCCACTGGGAACCATAAGAGTGTTATCAGCCAAAACATCAGGTGGGGCAGGTAGATTAAAACCAAACAAAAATGAAAACAGAAGGAAACCAGTGCTTTAAAGACTGAGGCAGTGGTGTCCAAATTTGGCTCCTCCCAATGTTTTTGGACCACAACTCCCACAATCCTTTGTCATTGGCAATACAGGCTTGGAATTCTGGGAATTGTGATCCAAAACATCTGGAGGGCCAACATTTGGACATCCCTGGACTAAGGGAAGCCACAGGCCGCTCTTGAGGACAGGACATTTTGGAGATCACTCAATCATAAGGTGGCCAAAAATCGGAAGCAACTTGTAAGCACACAACAGCAGCAAAGACGAACAGATTTATTTCTGTGTGAGTTTTCATGGGTCCCCTTCCATTGGGCTCGAGGTTTCTATGCAGGCAAACTTTATGAGTCTGATTGGGCAGCTCACTGGTTTAAGTATCTGGCCACAAAGACAAAGGTTATGAGTTCAGTTCTCCACTGCGCCTCCTCTGGGAAGAGCCAGCCTGGGGGGCCTTGGGCAAGCTGCACAGTCCCAGAAGAAGGGAAGGGTAAACCTCTTCTTATTCTTATTCTTATTCTTATTCTTATTCTTATTCTTATTCTTATTCTTATTCTTATTCTTATTCTTATTGGCAGTAGTTCCCCAACCTTGGGTGATCCAGGTTGGACTGCAACTCTCAGATATCGTCTCCATTTGCTGTGCTGGCTGGTTTTGGGGAGTTGCAGTCAAAGAACCACATGAGTTCCCAATGGTTGGAAGCCACTGCTTTGTGGAGAGGGTGGAGGATCACGTGTACATGGATATAGGCACAGAAAATGAAATGCCAAGAGCTTTGTTAATACCTGTAATTAACCTGAAGAGTTTAAATGACATAAATGTCCGGACTTCGGATGGGCACAGAGCGCTTCATAGCACTTTGTGCGAAATCGCAAGCACTGCACCAGAGGTGCCAGACGTATCCTCCCCTTGTCTCACTGGCCGGAGACCCACTTACCAGCAGCATCATTCCACGGTGTTCCTACCCCTTCAGCACGCCTGTCACTTCAGCAACTGGGCCTGCTCTTCCCCACACTGTTGGCCACTAGCAAATCCAAAGAGGAGAAGCAGAAGGGCAGCCCCAGAGAAGTGGCTTTCATTTTTCTGAATCAGCTTCTAATTCTGTGTTTTGCTGCATCCAGACCCTGGAACACCCTCCCACTGGAGGCCACTTTGTTGCTTTTCTGCAATCAGGCAAAGATCTTTCTCTTCAAGAAGGCATTTTCTTCATGTCTGGCTACCTAAGAGATATTAAAGCAAAACAATGGGATCACTGTTTTTATTGTTTATTTTAAATGTTATTCTTATTGACTAGCTTTAACATTGTATTTGTTTAATAGCTTTTAAAAGATTGTAACAATTTAATGTTCCAACTTATAACATTGTTTCTTTTCATACTGTAAGCTGACTTGCATCCTTTTTTCAGCCTGTACCATTAGCGCTGTTGTTGTCACACATAATAAAGAAAAATGGTTTTTTAATACAGATAGGCTGAAATTCTGTTGCTTAGCAATGTAAGTTTCAACTAGAGGAGACCCATTTGAAACAAAAGCAAAGCATGATGCTTATATACCACCCAATAGTGCTTAAAGCACTCTCTGGGTGGTTTATAAGTGATTATGCAGGGTTCACATTGCCACTGTCACACCCCACCCCACCCCTCAGCAAGCTTGGTACCCATTTTACTAACCTTGGAAGGCTGGAAGGCTGAGTGAACCTCGAACCTGCTGCTTGGAATTGAACCCCAGGTCATGAGCACAGTTATAGATTTAGTACAGTAGTTAAGCAAATTTACCCTATCTCTGGAATGTTTTATGTAGTACAGATTTTATGTTATAAAACCGTTTGTTATACAAGGTTCCACTGTGCCTGCAGATATATAAAACCTTATATAGTTCCCTCTAGTGGCCAGTTTTGGGTAATACAACCTGGAAACAGACATGTCCGAGTTTTTTAGTTTAATATTTCCAGGCAGTGGATAAATGAAACTTTAGGTATTGATCTGGCATATGTCATGGTCCAAATGCACCTGTAATATTTGTTTCCACCCTGACAATTCTCTTGAACTGCATCTGATCAGGATAGAAGGCTGTGTGTAAACTAGGAATGCCACCCTTTTTAAGGTGTTGGGTCCTCTCTTGGTCTGAGAAGACCGCGAGAAATCCCTACTTATGCCAGCCTATGGAGCTCACTCCATGGTTTAAGACAGGGGTGCCCAAACTTTTTGTAAGGAGGGCCAGATTTGGTGGCTGAGAATGTGTCAGGGGCCGGTTGCTCCCCAACCCTGCCACCCCACTGCAAGCCCCACCCACTTTCTTTAAAAAAGCATGGGGTGAAGGAGGGGGAGGGAGGGGCGAGCCAGCCAGCCGCGGGCCACTCAGAATGGCCTGACGGGCTGGATTTGGCCCCCGGGCCGGACTTTGGGCAGGCCTGGTTTAAGACTTCAAGAAACTTATGGCTCTTTCTTTCTCGTTTGTAGAGCTTCTGGGAGGTTTTCCTCCCCCTTCCACCCCGCAAAACCTCCTGGCCCGGAGGACCAGCATTTCTGAAAAGACAGTGCAGCGGGTTTGATGATTAACCACTTCCGAAATGGCTGAAAAAGAGGGTGAGTTGGGCTTTTGAAAGGCACTGGGCCTTCCCATCCCTTCCTCTGCTAACCCCATGGTCACCCCACCCCCACCCCCTTCATGCTCTTCTGTCCAGTAAGAACAGGACTTAAACATTAACATTTCTGGCAGCTTTCTGCTTGGAAAGGCAGTCACAGCCTTAGTCCATTAAGTGCCTCCTCTCTCCCGAGTTCTGCTTTCTACACGGATGGGCAAATTCCATAAGGTAAGTTAGACTGGGCTCGTGTCCTGCTGGCAGACAACACAGCAGATTGCTGTTTAGAAGCATTGTGGATTTGAAGAGTTGTCCAGTCTGTGGGTGTGGCTGGATGTGGATTTTCCCTGCAGTTTGGTCCACTCTGGGGATGGGATGATGTCCTTATTTTGCTGGTGACCACATCACATAAGTTCCAGCACGAACCAGTTCATTCCCCAGAGGGGTCCTGCCCATACATACCTTTTTGGCTCCCTTTTTAGGGGCTATTGTTTTTTAGGTGCGGAGGGATCGCTTCACGTTGGTTTGGTTCCAGCACTGTGATTGCTGGGATCGAACCAAAGCGGCTACTGGCAATCCCTTTCTGAAGGTACTTAATGATCTTCAGAAACGGGCAGCTTCCTTGCCACTTGTCTGTGGAGGGCAAGAGAGAGGAAATTTTCTTTACTTTTTAATGGTTGCTAATACATTGACATTGCTTTGAAATTGCTTTTAAATAAAAGCCCTCTTCAAGCATCCATCATTTGTTGGTTTCAGCCATTAAAAAGATACGCAAAACCTCCTCTTCTTTTTCTTCGTGTTCGTCCCACTTGGTAGTAGGGGTCGCTATTCTTGATTTTGGCCTTCCAACTTGGTGTGGTTATGGCCTAGGTCTGGGTGAACCTGGGACAACTTGATGCCATTCTCAAGGGTGTTAAAGGGTGTTCAGCCCTATTCTGGATGTCCCCTCAGTTGGAGTCTGCTGACCTCCAGCGTGAGACTCTTTTTGGTCTTTTTGGCTGTGAAGGGGCGATGTCGGGTGCCCACAGAAAGGGCTCCAAGTGCCGCCTTTGGCACCCGTGCTATATGTTCACCAACACTGACCTAGAGTACAGTAGGACCCCGGTATCCGCTGGGGATTGGTTACAGATCTTCCCGTGGTTAATGAAAACCGTGGATAAGAGAGAACACCCCCAAATCCCCAAAACTGCTGTTTTGGGACAGTAGCTTGCTTTATGGCTGCTGTTTTAAGACACTAGTTTGCTTTACAGCTGCTGTTTGTGACAGTAGCTTGCTTTACAGCTGCTGTTTGTGACAGTACTTGCTTTGCAGCTGCTGAATTATTTATTTAATTTTTTCCCTTTGCCAACCGTGGATAACTGAATTAGTGGATAATGAATCAGTGGATATGGGGGTCCTACTGTAATGGCTTAGCCACTAAATGGTACAAACAAAATAAAATAAATCTGTTGCAGCCCTACTTAGAGATCTGATTGCATCCACACACTGCACTTCTATAGTTTGTGTGAATATTTCTTCTCTCAGAGGGTTGTGAAGCCTCTCTAGGAAGGTTGTGGGAATTAGTGGTCATAGATCCATGCCTGGAATGAGTGGCATTCTGCTGTGGTAGATGAGACTGAGGTTTCAGACATGTTGATCTGGAACGCCAATGCGAACCAAGGTGCTCTTCACTTATATATCAATGGTATGGCTGTAGATGGGCGCGAACTGCCAGTTTGGGGGGTTTATGTCGGTTCGTTCATTGGCCAAATAGGTGTTTGGAAGTGCTCAGGTATGCCTCTTCCAGCAGGCACCCACTCACAGGCAATGCCCTGACTTCTCTGCCCTGCCTCCTTGGGGCGCTGCCTCTGAGCTGGTGTCCATTGGAAGGGTTGGGGCTCGTTCGGCCAAGAAACGAACTGTCACAAACCGCCGAACTTGCAGTTCGTACTCGGCTCTAGCCATGACAGATCATGATAGGCAAAGAAGCCCAAGGTGCTATCATCCCTTTGTAAGAACTGCTGTGTTAAGCCTGCCGGCAGGCATGCCCAAACTTTGGCCCTCCTGATGTTTTGGACCACAACTCCCAGAATTCTAAGCTTAGCTCGCCAGTGGCAAAGGACTGTGGGAGTTGCGGTCCAAAACATCTGGAGGGCCGAAGTTTGGACATGTCCCCTTCTCTTCCTCGCTGTCTTTATTTTGTTTATTTCCTTCTTTCTTAGTTGCCTTTATATTCTGCCTTCTCCCCAGAGAGCTGGAGGAAGTATTGATGGCTTCCTTTCCCCCGGCCACTTTATCCTCCCAGCAGTTCTTTGAGGTGAGGGAGAGACTGCAACTGGCCCAAGGTTCACCTGGTGAGTTTCATGGCCATAGGACCATTTGGACCCAGGCCACTAGATGTCATTACTTCAACACTCCAGTCACCACCCCACAATGGCTTTCCTTTATAGTCAAGGCTGGCCTTAGCTGATGGGTATAGTCAGGTGTTTTGCATGCGAGAGGCCAGAGGTTCAATTCCCATCAGCTCCAGGAAAGCCAGCCTTTGGTAAAAACCTGAAATGTGGGAACAATTCCTTGGTTAGGCAAGAACAATATATGTAAAAAGATGAGCTTCTGAGTCTTCCTGTTTGTCACAGTGGGAACTGTATTCCAAACAAGGCACTTGTCCAGTTGTAGCTCACTGGAGAAGGCGCCATTCATGCATGTCTCTAAGCAATTCTCGGTGTCTTTCAGGTGGCCTTCAGTCATGCAGCTGGACGCTGAAAATGGTGGCCGTAATTGCCTTTGGGTTTCTGCTTCTCACTGGGATTGGAGCTGGCATCTGGGCAATAGGTGAGAGTCCCATCAAGGCTGAGAGAAATTGTTCCCGAGATAATGAGTCAAGTGGATAGAGGGACGCTGTTCTCCCTCTCACCAAATACCAGAACCAGGGGACATCCACTCAAATTGAGAGTTGGGAGAGTGAGAACAACACCCAGCGTGTTGTTACTCTGTGGAACTCCCTGCCACAGGATGTGGTGATGGCCTCTGGCCTGGATGCCTTCAAAAGGGGATTGGACAGATTCCTGGAGGGAAAGTCCATCCCACGTTACAAACCATGATGGAGATGTGTCATCTCCAGGCTTAAAACCAGGGTATTTCAAAACCAGATGCAGGGAAGTGGTATCAAGAGACAGATATTTAGTCTCGTGCACTTCCAGATGCATTTGGTGGGGTCACTGGGAGATACAGGAAGCTGGACTAGATGGGCCTTTGGCCTGATCCAGCAGGGCTCTTCTTATGTTCTTATGTACTTGGTGTGCATGGAACCCAGTGCCTCTTGACTACAGGCGGGTGGTTCGGCCTTCCCCTGCTCTGTGTGCCTCTCTTGAGCTCAGCAAACGGATGCTAAATCCGAAGACTGCTTGGGAGGACTCTAGGACAGTAGGATCCCTGAATTCATGGGACGAAGCTCCAGGAGCAATAACACTTCCAGTAAAGGGCCAGTGTACATCAGATGTCAAGTGATTTCTGGTGAAATTGTACCTCCTTGGGGGAAACAGGCACTCGATGGGATCTTCCATGTGGTGACAATGCAGGTGTGAAAGTCTAGCTTGAAGGTGGCTTCTGGGGTGCCTGTCATTGTCCCCATCTCAAACAGAGTGGCATTCTAACTTCAGTCTTGTGTCTCTTGTCCCATTGCAGTGGTGTCGGTGCTTGGAGGTGAAGGAGAAAGCTTATATATCGGTGAGTGGTTCGGGGAGTGTCAGGGCTGGCCCTGTCGTTAAATAATCAGTGATTGAATGATTAATTGGAAGGAGAGAAGAGAGCAGGTATGGGAGGTGGAGCAGCAGCAGTAGGTCATGTTCAGAAGAAGTAATGGCTGACACGTAAAGAAAAATCTGGAAGTTTAGTCATGGCAATGGGACTTCTTTTTCTTGAGAGGTTGAAAGGTTTCGCCGCTCATCCAAACAGCTGTCTCTCCAGTTACCATGACTCAACTTCCAGTTAAACTCACCTGGATGACTGAGAATCTTCACAAACAAGTAAAAAGTCTCAAAATCCATCAACAGAAAGTGTGTAAGAAACTTAGCCAAAACAACCTGTTAAAACCAGTCAAGGCCTATTTATAGGTAAATTTTTGCTACAGATTTAATATAGATATATGGACATTTATCATGCAGGATCATCTGGCTGCCCTCTGAGCTGGATCATGAATGAAACAAGCTTAAGGCATAAGGTGGTTTTTGGTGACAGTTCTTCTTTGTTCAGGACACGGTGGTTGCAAACAGAAGATATTGCTGTGAACTTGTAGAGCCCTAGAGAAAGGCTAGGTCCTACAGATAGCATTTCAGCAGCACAGTTTTGGAGTAACTAGGTCCATGTAATTTAGTTACTTGTAATAAATTTGATAACAAGTAACAGCTAGTAGTTGCAAAGTTATTTTTAATGCAACCGGTGACACAGTATATGCAATGAATAATACACAGCCAAAGTAATTTTGCAAAGAGATTTTAAAGTACATCAGGGGTGTGTGTGTGTTTAGAACATTCATAATTATGTTCCATTAAGTGACTCGAGACATTCTTTGCATTTGGCTTTATCTCTATTTTGCATTATAAGAACCAGCCACTGGGGGCGAAAAGAGAATGTTTCCATCTCTATTTCCAGCCAGTTCATAAGGTCAAAACAACATGTTTGCGAGAGGAAAATAACAAATCACTCGTGAAGGCTAAGAAACACTAATAGGTGTAAGCATGGGCTGTTGGGAAAGGATGAGTAACATGATTTCCTTTTAAAACATATCCTTCCTATAGCTGGTCAACAGAAGCTGGAAGAGGAGCTTCAAGGACAGGATTCCTTTTGAGCTGACTATATGTGCAATCATATTTTTTCACTCATGCTGCCCATGTTTAGTGTCTAGTGACAAATCCCAAAGCAAAGCAAGCTACAATAGATGAGAAAAGTTCAAGCTTGGACAGTCAGACATCTTTTAACGCTTAAAGAATTGCGGCTTCTAACAATGGGCTCACTGTGCAACGGCCCTCAGTCCAACAAGAGTTGGGGCATGTACAGTATAGACCTTGCTCATGGCTGTGTTTGGTCTTTTCAGTTCAGGTGAACCAGGGGGACCTGCGCCTCACTATCTACGATGAGAATGATGGGAAATGGAGACTCCTCTGCTCTTCCTCCTCTGACGCTCAGGTGGCAGCCCTCAGTTGCGAAGAGATGGGATTTGTAAGGTATGCCCAGAGCGTGGCGGGTTGGGCAGGGACACCATGAGCAAGGGGAGGGGGTGGAGCAGAAAGCTGTGAAAGGGAGGGATGAAAGCAAGGCAGATGTGCAAAGCAGTTGTGGAAACCCAGCCACAGGGATGGGAGACTGGAATCTAGAAGGGCTATCCTTTGGACCGACTCCTAACAGCCCTTGAGGAAACACAGCTAACGCTGCATATTTATTTATGTAGCTTGTATGCCGCTCACTACCCAAAGGTCTCTGGGCGGCTCACAATCAAAGTAAACAATTCAGATAATTAAAACATCAAATTGCAATAAAATTAAAACAATGAAACATTTAAATACAATAAATGCAATATACTGTATTAAAATACCACACTAAAATCGCCATCAGGACCCACAATAAATCAGTTAAAAGACTTCTGGAACATGTGTGAATGCTGTGGAGGTGTGTTCTGTATAATGCTTTAAAGCAGGGGTCCTCAAACTTTTTAAACAGGGGGCCGGTTCTTTGTCCCTCAGACACTGTTGGGGGTCAATCTATACAGTACGACCCCTGTATCTGCTGATTTGTCATCCGCAGATTCAGTTATCAATGGATAGCGAGCGGCAGTGCAAGGGCCCAGGCCCGGCAGCAGGCCTGCAAAGTCGGGGGCAGAGGAGGAGGTGCCTGCATGCTTGGGGAATGTTTGCCTGCCCGCCTGCCTCCAACATAAGCCCTGGAATGACCACTCGCCTGCCTGAGAAGGAGCAGATGGGGATGGAGAGGGAGGGAGAGGAAGGTAGCAGCAGGCAGGCTGGCAGAAGTGTCTGTTGGTGGCGGGGAGCAGAGTCCCACGGGCTTTGTGCATGGCTTCCTCTTCCTCCCCCCACCCCGTCCGCTCCAGCCTGTCCCACACCTCCATCTCTCCATTGCCATTGCTGCCAGGCAGCAGCAGGACTAAGCCCTCCATGTGGCTCTCGCCATCCTGCCCTCTCCTCCTCCCTCCTCCTCCGGGTTACTCCTCCATTGAGCACCTGTGATCCCGGGCCAGTGAAGTTTCCTGGTGGTGGCAGCGGAGGAAGCTGTGTGGCCTCGGAGCTCCCACTCACCCGCCTGCCTGGGTTCAGCCCCTGATGACTTCGGCTCTAAACCGGGATTGTGCAGGAAGGTTAGAGCTTGTTTTGGAATTTTTTTTTAAAGAGAGATACTATTTCCAGCTTTAGTCAGGTCCTGAGTCCCTGAAACAGCCTTCTATGGGTCCAGAAGAGCCATAGAAAGATTCCTCTGGCTCAGCTTTCCACACACACACACACACACACAACTGAGTGCGAGGCCTGACGAAAGGCTGCATGTGACCTAGAGACCTCCCCATCCTTGTTCTAAAGCAGTGGTTCTCAACCTGTGGATCCCTAGATGTACCTGGACTGCAGCTCCCAGAAGCCTCCACCACTAACTGCTGGAAGGGATTTCTGGGAGTTGCAGTCCAGGAGCATCTGGGGACCTATCAGTTGAGAACCACTGTTCTAAAGTATCTCTGGTAATAGGGGTAAGAAGGACCTCTGTCTGTGTGATTTACACCTTTAGCATGACAATTTTCTGGAGTAAACTTTGCTGCAGTTAACAATTTCATTATGCAGGCTACACTTCTCCACCCACCCACCCCTACCTCCAAAACAAGCTGGGTACTCAATGTATCAGTCCCGGAAGGATGGAGGACGGAGTGAACCTTGAGCCTGCGACTGTGCACAGTTTTGGCTGCAGTGCAAGAGTTTTAACCACTGCACCACGAGGCCCATTGAGGAATGTGGTGGTCCTAACCAAGCAGGGACCCTTTGTGGTACTTTTTTCATTATCAGAGGAGTGGGGTTTATTTATTTATTTATTTATTTATTTATTTATTTATTTATTTATTT
>JAHTLZ010000008.1:7903502-7927987 GCA_023846285.1 Phrynocephalus versicolor
AGAGAGAGAGAGAGAGAGGAAGGAAGGAAGGAAGGAAGGAAGGAAGGGACAACACAGAGAGGAAGGAAGGAAGGAAGGAAGGGATAGATAGATAGATAGATAGATAGATAGATAGATAGATAGATAGATAGATAGATAGATAGATAGATAGATAGATAGATAGATAGTGATTAGTTTGGGGGTTTCTCTACACGTGGCCACCTGGAGTGAGAACGCCTGCGAAGGCCAAAGTTTCTCCCTCCTCTTGTGTAAACGCCCCCGCTTCCCTCTCTTTTTGGGTCTACCCATCTCTTCACAGGAGGAACCGAGTGGTGAACCGGTGGCGGGTGTTTGCAGGGGCCGTTTCCCGGTCTTCCGCTAAAGGGGTGCAGGTGGGAGTGATCAGCGCCATCTACCACAGCGGGTACCTGCCCTTCCAGGATCCCAACAGCGAGGAGAACAGTAACGACATTGCCCTCATGCACCTGGCGAGCCCTCTATCCTTCAGCGGTGAGCATCTTTTGGTTGACTGGGGCAGATTTGAGGTGTCCACTTTCTGGGAACCTTGAGAAAATTTGAGGGGGGGGGAAAGATCATTTCCCCCAATTTTTCAGTTTTTCCAAACTTCTTTTTTCTCCTTGGCTTCCAAATTTCCTGATGTTTTTTGTCTCTAGATCAGGGATGGGGAGAGCTTGCAGAAGGCCAGGTCTAGTTGGGGAATTTTGAGGACTAGAATCCAAAAAGGAAGTCCCTCAAACTCTAAGACAAAATGTCTTCATTACTCTTCTGAGAGTGGGCATAACCTGGTCAGCATTGTCTTCACTGTCAGGGTGGAATGTGCACCACTGGCCACATGCAAAATCTGAAGATACAGAGGGCTTTTTCTTCTGGCCTTTATATTCACCAGCCTTCTTTAAACAAGTATCTGCCTGAAGAGTGGAACGACAACTCCCATTTTCCCAGGGAGTTGGGACCGAGATGAAAGGAGTGTAGAGATGGGCACGAATGAAAAAAATGGCATTTCCTTTGTCGTTTGGAGGGTCCATTTCGGTTCGTTTCCATTTTTTGCGAATTTTTGCAAAAAATTCATTTTCGTTCATTTCATTACCATTTATTTCAATTTTTTGTGATTTTTTAAGGATTTTAAGCAATTCACTCATATTGCAGTAACGGAAACGAAATGCACGACAATATTTCCGGTGTTTCTGTTCGTTTTGTTTCATTTTAGAGACAAAATTCGTTTGTTGTTTCGTTACGTAACGAAACAAAAAAACGGAAACGAAAAATTGTTCGTTTTGTGCCCATCTCTAAAGGAGTGTATAAGGTCATCAAATCCAACTTCCTGGTCAAGGCAGCATCCCGATCAAAGCAGATCTGACAGATTGTCAGCCCGCTAAAATGCTGACAGCTAAACCAGAAATGGCTAATAATCTACTTCTCATTTGTCCTCCGTCGAGGCACAGCTGTCTTTTCTGTTTTATATCTGTGTTTGGACTGAATGTTTATCTGGCATGCAAAGTTCAGCTTTCTTGGTAGTGGCTCCCAGTCTGCTGAGTGATTTTCCCTCTGCAGTATGTCAGGCTTCAGCCCTGAAGTGCTTTGGGTATCCACTGAAACCATATACTTCTCCTCTTTTCTTCTCTCAGCTTTGAAGTATTAGATGTATTTTGGATAATTATGTCATGAATCGACACCATCTTTGTTGTGTTTGTTTCTAAAAAAGAAATGGGACACATGGGCAACCGGTAGAGTAGGGAGTAGCGCAGAAAGACTATAGCCCCCTCTGATCGAGTGCTTTCTTCCCTCAGAATATATCCAGCCCATCTGTCTTCCAGCCTTGGGTCAACCCCTGGTAGACGGGAAGCTCTGCACAGTGACTGGCTGGGGCAACACACAGTACTATGGTAAGTTCACTCTCTGATAAGATCCGATGGGACGAGGCTAGTACATTCCGCAGTCCCCTTTGGAAGTCCTGAAAGTGCAAAATGTTGAAGCTCTTGCCCGAGAGACCCATCACTCTTTCTTGACAAAGAAAACCATCAATATTTAGGTCTTAAGTAGAGATGGGCATGAAGTGGGGAAAATGGCTCGTGGTCCATTTTTGTTCATGAATCAAGAACCTTGAATGTTTGTCCTACTTTCCGACTAAGGATGGACATTTCATTTCAGAACCAATAGCTTACGAAATGAACCACGCGAGCCCAGGTGGTCCTCGGAACCGGCTGATATGCACAGATCCAATTACTTTACCTTTCTCTGTCTCACGCAGGGTTAAAATCCAACGAAGAAGCACGCTGCAATGTCATCTTTCCTGCTTTGTGCTGCTGGCCAATCAAAGAGGGAGGCGGGATGATGCCTGTCCCTGCACAGCTCCTGATTGGACAGCACCACAGATCTAGCACAATTGAAGTTGCACTGTGCTTCCTCGTTGGATTTTAACCCTGCGTGAGACAGAGAAAGGTAAAGCAATTGGATCTGCGTGTATCAGCTGGTTCCGAGGACCACCTGGGCTCATGTGCTTCATTTCGTAACCTACTGGTTCTGAAACAAAATACCCATCCCTATTTCCGACAAATCCGTTTTGTGGTTCATGCCACTCGGGATTCTAGCAGCAATAGAACAGCCCCCGTACAGGCTAGAGATGCCAAACTTGCAGTGATTCTTCTATGAACTCTCCTCCGCAGCCCCTCCCCGATTGGCAAAGATCGGATTTGGGACATCTGAGTTATAGTCCCCCCCTGCCCTTCAAAGCAGGTTCCCCCAAGGAAAAGCCTCTTAAACAGTTGGCTATCTAGCATTCCAGCTCATTCGGTCCCTGGGCCTGGTGACCTTATGTCTGTTCTTCTGATTCTCCGCTAAAGAAATAAAAACATTTCCACAAATGGGGCAGGGGTCAGAAAAATAGCTTTGACCGTTGTATGCATTCAATCTTAATGGTGTAGCATATCAGTAAAGGTTAGTAAATTAAGTTGAGCGAGAGAACCAAGAAAAAGATTGTTCTGGAATATGAAAAGTCTATCCAAACAGCATCACAAGTTTTTCTCTTCACCTTATAGTTAGGGGAAATGATCACTTATAAGGGGATGCATGACCTGTGTAGTGATTTAAATCTGAGCCCTCCCTGTCGTTCCAGTCATTGGAGTGCCCAGCAAGGGAAGTTACGGCTTGATTGGGCATCAGCTGGTACTCAGCTGGGCACCAGCAGTTCCGTCTCGGTATTCCTCTGGATTTTCCCTTTCCTGAGTTTAAAATTGCTGGCCAAATAGCTATGAATGACAAACAGGATAGATGTATTTTAAAATCCCTCATAGCACGGCTCAATCCTGGAACCAGCCTGGAACTGCTCAAATACCCCCTTCCTTGGACTGGTTTCATACATATGTAGACAGTTCACATGCCTCCTTTGCATGCATAGTTCCAGGCTCTATAATACCGAGTTATTAAATCTGGAACTTGGAACTCAAACTCAAATCCTGGCAAACACAAATCTATTTCTGCTCTTCCAACATTGTTCTTGCTCTGGCAGCCTTATTTTGAATCGGGAGAAGGGACTCCTCTCTTTCGAATTGCAAAACCATTGTGAATGGGAGATCCACCAGTGGATTCCGGGCTGCATTCTACAAGATTGGCCCAGAAAAATAAATCATCGCTTGTGTGTTGTATGTTGCGTCATTACAGTCGTGACCGACTCTTTGACCACTACCACACTTTAGATTTGAAATGCCTTTTCCTTAAAGACAAATTGCCTTAAAATCACTATCTGCTTTTCAAATGGCTTTTTCTGAAGAGCCCCCATTTTTGACCACTGTGTCAGTTTTTCTTGCAACGACCGCTGGGGGTGGTGTTTTTTTAAATCAGTTCCTGCACCCCCTTTTAAAGCAATTTGGTTGTATTTGCGGGCATACTAAGCTGCCTTTTTAAAGTTTCTCCCGTTTCTGCTGTTTCCCTGTCATAGTTTAAAGCGGTTCAGCAGAGTATGAACGGGGAAGCCGATTGCTGAGCAACCACTGAAGTGTGGACTCCCAAAGCGCTGCAGCGACCACGTGACCGCAGGGGGAGATAAGGAGATGCAAAATAAAAAGCGGCTGCTCAAGGAAGTGCGGTAGCAGCCTTCATGACCCAATGTCCATGGAGTTTTCTTGGCACGAATATGGGAGTGGTTTGCCAGTTCCTACTCCAGGCACCTACAGCACTTGGTATTCCCTGGTGGTCTACCATCCAAATACTAACCAGGGCTGAATCTGCTTAGCTTCCGAGATCAGGCAAGATCGGATATGCTTAGGGCATATAGGCAGCTACAAAAATCATTTACATACAGCTTTTATTCGTGTTCTATTCTTCCTGCGATGCTGTATCCTTCCTCTAAAATACTGAGCCTAATCTTATGATGCTTTGTCCAGGTCAACAGTCTGATATGCTACAGGAGGCCTCTGTGCCCATCATCAGCAACAGTGTCTGCAATAGCCCTGAGTACTATAACAACCAGATCAAGCCCCGGATGTTCTGTGCGGGGTTCGCTGCCGGTGGCATAGATGCCTGTCAGGTAGGTAGAACTTGCCAGTGAATTGTTCTTAGTGCCGGTGGACAAGGACGAAGGGGCATATTTTGAAATGCAAGTGCTCACCATGACAACCCCCCCGCCAAACTAGATGCTTAAACAGAACCCCAAAAAGGCAAGTAGCTGGGCCAACCCAATTCAACAAACCAATTCTAGCAGGGATCCTTGCTAGTGACTCCCAAAATTGCCCGTATAAGGCTAAGCTACTCAAAAATATTTTGTCTTACAAGATGGACAGTGGAATGGCCAGAATCCCGGGAGACTGCGCAGACCAGACCAGCAGTTCCCTTGTGGGAAATAGGGCGGTATACAAGTGTGAAAAATAAATAAATAAATAAATAAGTTGTATGTCTGATCTTGCTGTCTGCCAGTTACAGACTGTGACATGCTTGGATTGTGCAGTTGGTTTTGTTCCCATGTGTGTAAACATCAGCCAGAAAAAAAAATGCACAAAACCAAACACTTGAATGATAAACCTTATCTACTCCTCAAAATTTCAGAAAAGAGTTTTTGACTCCTTTTGCTTCAGAAAAGCCACCTGGTTTATTCTGTTTATTTCTTGGTTTGCAATCCAAATCACGGGGTGGCTGGGGTGTTAGCAGATTATGCTATTGTCCCAGATAATCATTGCTCTTGTGCTCTGATGCTATGACTCTTGGCTCAGTCACTAGGATGATTGAGCGATTTATCATCTTGACGGGGTGGGCAAGATGAGCTTTGTTTGAGTGCGCAAGAGCAATTATTGTGTAGCACAGCATACTGAGAGAGGGCGGATCCATATCAAATTTCTAGAAGAGAACAGAAAAACACAGCCCTTAGGACTAATAAAAGAGTGGCATCAAAATACTCCTGAATAAATGCCAAGCCCACATTTAAAAGTAACTGGGAAATGTAAACTGTTGCACCAAATCTTTCCCACTTTTGTTACTTTCAATATGTGACTTTGTTAAGCCTTTGCTATGTTTAATTTGTTGTGACAACTATGTTACTTGTGACTTGTTACCTTTTGACTACAATACAGTGTTGTTGTTGTTGTTGTTCAGTCGTTCAGTCGTGTCCAACTCTTCGTGACCCCATGGACCAATGCTCGCCAGGCTTTCTTGTCTTCCACTGCCTCCCGGAGTTTCGTCAAATCCATGTTGGTTGCATCGATGACACCATCCAGCGATCTCATTCTCTGTCATCCTCTTTTCCTTTTGCCTTCGATCTTTCCCAACATCAGGGCCTTTTCCAAGGACTCCTCTCTCCTCATGAGGTGGCCAAAGTACTGGAGTCTCAGCTTCAAAATCTGTCCTTCCATTGAAGATTCGGGATTGATTTCTTTCAGGATGGATAGGTTTGATCTCCTTGCACTCCAGGGGACTCTCAAGACTCTCCTCCAGCACCACAGCTCAAAAGCATTGATTCTGCGGCAATCAGCCTTCTTTATAGTCCAGCTCTCATTTCATGCATCACTATTGGAAAAACCATAGCTTTGACTATACAGTAGTATGGCTCAATTGCATGAATACCAGCTGCAATCTCTTTTCCCCTCTTGTTTATGTTGCAGGGTGACAGCGGTGGCCCCTTTGTGTGCGAGGATAGCATCTCACGGACTTCACGTTGGCGGCTCTGTGGCATTGTGAGCTGGGGCACTGGCTGTGCCCTGGCCAGTAAGCCAGGCGTTTACACTAAGGTCAATGACTTCCATGGATGGATCGTTCAGGTCATGAAGGTAAATGTGCTGATACCCAGAGAGGTAGCGGTGCAACTCGATTGTAACCAAACTAGTGAAGCAAATGTGTTGTGGCATGACCTTTGTTGGGGAAGGTAGTTCCTTACAAAGTTAAGTCCTTTTGATTTTCCATTTGGAGGAACACTTCCTACACTTGAGTACCAAAGGCAGATCTTAGGAACGATGATGAGGGCTTCTCCAATGTCTGTCCCTGATGGGTGCCGCAATTCTTTTGCAAAATAATCATTCTCCTTGATCAGTCCAGACTTAGAACGGTGACCTTGCGATAACTTTTAATGTTGCCTCTCTCCCAACACAACCATTAAGGAGAGAAATAGTTGGCAGTGGGCAACACAGTTTAGGAAAAGTCTTCAACTTCCATCACTAGTGTGGCTCGCCATTAACTGTGGAGGCCAGAAGATTCTTGGAATAGTCAAAAAAGCAACTTTTGGAAGCTGTGTTTCAATTTAGCTGACATTCTCTTAACAATAGCAGCATTTAGAGGTGTTGCTGGATGCCTTTGAAACTTTAGCAACCATATTGATATGGTTCCTGATGTAACCATTAAGGATGGGACGGTTTGGTCAAGCCAAATGAGGGAAAACACGAAAGAAACCCTTTTGTCGCTTTATAGTAGAGAGCTTTTGAAATATGAAAGATTTGGGATTCCAAGGCAGAGTTCAACAAAGTACCGTATTTTTTGCCCCATAAGACTCACCGGACCATAGGACACGCCTAGTCTTTAGAGGTATGTATGTGTGGAAAAATATATTCACACATACATACTGCAGCCCCAGTTTACTCTTCAGCCATGCTGCTCTCGGGAGGCCCGGAGCAGCATTGCTGGAGAATAAAATGGGGAGACAACCCCCCCCCAGGTCTCCATGCTGGGAAGCCTCCAGCCCTTGCTGAGGCCCCCGACTTCAATGCAGGTCCCCAGCCCCAGCTGCAGCCACAACGGAGGCTTCCCCGCCCGGCTGTTTAAAAAAAAAATTACCTTGCATGATTGATTTGTCCTGTAGAATAGGAGATGGAGATCATTCTGCCCAACTGAAGACCATAGAGATAAGAAACAGGTTAGAGAGTAACCACTCACCATGATAACCATAGAGCTGCAGCTAGAAAATAACCACCCACCATGAGGACCATAGAGATCCGGAGGCCTCTGTTGCAGCCACTCTGGAGGCTCCCGGGGTGTGTGAGCATTCACTCCATAAGATACACAGACATTTCTCCTTACTGTTGAGGTGGGCGGAAAGGTGCATCGTATGGGGTTAAAAATACAGTAATCCAAATTATTTTGGATTGTCCAGCCTTGTTTACCTTTTATTTTATTGGTTTTTGGAGGGATCAACTAAAAGAAAAGAACCAGAAATATCTGATTATGTTCAGATTTGCCAAAAGGATCTCCTGCGCTCAGGGGGGAAAAAAAAAACCCTAAACACAATAACGGGCTTCATGAAAGCCCCGGAACTAAAAGCAATACATCATTTTGAGTGGAAGAGGAGGTGTTACAACATCTGAATTTCCTTACTGTTTGGGTGTAACTATCGGGTTGAAAAACTTTGTCCCTCTTTTAAAAAGAGGAATGCCCACATGCGCTATTATTTCATTTTCCTGCAATGTCACTGCTGAGAGGGGACCTCAAAAGTTTCCAGGAAGTGGTGCGTTGTCCTGGAGAGGCACGTTGACACTGTGGGTATTTGTACACGACCCCTAAACTCCGCTGCAAATGACTCCCAGCTCCAGAGCTTAAAATTGTTTCCCCACTAGCTCCAGAGTTTACAGATAATTAAGTGCAACCACGCCTACCTAAGCACATCCCAGCGCACTTTCCAGGTATCTGCTCTCCGGAGGTGAAAATTCCTGATGCGGATATAACGTAGTGACTGCCGGGCTCTCCTTGCTTCTGTTTGTTCTTTTTTTGCCCCCCGCCCCTTTAAGAGATCTGAATGCAGTGCCGGGGCAGCAGAAGGGAGATGAGCGGCATTCTTTTCTTCCTCTTTTTCTCCCCACTGCGGAGGGGGTGGGGACGCAGGAACAGTGACAAACCCCTAAGATCTCTGGTCCGAATTTAAGTGGCCAGCAGATCTTAGGGGTCGTGTGAAAAGGCTCTAAGTTCCTCTTAGCAGCAACATAACCTGGCTAATTGGTTTGTAAAAACTCTTGTTTTCTCTCTGCAGATGTATTCTCATGCCAGCGGGACGGTGATGGAGCACTGACGCTCCAGGAGGCGTGACACTGAGCCATGGCCTCTGGAACCTCCTTCTCTCCTCAGCAAGGCGACGCTGCTTTAAAAGAAAAGGGGATAGGGGAAAACGCAGAGACAAACCGGCATTTCGAGAAGAGCAAAACCTTTCCAGGTCGGGACTATGCACTTTGGACTGGCCTTGCATGATGGAAATGGACCAGAGAATCCCTTGCCAATTTCCAGCCTCCACCAGGGGCCTTGCTGCTTTAGCAATGCTGCTTCTGGATCTTTCCCTGTTTATCAACACACAGCTTTTCACCCTGCTTTTTAGGGCACCTGGGACCACCCTGTTGGTTTGTGGTTGCCATAGTTCAGGTCGAGATCAAATGCATCTCGGTCAACGGTCATGGATGGACTTGGAACTGGGAATTCTAGGAACCTGGGGCACAAGTATTGACTTCTGGCAGATCATGCTTCCAAAGTTGAAGACGCATGCTCTGAATTTTTCGCTGATGTGTGCGAAACTGTCTTGGCAGGCGCAATCGGTGCCAGGAAGCAAATCACCTGCAGCAGCACTGGTCGACTTGTTTCGAGCCTTCGCCTGTCATGTGGTGGTGCCTGAGTTTCTCCCGATCTCTTAATCTGCACTTTTGAATGTGTGGGTGATAGCCCACGAGTGGGCTGCACATCCATGTGGAATAGTTGTTTTTGTGCTACCTGCTGTCAGGTTGCCTCTGACTTATAAGGGTGGGATGAGTGAGAATCTCCAAACTGTCCTGACCCAACAGCCTGCTCAGCTCTTGTAAACTCGAGACTGTGGCTTCCTTTAAGGGAGTCAGTTCATCTCACACTGGGTCTCCCTCTTTCCCTGCTACCTTCCACCTTTCCCAGCATTGTGGTCTTCTCCAGGGAATCCCGCCTTCTCAGGAGGTGCTCAAAGGAGGACATTCTTAGTTTTTAACATTTTCTTTTTGCCCCTGAGATAGTTCAGGCTTGATTTGAACCCACTTGTTCATTTTTCTGTCAGTCCAGCACATTCACAAAGGTCTCCTCCAACACTACATGTCAAACAGTTTAGTTCTTTTCCAGTCCACTCCCTTTACTGTCCAGCTTTCACTTGTGTCTGGGGTGGTCGAAAGTACAGGAGTGTGGCTGATCTTGGTCAATCTCCAGTGACCCATCCTTATACGTGATGATCATTTCCAATCCCTTCATTCCAACCCTTCCAGGTCTTTCTTCCGATCTCTATTCACTGCAGCCTGAAATGGGTGCCCCCAAAGGATCTCTCTGCCATTTTTGCCTGGCCCTTTTGTTTCGGGGTCTGGGAAAGGAAGGGCAAAAGTCAGAATAACCGCGTGTGTTTAAGTGTGTCCTTTGCATAATAATTGGACCGGGTGCAGTGGGTTGACATTTTAGAGAGCCAAGTAGCAGAGGAGGGTAAATGGAAGGTCTTACAGAGAAGCTAATTGCTAAGACTTGCAGAGAGAAACCTTGTGTGTGAACTACACAAGGCCCTCTTCAGCTGTTACTGAATCTCCTGTAGAGGAAATAATTTAGAGGGAAGTGTTCATAAGAACATATAAGAACATAAGAAGAGCCATGCTGGATCAGGCCAAGAAGGGCCCATCTAGTCCAGTTTCCTGTATCTCACAGTGGCCCCACCAGATGCGTCTGGGAGCGCACAAGACTAGACATCTGTCTCCTGATACTACTTCCCTGCATCTGGCCCTTGAACTACCCTGGTTTTAAGCCTGGAGATTATACATCCCCATCATGGTTGGTAACCTGTGACAGACTTTTCCTCCAGCAATCTGTCCAATCCCCTTTTTAAGGCCTCCAGCTCTATCACCTCCATCCTCATCCCCCCAACCCCCACAAGCATTGATGAGACTGTAATGGAGAGCTTCCTGGCTCTTATGTAGTCTTTCCACATGAGAGGAAGCATGGGATAATCCCAGTTTTCACTACCACGGCTAGCCCATAGGCACAGCAGCAAGCTCGTCCCTTGAGATCTGGTGACGAAAATGTGAAGGCAGCCACGGTGGAGGAAGGTGGGGCTACTTGCTGTTCTCTAAGTGCACCCAGCATGCCGCATTTAGCAATGCCTGAATAGGCCCCAACCTTGCAAATGTTCTGGGTCGGCATTTAATTATGACCAAAAGGGGTTCCCCGTGTCTCAGGCAGGGAGTAAAGTGGAGTCTCTATTTCCAAAGAATCTCACTGTGAGTCGAAAGAGCAATATCTAGGGCAGGCCTGCCCAACAGGTAGACTGCGGGCTACTGGTAGCCCACGAAGGGTTCAAAAGTAGCCCACCAGCCATCAATAAAAAAAGTGAGGGGATAAGTTCTTCACCCCTCCATCCCCCATCCCAAGGACCACCACTGCCCCAGCAAAGTTCTGGGTCTGCCAGCCCACTGTCTCAGCCGAGCAGGGCAGTTCAAGGGCCATGGTGCATTGAAAACTGTTCCCTCTAGAACAGATTAATCAGTTTCAATGCATTCCTATGGGAAACTGCTGCTCTACTTACAAAAGTTTTTACATCTGAGCATGTGCTCGGAATGGATAAAATTCATAAGTAGAGGTTTTAGTGTGGTAGCCCTCAGGCACTTTGGGCCGGAAAAAGTAGACCTTGGCCTGTTCAAAGTTGAACAGCCCTGATCTAGGGAAACATGTCGCCATGCTTCCACAGGATGGACCACTTGCAAATACCTCTGGGAGCAATGCCTACGGCCCCCAAAGAGTTCTCCCAACTCGGCTACAAAACACTGCATTATCAGAGACAGTTTATTAAATTTGGGTTTATGGGCCTTCTGGTGGATTCAGCAGTTCTGGGTGTGACATAATGTGTGACGTAATGATGGCAGGCAATCCATCACCATCATCGTTTGGAACTGCAGATCCAGAAGGGACCCGATGGGTCGTCCCGTCCAGCTCGTCATGGAGCCCCACCGAGGAATTGAACTCTCCACCTCTTGTTCTACAGCCTGATACCTGAATCACTGAGCTCTCCAGCAGTTCATACAGGTGACATTGATGACTTCAAGCAATCATTCACCTGTATCCTGAAGAAATAGAACAAGGATGCACAGCTCCATATATTCTGCTGTTTCTCAGTTGAGTAGGAATTCTTAATTTGCTCTCTGGGTTTTGTTTTTAAAGGTACCTTTGATGTTTTCCTGGCTGGAAAAGGAAAACCAAGAATTAAGTCTTTGTTTGTACGTCAAAGGCCACACATCCCCACAAGCACCCTCGACTTTATTATGCTATCTGATATTGTAAATAGATTATTGGCTTTACAATGTTTTCGGTGGTTTTGGATCAGTTCACCAAAATTGTATATAGTTGCAGCACTGCAATGATTTTCAATAAATTAAAACTGGTTTTGATTATAGATGGTATTGAGCTGCTCTCTCATCTATGGGCCTTTTCACATGACCCCTAAGATCCGCTGGCCCCTTAAATTCGGACCAGAGATCTTGGGGGTTCGTTGCTGTTCCTCCGTCCCCACCCCTCCGCACTTCCTTGCTCCTGTCTGCGTGAGGGGAGGGAGGAAAAAAAGGGACAAAAGAATAAAGGCTTACCTCCCGGTGCCGGTGGAAGCTGCTCCGAGCCCCGTCACTTCCTGATTCCTTCTCTTAAAGGGGCGGGAGGCAAAAAACAACAACAAAAAGAAGCGAGGAGAGCCCGGCACATCCGCATCAAGGATTTTTCACCTCCCAAGAGCAGGTACCTGAAAAGCGCGCTGGGTCGCGCTTAGGTGGGCGGGGTCGCACTTAATTTCCTGTAAACTCCGGAGCTGGTGGGGAAACATTTTTAAGCTCCGGAGCTGGGAGCCATTTGCCCCGGAGTTTAGGGGTCGTGTATAAACGCCTTGTTTTTGGGCAAACATGACACATCTTTGTTTTGAAAGACTAGGACAGAAAAGACAGTGGAGAAAAAAGATTCTCCCACCATCTAAAAAGGGCCTGGACTGAAGAATCCATCCTCTGTAGGTACTAGGTAATACTCTTAGTTTGACCTCAACTGATTTACTCCAGAGCCATATCCCTATATATTTTTTAATGTAAATTGAAAATGAATGTTCGGGGGGGGGGCGACTAGTCTTCAAGGTCTCTTATGAGGATGGCTTGAGGATCAGGATTTGTTTATTAACACAGTGAAGTAATATATTCTATGTTTTGGCAAGAGTCAGGGCTCTTCCAGGAAGGATTAAAATCTCATTAGTGCAGATCTATCAAGTCTCTGGACCATGAATGAGATTCAGCTTTCCATCACAGGTAATGTGATAGATGTACCTGGCTCATTGCTTCTTATGGTTTGTCAATGTTGTAACATTTTCCACCCACAAAGGGGTTCTTTTCCTTCCCTATAAATTATGTGGTGAAAAAACCTTAAGCTTCTGGAAAATGAATTCCCATTGCTGGATGATGTTGTCCCCATAAATCAGATGCGAAACAAAATAGGTGGAACGGGAGCCATGATTAGTGGTCGCAAAAAAAAAATCTTGCAATGGCATTATCAGAACAGATGGTGGCAGCACTGGCTAAGCCTGACACCACTCTGTGACACTGATGGAAGGCTGTAGAATGGAAATTCACATCACTTTATAATAATAATCTATTATCATGTAAGAATTGCAGAGCTGGAAGGAACAATGGGGATTAGAGATGGGCACGAATAAAAAAATGGTGTTTCGTTTGTTGTTTGTCGGTTAGGGGGTCCATTTCGGTTCGTTTCCATTTTTTGTGAATTTTTGCAAAAAATTTGTTTTTGTTTTCGTTTGTTTTGTTACCGTTTCGTTACCATATATTTCAATTTTTTGTGATTTTTTTTTAGCTTTTAAAGCAGTTCAATGTATTGCCGTAACGAAAACGAAACGGACGACAAAATTTCTGGTGTTTCTGTTTGTTTCGTTTCATTTAGAGATAAAATTTGTTTGTCGTTTCGTTGCATAACGAAATGAAAAAATGAAAACGGAAACGAAAAATTGTTCGTTTCGTGCCCATCTCTACTGGGGATTATTGAGTCCTGACCCTGTCAGGATGGCACAATGGGGAATTTACACTCCCAGCTAGATTTAAGTGAGGTAACTTGATGGCACATGACTACAACAACAAAGATATGGCTACAGCAAAACTTTCCATTTCTGTTTAGCCAAGAGGGAAATCAGAACCCTGAAGTGAAGTGAAATGGAGTTGGGCTGGCTGAGACATGATGACCCATGTTCCTGTGTCACCTTGTGTGCCCTTTCAGCTGGGTGAATGACCAATAAGGGAATTGTGGAGCAAAAGAGTGATATGTTGATACAACTTTGGCCACTATCTCACCTGGGGGAAGATCCAGATATTATGAAAATCCGGCTTTTCTTCTTTCTTGGCCACATGACTGAAGATGTGGGATCTCCCTTCCCATGTACAGTACAAATATTTTTTTAAGCGCAGTTCAGCCCCCACGGCCAGCAGGTGGCATTAAGAACAAAATTAAAAAGTACATTAAAAAAGCACTGACAGACTGAAGGCCAGCTGATCGGCGCTGGGGGGAGGGGAAATAAAAAAAATTAAAAAGCGCAGACCAGCCCCAAAAGCTGGTCGGGGCGGGGGGGGGGGAAGCAGAAAACTGGATCATATGTGAGCTCCCATGGACTTCTGGCTTGCATTTTTTACCGGAGCAAAAAAATTCCCAACTTCTCTGGTAGGTCATGGAAAACTTGCTAAAGGGGGCATAACCGCGAACAATGCTGTCATGGAACGAACGTAATCGCGGAACGAGGTAGGACGTGAAGTAACTGCCATAGTCTCCAAATATTTCTCAATATTTAGGATTATTTATACAAATAATCTATGAAACAGATCTACAAAAGACATTTTTAAATGTGCAGAAGTCAAAAGAATAATGTCACGGTGCAAACAAGAGGAAGCAGGAGACAATAAAAGATGGCCATATTTGCACATGGACTTTTAAATAATAATAATTATTGTAGTGCCACACAGAGCTGACAAAACTTTGAAACAACTGGAGATTAAAGATGGGGAAAATCAGATTCATCAATGTCAACAAACAATAAAAACGGATTTATAATTTTTTTCTAATGAACCAATTTTTAAATTCATTTTTTTACTATAAAATGCTCTCCAAGGCACCTAGAGACACCAAGCTTTCAAAGAAGCTTCCCATGATTCTTCACTACAAGACCTGCAGATCGGGCAAAGTTTTGAGTGAGGTATCCCCAAAGATGCCCCCATCAGAAGGGTGCCTCCCAGGCACCTAGATTACAGGAGACCCTCGTACGACTCCTCTATAACACTTCCATGCTTGGTGAAGATGGAGTTTCAGATTTCTGGGTTATACACCCACCTATTTGCCCACCTGGGAAAGTGCCCTTTACTGCAGGCATGTCCAAACTTTGGCCCTCCAGATGTTTTGGACCACAACTCCCACAGTCCTTTGTCATTGGTAATCTAAGCTTAGAATTCTGGGAGTTGTCGTCCAAAACATCTGAAGGGCCAAAGTTTGGACATGCCTGCTTTAGTGCCGTACCAGGGGAAACCCAATCTTCCTCAAACTTGGAGGGATTTTAGACAAGGGGAAGCTGCCCTGAACATCTGGTATCTCTAGGTGCTTTGGGGGCCATTTTATAGCGGGGGGCAGCTGATTGGTGCTTATTTTTCTTATTTATTTTGACAAGCGCTGAGATCGGCACTTGTCAAAAATTTTTCCAGATATCACGTGACATAATTGACCAATGGTAGCTAACCATGCCCCACACTGCTAGCTTGTTATGACTATTTTTCTACGTACCTTACATAAGTACTAACCAGGGCTGACCCTGCTTTGCTTCCAAAATCAGGCGGGATCGGATGTGCTTAGGGCATCTAGGCCCTTATGTTTACTAGTTATACCCAAAAATACTTATTGCCATTCCCAGAACAATAAAGATTGTACTGGTCAAAATGAGTTCATTCTTGGATTATAAAAGTAAAGTAACTCATTCGCATGTAGGGTACTATACGCAAGTTATTGCTCCCATGTTATGTAGTTCTTATTGAGAGCCAAATGGCTGGTTAATAAATAACCTGGAAAGTGATTTTAATTCCCTTTGTTTCCCTTAAATTGTGCTTCAACCCAAGGTATTGTCTCTGCATGGAGGACAAAGGGGTTATACTCATAAATAGAACATATGCTGAGTGTGGTGGCTCGGTGGACATTATTGGGCGCGGTCGCACTTGGGTTTCCAAACGCTTTTGAAAATGCCTTAAAACCTACCGTCCGCGTTTACAGTCGCTGTTTCGGCGGCGGGTCCTTGACCATGTCCTTTTTTTGAGGTCATGTCGCTTTTTCCTGACACCACCACAGACACGTTTCCATAGTTTTGGGGGCTCTTGTTTGCAGTTTCTCTGGACTGTATGTATGTTTGTTTGTTTACATATTTATTTACTGCCCATCTTCCCTAAAAGGCTACTCCATGCAGTTGACAAATCAATTCTGAGTTGATAGCATATAACACAGGGTGCTATTCTCCAGTGTATCTCGACAGTGCTGAGCACCTGAGATGGCCACCTCTGTACTGGTATTGAACGTTACAGCTCTATCAGTTTTACTACACCGATCTACTTGCTCCTTGTTTCCCCTCTCCCTTGTGATGTTTCAGGGATTTCCGGAGACTGGAAAAACCACTTCACAGTGGCACAAAGTGAACACTTTGACCGTGTTTACCTGGAGAGGAGGCAAGGACTGGGTGTGACTTTCCCGTGGGATTGAAGAAGGCCAGAGAATTCCCTCTGCTGCATTTTTAAATGACAAGCTATTCCACGTAGGAATGTTGTGTGGAATGACCAAGTCTTCGCAATCTTCATCTCCTACACTTTGTATGAGGAGACCTGCTGGGGAGTTTTTCCTTCTACAGGATGTGCAGAAATCGAAGGAACAATGTCAAAAGTATAATTCCTACAAGGCTGCAGATAATAAAAGATGCATGTGTGTCTGAATTCTAAAGGAGCTCAAGGTTAACTCTTGCTTACTATCTGTCCCCTCTCCCACCAGCATTGTGGGTGATGTCAGAGACTGAAACAAATGTTCTTTTTCATACTGGGGAACGAATGATCCAACCAACCAACCTTTCTCCTTTCCTCACTTTGCAGCAGCTGATACAAAGCAAAGAATTCAGAGATTCTGACAGGTTTTTAGATTTCAATGCAAATTGTTGGCTTCTCCAGGGATTAAATGTTCACAGTGGAAGATACTGTATTTTAGGCATGAACATTGTATGGGATTACTCACTTGTATGGCTGTTGGCAGAACAGCCAACATATGTGAGCTTGGGTAAGATGCATAGTTCCAGTGAACCCCTAGAAAAATGGAATAGTGAACCTATCCTCTGTACTCTACAGCTATCCCTAGAAAAATGGAATCTTTTATATTGATTCTGCTGTTATTTAAATTGTATTATAATTTTCCTACCATGGGATAGGTAGGTTGTCATAAAAGGCCGCTGGTGTGCTGGCAGGAGATCTTGTGGCAGTGGCTGCATACATACTAGTTAGTGCTAAGGTGGTATGATTCACCAGGAATTGAATAACTAATTGTGGCTTTTGCAAAATGGCTTATGGACTTGCCTGTGCAATCACTTTTAATGGTGGTTAATGCTAGTGGAGGTTTTCCCTGTAGTCATGTCATGGTTAGTATTGTCAATACGCGTTCTTAAGGAGATTATTAAAGAAATACACAAATGGACATGTTTATGTGTATAGCAGAGAAAATTAACTTAGGAGCAGCAGCATGTAGATAAAGTGTAGGTACTTGCAAAAAGTGTTATTGGGACTAAGAGACATAGAGACAAAGAACATGACTTAGAATAAAACTCTAATATTGAATATATACAGTAGATAAGAAAAACAACAGCCGAACACCAAACATAACATATATACAGAGCAAAATATACCACAGAGTGTGGGGTACTGTTTTCTCACCATAAATAGTCCCAATTTACATTACACCAGCCAGTTTCTTTATACACATTTGGAACTCATCAGACATGATTTTAACCAATCACATCCTGACACACCATGATGTCATTAAACTATTCCATCTGTGCTAAATCACTTTAACCTTCTAGTGATATCTAATCCCTTGCACTTGTGGCTAACATCATGATACTGCATTTTGACTGACTCCATTTTACAAATTCTCTGTTCAATCTGTTAAATATACATTACATACATTTTGTCTGTGTGTGTTTATCAATTCTAACATATTATGACGAGTTTAGCTCACAACAGTTTGACACATGGGTGGGAGATGATCCCCTTGCTAAATAGAACTTCCTCTCAACAAAAAGATTGTGCATATCATCCAAAGAATTTGGTGGTCTCACGCTATCAGTTTGCAATTTTTTTGAAACATTGGAGGAACCTGAGAGCATGGAAGAATCCCTTCTTAAATAGGAAGGGCATGGTTATCTGCACAAACCGATTAGAAAAACAAGTACAGGGTTGGACATCATGGCTTTGTACGCCCCTTCCAAACACACCATTCAATGATTCTATGATTCTATGAATCTCTTAAGAACATAAGAACATGCCAGCCATGCCAGCCAAGATCCAGCCATGCTGGATCAGGCCAAAGGCCCATCTAGTCCAGCTTCCTGTATCTCACAGTGGCCCCACCAAATGCCTATGGGAGCGCACAAGACTAGATCTCTGTCTCCTGATACCACTCCCCTGCATCTGGTTCTTGAAGTACCCTGGTTTTAAGCCTGGAAATTACACCTCTCCGTCATGGCTTGTAACCTGTGATGGACTTTCCATCCAGGAATCTGTCCAATCCCCTTTTGAAGGCATCCAGGCCAGATGCCATCACCACCTCTTGTGCCAGGGAGTTCCACAGACTAACAACACGCTGGGTAAAACAAAATGTTTCCTTTTGTCTGTTCTCACTCTCCCAACCCACAGTTTGAGTGGATGTCCTCTTATAGAAAAAAAAACCACAGGGTATTCAATGGGATGGTTTCTATCTTGTGAATCCTAGTGACCACTGAAGCAAACACAGACACCTTTGGGCCTGCTGTGGTTATGCTGTATCTTTCCAAGGGGAACCCTTTTGGAATCTAATCTACTATACTGATTATGGAGCCATCAAGACTAAAACCAACATGAATGGCAGTGAAAGTGTAAAGCGTGCCTGCCAGACCACTCATGGTCAGAGAGCTAGTGTCATGGAAAAGGTAGGACCCGCTCCACCATCTCTATAGAGAAGCTTGTTTGGTTGTCCTCTCCCTGAATGTTACGAATAGAGATGGGCACGAAATGAACAATTTTTCGTTTTCGTTTTCGTTTTTTTCATTTTGTTACATAACAAAATGACAAACAAATTTTGTCTCTAAAATGAAACGAAACGAACAGAAACACCAGAAATTTTGTCATCCGTTTCATTTTCGTTACGGCAATACATTGAACTGCTTTAAATGCTAAAAAAAATAACAAAAAATGAAATAAATGGTAATGAAACGGTAACAAACAAACGAAAATGGAAATGATTTTTTAGCAAAAAAATCACGAAAAACGGAAACGAACCGAAACGGACCCCCTAAACGACAAACGACAAACAAAACACCATTTTTTTGATTCGTGCCCATCTCTAGTTATGAATATTCAACAGAGAATCTTTTTTAAAAAAACCTAACAACCAATAAGCCTTGAGTTTGCTCTTCCTTTACTCCTTCCCTGTTGGCCATTCATTTTGTTCCAAGTCATGGCAGGTAATAGCCCTTCCTGATTAGCCCATCGTTTCTGGCAGAGAGTTGTGAGAATTAAGCTACTGGGGCCAAAGATCAGAAGTTACTGCTTGGAAAGTGAGCCAGAGGTTTGATTTGCAGGTGGATCGTGTTGACAGAGCAGCTGGAAAGGGCTTGTACCTTTGGAGGAGAGAACAATAATATTGTTGCCTTCCAACGCCACACAGTTATTGCCTCATCAACGTCTCTTCAGAGAAGTCAGATTTTAAGGTAATTAGGAGATTTTTTGGGGGGGGGACCAAGAGGAGGAGGGTCTGGCTTCTACTTTAGGAAAGTGTGCTTTCAGTTGCCGTTGTTGTTTTTAGTCACATTTATCTCCTTATAATAACATGATTTCTATTTTGGAATGGTTAATAGAACTCCCTGAAATTTGGCAAAGCCTCTCAGATTAGGAGTAGGGTTATACAGTGGCATAGTGGGGTGGGGGAGACAGAGGAACAGTCAGCCCCTGGTGCAATATTTTCAGGGGGCATAGTCCACCCTGCCTCTCTCTCTCCCTCCGTAGTGTCAGGTGCCTCCTAGACACAGCCTGCTTGCATGCCTGCCTCCTCCCTTCCTTTCCTTGCTGGCTTGGCCATGGCTCAAGAGCCTGGCACTGAGGGGAGAATATCCCAAAGTGGTGGGTGGCAGAGTCACAGAGCCTTTGGCACTGATATCTGCCTGGAGCATTGTTTACCCCTAGACTGGATCTGCGCCCGCATATGGTACTTGATATGCACTCCCGTTCCGTGCCCTGTGCCCAAGTTAGAATGGCTGCCGGAGTCACCATGTGCACCGAATATAAGCAGAACACTTTGGTCGGTAGGTGAGGCGGAGTTGAGTCCAGGGTGTTTGTGTGTGGGTAGGGGTGTGTGAGTGTGCTCCGGTGGGTAGGTGGCCTGGCCTGGATTTTTGTGATCGATCTGTCCCCAAACTGCTTTAGAGCCCCTCTCTATAGCTGTTTCTTATGCCTGGAGATAAATGAAAGAAAAGTCATTTTACTGCAGCTCTGCCCTATGGGTGCTAGAGAGACTTGAAACTCCGTGTTAACATATTAAGTAGCTCTTTGGTTCCTCATAAGAACTTAGGGATAAACTGAAGTAGTGCATGCAATTGTGCATGCACTAGTGATCTCAAGGATTGCTTATTGCAATGTACTCTGTGGCTGCTATCTCACCTGGGGGAAGATCCAGATACTGTGAAAGTCCAGCTTTTCTTCTTTCTTGGTCATGTGACTGAAAATGTGGGATCTTCGTTCCCACGTACAAGGAGTTTTTTTAAAAAAATAAAGCACAGACCAGCCCCAGGGCCAGCAGGTGGTGTTCAGAAAAAAAAGACGGATCATATGCAAGCTCCCACGGACTTTTGGATTGCATTTTTTACCAGAGCAAAAAATTCCCAACTTCTCCGGTAGGTCTTGGAAAACTCGCTAAAGGGGGCATAACCACTTTTTTTTTAAAAAAGCCCAGTGGCTGTGGGGACAAGATTTTTGGAAATGCTTTATCTTGAAATTTAATCTGCATTTTAAAGTACGTGTGATAGAGCTACACGTGACACTTCCCTTGTGCTTGGTTCAGAGATTGCAGCAGGTGCAGAATTAAGTGGCCGGGCCAGTGTTTGGGATGAGCAGATTTGCCCGTGTCACCCCCATTTTGGCTCACCTGCATTGGCTGCCCATTGCCTCCCAAATCGGGTTCAAGTTATTGGTTTTGGTTTACAAAACCCTTCATGGCTTGGACCCTGATTATCTGGCGGGGCGTATTTCCCTCAGATCAGCAAATGCCTGTCCCACAAAAGCTTCCAGTTGCTCGCAATTTGGGTGGCCTTGCCCCTCAGCTTTGAAATTATGTCCCAACCAAGATCCACCTAGTGCAATCCCTGGCTGCTTTTCGGAAAGCCTTAAAGACCTGGCTTTATCAAGAGGCTTTGGGGTAACTGTTTCTGGGGCTGTCGTGTTTGTTGAGTTTTGCTCAGATGCCGTTAGTTTAGTTTGCATCTATGCTTTTTTCAATTTTAATGGGTATTTGTTATATTTTTTTTATTGCTTATTGCCTATTGTTTACCTGTTACTTTATATTTGTTTTTGTGTGTCTGTACACTGCCTTGAATTGTTTTTATACCATCAAGCATTATATAAATGCCGAATCAAGTGAAGCAAAAAGTAAAATTAAATATTATTGGTGAGTATAAGCAGTTGTACTATTGTAGACATTAGAGTTGGCTGAAGTTCATAATGGAAATGAAGGGAAGAAAAGGTACTTTCCTACAACTGTCCCATGGATTCTATAGAGACATGAAATCCCATGTTATATGCATGTGTTTGGTTCCTCATAAGAACTTAGGGCGTTTATACACGACCGCTAAGCTCCGCTGCAAATGGCTCCCAGCTCCGGAGCTTAGAAATGTTTCCCCACCAGCTCCGGAGTTTTGAGAAAATTACGTGCGACCACGCCCCCATAAGCACGACCCAGCGCACCTTTCATGTACCTGCTTTCAGCGGATGAAAATTCCTTGATGCGGATAAGAGTGCCGGGGTCTCCTCGCTTGTCTGTTGTTTTTTTGCCTCCCGCCCCTTTAAGAGCCCCTTGAGAAGGAACCAGGAAGTAACGGGGCTGGTGGCAACTTCCACCGGCACCGGCAGGTTAGTAAAGGCTTCTTTTGTCCTTTTTTCCCTCCCCCCCTCATGCAGACAGGAGCAGGAACTGCTGAGGGGTGGGGACGCAGGAACAGAAACGAACCCCCAAGATCTCTGGTCCGAATTTAAGGGACCAGCGGATCTTAGGGGTCGTGTGAAAAAGCCCTTAGGCTGCTTTACACAACCACTGAAATCCACTGCAAAGTGGTCGCAACTGCGGAACATAAATTTGTTTTCCCACAAGCAGTGGACTTTTAAAAAAATAAAGTGCAACAACGCCCACTGAAATGTGACCCAGCGCATTTTACAAGTACCTAGTCTCAAGGTGGTAAAATCCTTGTCGCTGTTCCAATTCGGATTTTAAACCGTTACTCAAGTCAGTGGGAACTGGGAAAATCCGCACCCAAACCTTTTTGCCCCTACTGTGGTGTCTTTGCTGCGGTTCTCAGCCATGGGATCAGAACGGTTGCAGATTTTCAAAATGCTACCATGGGAACATCTGATCCATGACATCAACCACTAGACCGCTCTGGGGGATCAAAGTTTGCTACAGATTTTAGTGGTCATGTGAAAGCAGTCTTACTGTGTACAAGCAGTAACGTACTTACAGTAACCTGACCTGCAAATGAATAAACCAGGGATGAACTTATTTTGACCGGCTCCAATCTTAGTTTTTCTAGGAATGACGTTAAGTAGCTTTGACTGTAACTAGTAACATACCCTTGTTCAGCTATGATGGTTTCTTTAAGGAAATAAGGATGCTGCCCCAACCCATGTTCAGGTTACACTGACTATCCCTCTCATGCCTAGCTCCTTGTTGGAGGTGAAACACAACAATCCTCTGTGTGTTGCCCTTCTACTATGTGTGCATATGAATACATGCTTGTTTCCCTCTGTGGATCTGTGCAGAAATACACATGCATAGACCTAGCTCTATTTGTCATTTGCACCTGTTCCCCGTGTTGACCCTTCTGCTCCACCATCTGAACTGAACCAAAGTCACAATCACCCCCATTTTAAAACTATTATGCAGGCAGAATACTTTAGGATTGGGTCATTCGCTTTCCAATTCTATGAGTCTTATGAAATGAAAAAAATAAAAATAAAACATTTTGTCCCACTTGGGAAAGGATTAAAATTGCTACATCATAACATCTCCCTCCCTCATTTTTCTCGACTCATGGATATCCATGTTTCAGATGGCAAAGAGGACCTATTTCACCTATAAGGGGATCCATCTCCCCACGATCGGATATGCTGAGGATACAGTAAGACGTACAGAAAATGAATTCCAGCTCCTTGATGATGACATGGTGACCGTCAGCTATCCCAAGTCAGGTTAGTGTTTCAGTGAAATAATGTTCATCGTTGAAATTGTATTATCACTGGAATTGAAGTTGTTATAGGGTCCTTTAGATTAACCAGATGGTTTGACATACAGAATTTCACAAGGACTTATAGCCTAAGAAGCTGGCAGACTTGCTGGATGCAAGAGAGGATCATAGGTTAGAGTTTCCCCCATTGAAACCTGCCATGAGGATGTCTTCCTCCTGAAGGAGAAGGACAACAAGAGAAATGCAGAATGTCTGCCAAGTAATCAGGAATATGTGCATCTGCTCAGGGACAAGTTGAAAGCATGGTCCTAACACTCTTGTTGAATCCCTGCTAGAGATGGGCACAAAATGCAAAAGTAGTGTTTTGTTTTGTTTTGTTTTGTTTGTAACAATTTTTAAGGTAGTTCCATTAGAAAATGAACTGAAACGAAATGAAACACTATGCTGCCCCGGATCCTAAAGGACCAAAATGACAGGGAAGCTTCCTCAAGTGATTCTAGGTAACCCCCTGAAATTTGGAAAGGTTTTGGGGTTCAGGGGGGTGAGTAATGAATCTCCAAATTAGGCACCCCTAAGAAACAAATCTTTCTATTGGAATCAGAAGCCAAGCTGTGGCTCACCTGCATCTTGGCTTCTGAAGTTCAGAATCCAATATAACCCTAACCCTAACCCTCAGCAAACAGACCACCAGCAGCAGCCCCAGATCTGTTTGCTGAGGTGTTGGGAGGGAGTTAAATGCCGCTCTTAGGAAGTGCAGAATGCCAGGAGGAGCCCAAAGTCCATTCGCTGAGGTGTCTGCATTTCAAGGGTTTCCCTTTATCGTGGGTGGTTCAGACATCGGAGTCCCACCATAAATTGGGGGGGGGGGTACTGTAAAGGGAATCTTTTTGCTTATTTTGACAGTACCATGATTATGCATTTTGAACTCCTTCCATTGTAGCATGTAACGTGCAGCCACTTGCTGTTCAGAATTCCTCCTTACTGTTTTTGCAAAATGCAGGGACTTATGACTGTGACGTAGAGATGGGCACGAAATGAATTTTTAATTATTATTTTTTAAATTTTTAATTCATTTCATTATTTGTTATTCATTTCATTAGCTAACTAAACAAATAACAAACCAATCCATCAAAGAAAAATGAAACAAAACGAAATGGAAATTTCCATTTTGTTCATTTCATTTTTCATTTGGGGGACACTTACCTTTCCGCTGCACCGAGTCCTGACTCCTGACTTCTCTTCCACCGGTGCTGAAAATAAATAAATAAATAAATAAATAAATAAATAAATAAATAAATAAATAAAT
>JAHTLZ010000008.1:7937262-7953743 GCA_023846285.1 Phrynocephalus versicolor
CACACACATAAAAAATCCCTGAACACTCCCCCACCCACCCACCCACTCCCCAAAAAACACAAGCATCAACACAACAGGCTAGATAATACTGTTCAAGTGCTCACTGCTGGTGGTCCTTGAGTTCATTATTAAGTGCAAGTATAGCTCTGGGATAAAAACTGTTCAGAAGACGTGTGGTCCAAGTTTTAATCTTAAGTCGAATTGTTCCTAAGTAGAGCCGCTTGTAGGTTGAGGCACCATTGTACTTTGTTTTTCTAGAATGGCCACTGGAACCGCCTGAAACAGGGTATGCAGCCTGTGGGGTAATTGGAACCAAAAGGCTCCCAGTGTTCTCTGCCATCTGTTTGCCTTGGTGAAATAGCCTGCAGACAGCAGTTTGAATTCCACAAGATGAAAACCAGCTCTTCAAGCATTCTGTGCAATCTCTATGTACAAAGTCCTGCTTTTGGCGGCAGGATAGGGGCAGGCTGACTGCCCTCGCCCTTCCCTTCTTCTTTAAAAAAGTACATGTAAAAGTAGGGTGATAAATTTTGTTAGCCCACTTTTAAAATAATCAAACAGTTTGCAAGCTTTCATGGAGACAATGCCACTTCATCAAGGCTGGGCAGCATCGCTTCATGGGTAGTGCAGAAAAATTGTAAATATAGGTGCCAAAAATTCATGGCAGATGTTTATGCCAGGTGATGACTGATCCATTAGGGATAGTAGAATGCTGCCTGCTAGGGATGGGCATGAAACAGAAAAACTGAGTTTTGTTTCATTCCCCCTGCATTTCTTTTCATATTGTAAGTTTAAAAAAAAATCAACATTTTTGTGGCTTTTACGAATAACAAAACAAATGAGGGAATCCCCCAGCAGGGGGCTGAGAGGGTAGTGCTAACATCAGCACTCCCCTCTCAGCCCCCTGCCAGGGGATTCCCCACCACCTCCCAACTGGGAGGCGCCAGTGGGCAGAGAAGTGTGTCCCAGGAGGACTCGCGCTGCTGCGCCTTCCTCTGCTTCTGCCTTCCCCCCAAAGCCCCGCGTGCCAGCTGATTGGCGCTAGGGTAGGTAAAAAAGGTGCCCCCCCGCCAGAGCACCGATCAGCTGTCGTGCAGGGGGAAAGGTGTAAAAAGCCAGTGGTTTCCCAACGCCCGATCAGTTTCCCATAGGAATGTACGTATTGCTTCAGTGCACTCCTATGGGAAAATAAAAAATGAAATGCAATGAAACAAAAATTTCCTTTTCATTTTGTTTCATTTTTCTTTGGTTGATCACTTCATTTTTCATTTTGTTAACGAAAAACGAAAAACAAAATAAAAAAATTCATTTCGTGCCCATCTTTAATTGTCATCTAATGGTCCAAAGGCCTTCATAGATGGGTACTTACTTCTAATGTACTTTAAGAAGTCCTTGTTATTTCTTTGAATGTTTTTGTCTATACGTTCCTCAAAGTCTTGCTTTGCTTTCCTGATTGTTGCCGTGCATTTGTTCTGCCAGAATTTATGCTTCTGCCTGTTGTCCTCGTTTGGACAACCCTTCCATCTTCTAAATGAGCTTTTCTTGCTTTTGATCACTTCCCAAACAGCTCCTGAAAGCCACAGTACTCACTCTGACATGATCTGATATCTGCATTGCAGATTACTTGCTGTGTTGTTACAGAGTGCTGTGATTACAGTGTTGTTAATCCTTGATAATAACTCTTTTGATTACAAAAATATAGTCTGTTACTTAGAATGATTTATGTACTGGTGAATAATCGAACTTTCTTTCATCTCCTTCCAAACAACCATAAAATCTATTTTGTTAATTAATCTATTTCATATTGTATCTCCCCCTTCTCATTTCCTTTTTAACGTTTGTTTTGTTCAATCTCTATTTGTATTACAATATTCATGTTGAAGTCCCCAGCCCTTATTATATAACTTAATTTTATCTATGCTATCTAGTATATTGACCATGACATCCTCTTGCTTCTTATGTGGTGGTGCATATACATTTGCTAATTTATACTCTTATCTTAATTTTAAGGGGCATGGTGGCTCAGCAGACTAGAGTACTGAAAACTGTTGGCTTCAAAGTCAGTTTGAATCCCAGGTGCCATGCAGCGGAGTGAGCTCCAGCTGTTAACCCCACTTCCTGCCAACTTTGCAGTTTGAAAGCATATAAATGCAAGTAGATAAATAGGTACCGCTACCGCCGTAAAAAGCGGGAAGGTAAAACAGTGTTTCCTTGCAGCTATGCTGGCCACATGGCCACAGACTTGCACAACACTGGCTCTTTGGTTTGAATATGGAGATGAGCACCACCCCTAGAGTCGGACACGACTAGCACGCTTGTGTGTGGGGGAACCTTTACCTCAACCTCTTAATTTATCCTGGAATATAAAAAAATCTACCTTGTTTATCTTTTTCTACATTTTCAATTTTAAACCCACATTTTGGTACTGCAGTTGCAACCTCTTTAGATTTTATGTGCCATGTGGTTATTCTTATTTGTTTAACTATCACCTTTATTCAGTATTGGATTATTTAGTCCCCATTTACATGTATAACATAAACCAACCAATCAACAAACAAAGAAAACTAACAAATCTTCCCCTCTACTATTCCCTACATCACAATAAATTTTCCATCACCCTCTCAGCTTCAATCCCCAATATTTTGGATGTGCGGGGTGGGGAGGCAGATCCAGATGGAGTTCCAGGCCTCTTTTCTCCTTCTCACCCAATAGATATCTATTTCTAGTTGTACGCTAGAAGCTTAAGTTCCTTTCTGCAACTTGTTACTTTCCAGAAATGTGAGAAATCCTTTCAAAATGTCTCTTTAAATTTATTTATGAGTATTTTTACCCCACCCTTCTCCTTGGAAAAGGACAAAAGGCGGTTTACAGTAAGGAGAGACAATATACAGTCCTTCACAATTAAGACATATTGAGTTTGAGAAACTGGGAATTGAGAGGTATCTTACTGCATTAGAAGGCAACATTAAAACTAACAATTGATATCATAGTGTCAATGCAATCACACCAGGAGAGATATAAACACAAAGTTATAAGTGGTTATAAACACAAAGTCTGTGTAGCCATGTATGGTAGGTTCATAAAAAGACACAGTAGGTAGTCCATCAATGTGGAAAAATTCATTTTGAAAGTAACTTTAAACAGCTAGAAGTATTTTTTTATTCAAAACAACAGAACAGCTAATGAATTTACCATTCATGTTAGTTCAGTATTGTACCTCTGTTGTGCCCTTAGTGCTAAAATAAATGATATAATATTTATAACTTATTACTCCATGCCTGGGAACAAAACCAGCCCCTTGTTAATGACAGGCTATTTCTTGCCAAGACAAGTTAAAGAACAGTAATAGAATTCTACTCCACATTTGGTTTTGTTGACTTCTTTGACTTCCCTCTTTCTGCACTTTCTTTGCATATTAAACTGAGAACCTTTTTAAACATAACAATCAATAATGGCTAAGTTTGCTTTTCCCCTCCTCCTTTGCTATTGGCTATTCATTTTGATTTGGGTCATGCCAGGCAGTGACTTTGTGGGCCAAGGCTGCCTTGTTTTGATAGCTTTAATAGTACTCACTGATTTGCCCATCAAATCCTGGCAGAGAGCAGGGAGAAGAAAGATAGAAGGGCCAAAGAGCAGAGGTAGCTATTGTGGAAGTGAGACACAAACTTCATTTGCAGGTGATTTGACAGAGCAGCTACTTTTGAGGTAGGGGGAAATTCCCCTCATAGAAGTCAGATGTTAAGGTAAGTAGAGATCTTTGGGGACCAAAGAGGAAGAGCATCTGGTATTTGCTTTGGGATTGAGTGTTTCCAGTTGCCTTTGTCTTCTTTAGTCAACTGTATCCCTCTTCAGCTAAAACATATTTTCTTTTTCTTTTTCTTTTAGAACAGTCCCTGGCATGCCCTGAAACAAGGTATGTGTGCTCCGTGTAGGGTTAATGTAACACAAGACTTCTCAGTTGTCTCTGCCATTTTGTTGGCTTCACAGAATAGCCCATAAAGAGCAAAAAGCTATAGCAACATTTGGGTAGACAGAGATGATGCAGCATTATATTAAAACTCCGAAAAGCAACCACTTCATCGGTAAATGTCATTTCCAAATCATCCTGATCTGCTTATTGTAGAGTAAATGCGTTTTTCTTTGTTGTTGAAATGATATGAAAACCAAGTCATCCCAAAAGCCATACTTGCTGTTGACTGAAGAATATTGTTCCCCTCTTTCTTGCAGACAAGTGTTTCAATACTGTAATTGCATTAAAATTTGAAATTGAAACCTTCTGCTTCTTTCTAGATCAACATCTTCAGTCTTGGTCTTATTTTTTTTAAAAAAGGTTTTGAGCTTCGTACTTTCATACACACTACGAAGTCAGGATAGTCTTAGTTTTTCTTTTCCATATCTCAAAATTCATTTCTGAAACTCTGAACATATTTCATAAGTGATCCAAGTATGTTGATTATGGTGCCCGTGTGCAGCTTACTTGGTTGCAAATAGAGACTTGTTTTATTAAGCAGATTTACAATCTGCATATAATGCAATGGAGATATTTTTCAATTTCTTCAACTTTTTTTAAAAAAACAGAAAGCAATATCACTTGACCACTCTGTGCCATGATTTTCATGCAGGGTTATTTCCCATATTTTGGAGATATTCAATTATGTTGCATTAGTTCCATTGTAAAGCATCAATGGCATTTGCATAAAGTGTCTCCTAGCTGCTTCAAGAAAAGAACCATCCATTTTCATTTGGTTGCTCTAGACCAGTGGTGGCGAACCTTCGGTACTCCAGATGTTTTGGACTACAACTCCCAGAATTCCAAGCATGTATTGCCAATGACAAAGGACTGTGGGTCTTGTGGTCCAAAACATCTGGAGTGCTAAAGGTTCGCCAACACTGCTCTAGACAGTGGTTCTCAACCTGTGGGTCCTCAGAGGTTCCTGGACTGCAGCTCCCAGAAGCCTTCTCCACTTGCTGTGCTGGAAGGGGTTTCTGGGAATTACAGTCCAGGAACATCTGGGGACCCACAGGTTGAGAACCACTGCTCTAGAAGTAAAGACCAATGAGGGGATGAATAATAAAAAAAAGAAACAAACAGCATCTGAATCATAAAAAAGTTGCAGCACATGGGCAAAGCTAATTGTCCAACCAGATTCAAAGAATGACCAGTACATGGTACATATTCTGCTAGTGCATTGATATTCTGTCTACACAATTAAGAATTCTGTATAAACATCTTTTTTCCACTTAAGAAAGCTCTAAGATGCTACCTCCTAATGTCTCCTTTCCTCCTCCTTTCTTTTTTTTGTGGATATGCAAGTTTACTATGGCAAAACGGACCTATTTCAACTACAATGGGATCCTTTTCCCCACCTTGGGATACTCTGAGGAATCACTAAGGTACACGGAAAATGAATTCCAGCTCCTTGATGATGACATGGTGACCGTCAGCTATCCCAAGTCAGGTTGGTGTATCAGGCATGTAACGTTCACCCCAGGAATAGTTTCACCACTGGAATTAATGTTGTTACAAGGCCCCTTTAAGAGGAACAGGTGGACTTCCCTGAAGCCAATGGAGAGCCACTGTGTGAGACAGAATGCTGGATTCAGTGGGCTGTGGCCTGGTCCAGCAAGGCTGTGCTTCTGTTCTTCCACACAGGTTACCATGAAAAGATACAAGACTTTTGACACAGGATTTTACATAGCATGCTGTGAGTTTTAGGAAAGATGTCCAATTAAGTAAGTAAAGCAAATGAATAAGTAACTGGGAATCAGAAAATACGTGAGAAACAGAAAGTTTGAATACTTAGTCATGTCATGAGAAATGGTAAGTTTAGATACTTACAGGTGGTCATGCAAGATAAGAAAAATAGGAAGGAGGAAGGATAAGGACTTACACGCTGAAGGACCTCGGAGACTGACTGAAGACCTCCCATCATCATAATTTAGAACTTCTGCATCCGAAGTCAATGTGATAATGATATCTAACTTCAGCAGGAGAACAAGAGAAAAGAAAAACATCTTTTAAGATATCATGAATGTGCATGGTCCATTGAGTCACATATACTCTTGATGAACCCCAGGAACCACCAAGTACTTTTTGAGACATTGGCCAGCGATCTACCAATTGCCCATACAGTATGATCCCCTCATCCACAGATTCATTAATCGCTGATTCACTTAGCCATGGATTGAGGTTGGGAAATATTTAAAAAATTATTCAGTAGCTGCCAAGTGGGCTACTGTCGCAACCGGTAGCCGTAAAGCAGGCTATTGTCACAAACAGCCACAAAGGTGGCGGTGCAGAGGGTGGCTGGCCGCTGGTGGCAACGAACAGGGAAGAAAACAAACACAAAAAGCTTACTGATGCTGAGCCCTCCTCACTGCTGTAGCCACACTACTAAGCATTTGTGGGGTGTTCGGGGTAAAAGCTTTTGGCCTGGCACCCCACCACTCCTGCTGCCACCATTATCCTCAGATAAGACTGTTTGCTGTTATCTTTAGATTTCGCTATCCACGTGTGTGTGTGTGTGTGTGTATGTGTGTGTGTGTGTGTGTGTGTGTCCTGGAAATGATACCCTGCAGATACAGCTTTCATAGTGTACTTTATAAATTATGAACTAACAGTTCAAAAGGAAGAAGCTACAAATAATATGTCCATTGTAATTAATTCTTATTTGCAGTGACTAAACTTTATATCATTCTTGTGATGTGCCCAGCCTTGGCTGTTATTTAGGGCTGCAGTTGATTTTGTTTTTGAAAAATTATGATACATGTACACTAGAGATGGGCACAAAATGAACTTTTAATTCATTTTGTTATTCGTTATTCATTTCGTGAGCTAACAAAACGAATAATGAACCAACCCATCAAAGAAAAATGAAATGAAATGAAATGGTTTGGTTTTTGCTACCCCCCCCCTCCTACCTTGTCACCACCGCCACTGGAAAGTCCTCCTGGTCCTGGAACTCTGCGGAAGCTGCCGCCTGTAGAGGCACTGGCCCCAAGACAGCGCCTCAAAAAGCCCCCTGCTGAGGACTTTTAAAAATAAAATTAAAATTAAACATTTTTTTTTTTTAAAAAAGAGCACTGACCCGGCCCCAGTGGCTGCGCAGTTGGCACTCTAATATCAAAAACAAACAAACAAAAAATGAGCGCCACCCCGGCCTCTGGAGCAGCGCGGTCGGCGCTCTAAAACAAAAAGTGGTCTGCTTATATACTGCCCCATACCACTTCAAGTCGTCTCTGGGCGGTTTACAGTTTTAATTATAGTAGGCAGGCTATTGTCTTATAGCAGAGATACTCTCCATGAAACTGGAGGATTGTTTAGAGCAATTACCAATCAAATTAAGTCTTGTTAACAGAGTCAACATCATATCATATCATAAAACAAACAAAAACAAACAAAACAAACAAAAACACAGCACCAACCTGGCCCCAGGGGCTGTGTGATCAGCGCTCTAAAGTAAAGCAAAATAAAAATAAAAATAAAACGACCGCCGCCGCCGCCACTGCCGGTAAGCTGAACTTGAACCAGTTCATCTCGGTTCGGATTCGTACAATTTTTTTAAAAAATTCGTATGAACCCGAACCGAACTGAACCAAGGGTGGGCCCGAAACAGAACAAACTGAACCGTCAGTTTTCTGTTTCGTGCCCACCTCTAATGTACACCTTCTTGTAAATTTGAACAATATTTCTGTGAGATGGAACTTATCTGATGGTCAAGGTGTCAGATCATTTAGGCCTTAATTGCAGCAAAAAGATACATGGAAATTCTCATCTGCAAAGTTTGCACCACAGATCAGTGATTTCTAGCACTCTGAAGATCCAAAATCTAACTGAACAACTAATTAGTGTTGAATAAAAAGAGTTACTTTCAAAAACAGAACTATAAGTAGAGGTGAGCATGAAGGAGGAATTAGGTACATGAAAAAGAAGTTGCAGCCTTGTGACCAGTGGGCTCTTCCCACTCCTCCAGGGACCAACTGGATGTTGGAGATCTTAGGCTTAATCTGGCATGATGGAGACCCCTCATGGGTTCAGAGTGCAATCACGTTTGATCGGTCACCATGGATTGAGACTGTCAAGGGTCTGAAAGCTGCCTTGAAATATCCTCCACCCAGGTTCCTGACGACTCACCTACCCTTCCAATTTTTCCCAAAGTCCTTTCTGCATTCCAAGTGCAAGGTAAGCATGAATTAAGACATCATTCAAGACCACCTTTAGGTCCTATGGGTTGGTGATGCTGAAATACAGAATTCGAGACTGGACACTGTCCATGTACAGGTATATACTGTGTTGAGGAGTGGGCCAGATAGCTGAATAAATTGAGGGTTCAGTTTACTCATTGGAAGAACAGCCTGCCTGTGTATTATTACTCTTTGTGTCTTCCAAGAATGGCTCAGCTCCCTGATGTACTCTCATGGGAAAAGATATTGGGAAGTTAGGCTTCATGGGCAAGCTGCCATTTTTGACTGGCCACAGAGCTAGTAGACCAGATGTAGAGGAAGAAAGAGAGGGACAGATCTACTCCAGACCTCAGTAAACTAGTAAACGACATTCCAAGAGCAAGGTAAGCAAGGAAGAGGTCATCAATCAAGACAACTGTTAGGTCCTTTTGGGTTGATACGGGGATTTCTAGCCTAAACACACTATTTTCAAACTTTTTTTTATATATATAATTTTATTGAGGAAGTAACAGCATACATTTCCAGTCTTTACAAGTTTCCAAAAACATTGCATCATCCTTTGGTTCCTTCCTCATTAACTCTCCCCCCCCCCCGCCAGCAAGCACAAATTCACTACCCTTTCATGTTAAACATTATTAAGGCATGATGGAATAGTCTAGCCCATTTCTCGTTCTCAGGCTTCCCTTTTATCCAATTTATATATTTCTCCCACTCCTTTAAAATTCTATGTTTCCCTTCTGTGCTTCCTTCTTGCATAATTTGTATCCATTCATTTTGAAAAAATTGATGTATATAATCTTTTCCTTTATCATATTTCCATTTTTCTTGGTCCTTCCATCCACCCGTTAATACCATTATAGCTGTTGCTATTCCATAGTATACGATCTTTTTTATGCTTCTCCATTGTTTTTCTCTATCTACTAACCCTAAGAAAATATGATCTAATTTTAGCTCAAACCTTTTCTTTGTACAGTGGAACCTTGACTTACATGCTGCTTGACTTGCATCATATTTGACTTGCAGCAAGAAGGGGCCTGTTTGACTTGAGTCGCAGGCTTTGACTTACAGCTCGGAGCCCCAGCATCAGGCACTGGAATTGGGTGGCAGCCATGACCCAGCATCGTGGCTGCCACCTCCAAAGTGCTCCTGCCTTCTTCCTTTCCTCCAGCAGCGGCAGCTTTGGCAAGGGCAGCTTGAACACCTGGAGCTGGTCCTTGGCCTCGCCGAAGCTGCTGCCGGAGGAGAAGGGCCGGGAGCGTTTTGGGCGTAGTTCTACTTGGGCTGAACAAAACAGGAAAACTCAAGATCCTCATGCAAACTTCTGCTGGCTACTTGAGCACACGAAAGAATTTCCAATGAAGATCAGTTTGTACTTTACAGATTATACTAAAGCCGTTGATTGTGGGGATCATGAGAACCTGCGAAAGAAACTGGTGTGCCTCAACCACTGAGTGTCCCGATGCATAACCTGTATTACGGACAATAACCTACAAGTAGGACAAAATATGGAGAGACAGAATGATCTAAACAAGAAGTCCAGCTGCCGTGTTTAAGCTTCCGGATGACCTTACCTGGACGATTGATACTCTTCACAAACCTGGGAGAGATAGGTTTGCGTGTGATTATGCAGACTAGAGCCTTCTTTTGGATAAAAGGCAGCTGGTGTGCTGGTGGAAGATCTTGTGGCAGTGACTGTGTGCTTGTTAGTGCTAAGATGGTACAATTCACAAGGAATTGCATAACTAATTGTGCCTTTTGCAAAATGGCTTATGGAATTACTTGTGGAAACACATGTAAAGGTGGTTAATGCTAGTGGGTTTTCCCTTGTAGTCATGTCATGGTCAGTGTAGCCCACAGCAGTTTGACACAAGGATAGGAGATGCTTTCCTCTCTAAATATAGCTTTCTCTCACCTACAGATTGTGTGTATCATTCGAAACCCCAAAGATGTACTGGTCTCACACTATCACTTTGCACATTTTTTTGAAGCATTAGAGGAACCTGGGACCATGGAAGAATTCCTGGAGAAGTTCTTGAATGGAAAGGGTATGGAAAGGGGGGGGTTCACTTGACTTCTTTAACTGAAAAAAGAACCTCCAAAGAAGAGAAAAGCTGGATTTCTTTTCCATCTTCTACAGAATCTTGTATTATTGAATTAATCTCTTTTTTGTTGTTGTATTGCTTTTAGCAGTACAGTTTGGTTGTCTTCTTGCGTTTTCAGAACTAGTCAGGCAGAAGACACAGCACCTAATGATGGGTGGTTCCATGGGATGTCAAAAACTGTGTGTATGTGTTTACATGCAGACACACACTTACAGGGCCGGCACATCCATTAAGGTGAACTAGGCAGTTGCCTAGGGTGCCAAAATGGAGAGGGGGCACTGGCCAGCCTGCTGTCCCCCCGCCACCCCCCGCCGCTGGCCACCGCCGTCCGTCCCCCCACCACCCGCCACCATCCGCCCGCCGCGCCCATAATTCCCCATCTGCTTAAATGTCACATCCCTTGACTTGCTCTACCTTTGCCTTGCTTTGCTTCCACAGTGATTTATGGTTCCTGGTTTGACCATGTGAAGGGTTGGCTGAAGCTGAAGGACAGATCCAATGTCTTCTTCATCACCTACGAAGAGCTGCAGCAGGTCTGGTTCCTCCTTTTCCTATGTTCATGTATCTTATGAGACTCCCACCACTTAGACAGTTACTTCACACCCTTCCTTGTTCCACAACTGGTTTTGTACCGTGACAGCATTGGTCGCGATCATGTGGTTTTGTCCCTGTTTCCGTGTTCCCACGGTTGTGATAACTTGTCTCATGACAAGTCTTAATTCACGGTCTTGTTCCATGACAAATTCTGGCTAATTTGATATTGTTCAGCAAAAAAGAGGATGTAACCCAGTCCCTGAGCATTGGCTAATCAAAATATCGATCTGAAACAGTCAAAACATCGAGAGAGAAAAAACATCCACATGTTTGTGAGGGGAATGAAATGGTTGTTGCATGACAGTTGTTCCCACATGGTCCCTTGTCTCAGAACAGAAACCAGGAACAAACCGTGACAAGGGAAAACCCTACCCAGCACAAAGTACAGAATTGTCATGCTCTGATCCCTCTTTGGGGGCATGGTCGAGACAAATCTCAGCTATTGCGTGATGAATGTGAGGTTAGATTTTTTTTTTGTACTGCTCCGAAGTGCAACATTAAAAGGACGTGAAGTAACCGCCTTAGTTTTCCAAACTTCTGTTGCTTTGGAGTTTAAGTCAAACATTTGTGGGAGCTTGCAAGGTTCTTCATTTAAACAATGAAATAGATTAAAACAATCTGCATGCTGAACCTTCACAGTGGATATTCACTGCTTCAGGACCTGCGAGGCAGCGCAGAGAGGATCAGCCACTTTCTTGGTAAGGAACTGGACAGCCACCAGCTGGATGCAGTGGTGAAAAATGCGTCCTTCCAAATCATGAAGGACAACAAGATGTCCAACTTCTCCCATGTTTCAGAAGAATATATGGATCACAAGAAAGGAAAATTCATGAGGAAAGGTAAAAGCAGAGCCAGAGAGAAACGGCTTGTGTGCGTTCTGATTCCTAAACAAAAAATAGCTTAGAATAGCTCTATGCCATTCTCATATCAAGTCTTTGATTAGATTGCCACTTGAATTGTTTATGGACACCTATCTATGGTTTCTACCGCAACCTTTTGTTATTATGACCATAAATCAGCCACGTTAGTTTAAAAATAAATAAATAAAAATAAATACAATCACATCTCATACATTATTTGCAAGCTCTACTAGCAGACAGAAATTCAAATTGCAGTCAAATGTAAGTTTTTTTTTATCTAGGCACAGGTCCTTATATTTCCGGTACTCTGCCTGCATTTGCTTATGGTTATCTCTCCCTCCTGTGGTATTCCAGGGATTTCCGGAGATTGGAAGAACCACCTCACAGTTGGACAGAGCGAACGCTTTGACCGTGTTTACCAGGAGAGGATGCAAGGACTGGGTGTGAATTTCCCATGGGAATGAAGAGTCCTAGACAATTCCCTCTGCAGGATATTTCATGTAGGAATACATATGGAATGCGCCTTTCTTCAAGGTTACAAATCAAGAGTACTGTAATAAAAAGGGGAGGAGCCCCTCCTATAGCTTTGTCTTGCAAATCAAGAGCATGTGGACAATGGTGTCATGTAGGGCTCAGACTTGACATCTACAACATGTTGCCATCTCTGTTTTAAATATCAGAAGTCCTATCCACAAGTGCTTTCCTCTTCAGATAAGTAGAAATTAGTTGGGGGCTCCATTTATGATGAATATAAGTCAACAAATATTGAAGGATCGGCAATATTCACCAGAAAACGTGATCCGTTTTTCAGTCTGTCCCCATCTCTAGCTGACAAGCAAAGCTCACTGCCAACTTGAAGAACTGTGCTAAAGAAACTTAAAGCCTGGGAACAAACAATGTTCTTTTGACAGTGTTGGTTTAATAAATCCTTTTAAATGGTATTCAAGCTGAGTGGTGTCGAGTTCAATACCTCAGGGTAGATTTTGTGGCATGTGCTACAGGGCTCTGAGTGAATAGGCAACTAGATATGGGCACGAACCTCTGGGCAGGTGTTTGGTGCTTTCAAATCTTGCCTCCTCTTGCAAGTACCCACTCGGGGTGGAGCCCAAAAGAGATAGGGGAGGGAATAGAATAGAATAGAGTAGAATAGAATAGAATAGAATAGAATAGAATAGAATAGAATAGAATAGAATAGAATAGAGTTTTATTGTCATTATGCATATGCAAGATATGCACAAAGAAATTAGAGTGCTGTTCCACTACACACTCAAAACAATAAGGCACCATACAAAACATATAAAACACAATACAGGATATTAAAAACTTTTAAAACCACTTACAAAATTTAAAACACTACTTGAAAACTGTTTAAGATGATGCTAAAACCGTCACATTTAACTTAGGATGCTATCTCACCTGGGGAAGATCCTGATCTTCTGAAGGTCCGGCTTTTCCTCTTCCTCCCGTCATGTGACTGAAGATGTGTGATAGCAGTTCCCATGAACAAAGCTGTTTTTTTAAAAAAAGCGCAGTTCATCCCCATGGCCAGCAGGTGGTGCTAGGATTTTAAAAAAGGACCAGCTGGCTGGCGGTAATGCTTGGGGAACTTAAAAAATACAGCACTGGATCCAGCTTCCTGATGCTCAGAGGGTGGGGGGAAATTTAAAAAATAAATAAAACAGTGCCAATCGGCCCCAGGAACAACCGGTCACACTATGAGGAAAAAAAAGAAAGAAAACTGGATCATCTACGCAGTCCCACGATTTTTTAAGCGAGCAATAAATTCCCTACCTGTCCGGTAAGTCTTGGAAACCTCGCTTAAGGGGGTTTTCTCCCCCCGTTTTTTTCCAAAAAGCCCGGTGGCTATGGGGACAGCATTTTTGAACATGGTTTATCTACAAATTTGATCTGCATTTAAAGGGACGTGGGATAGGGGCCTTAGATGCCGCTCTAGGATAGAAACTGTTCTTTAGTCTATTTGTCCTTGACCTAGGAGTCCTATATCTCCTGCCAGATGGCAACAGTTCAAAAAATTGGTGGCCAGGATTCGAAGGGTCTCCCGGAGACAAAGCTAGGGTATTGTTGCTGAGTTGGGAACCCATCATAGGAGGTGGTGCTAGGCAGCACCAAATATTATACAAAACACATTTATTCCTGTGCTTTTAAAAAGAAGTCAAGAGATAAGGAAAAGGGAATTTTCACACCAGGATGTGAGAGGTGTGACAATAGCATGTATAACTCTCCTCCTTGTTCTGGGTGGGGATTCACCCATTACTCAAGGCTGAATGGGGGAGAGAGAGTGCTGCTTGCTATGAGCCCCCAGGTTGCTAGTGTGATCAGCATTCTTCTCATTGCTCTGGACACCTTTTCACACAGGTGTTGTTGCCATTTCTTACAGACCAGACAGGCAGTAGGGTATCTTTTCCCTCCTGAGCCAAGTGTTTTCTCTTGGTCGTCCCTCCATTTCTGCCATTTGCAGAAGGGGGGAATTTTCTAATGCCTTGCAGAAACAGAAAGCCATGTGGCCTTCAATAGAACAAGCTGCATCTCATTTGCCAAAACAAACAAATAAACAAAAAACCCTGCAGATCCTTGGTGCAATCATGGACATTTCTGGATCTGCTGATGTTACGCTGCAAGTTTTCACAGGGTATTTGTACACGACCCCTAAACTCCGCCGCAAATGGCTCCCAGCTCCGGAGCTTAAAATTGTTTCCCCACCAGCTCCGGAGTTTACAGAAAATTAAGTGCGGCCACGCCCACCTAAGCGCGTCCCAGCGCAATTTTCAGGTACCTGCTCTTGGAGGGTGAAAAATCCCAGATCCGGATGTAAAGGATTGAGTGCCCGGCTCTCCTCGCTTCTGTTTGTTGTTGTTTTTGCCTCCCACCCCTTTAAGAGAAGGAATCAGGACGACAATGGGGCTTGGGGAGGCTTGGACCAGCAAACGGAGGTGAGCCTGCATTCTTTTGTCCCCTTTTTTCTCCCTCCCCTCACGTAGACAGGATCAAGGAAGCGCGGAGGGGTGGGGACACAGGAAGAGCAACGAACCCCCAAGATCTCTGGTCCGAATTTAAGTGGCCAGCGGATCTTAGGGGTTGTGTGAAAAGGCTAACAGAGGATTCTGCTCAGATACTGTTCAATGGAAATGCAAAGCATGCCTGGCAGACCACTCACATACAGAAAGCCAGTGGGATGGGACCTACTCCATTATCTCTCTAGGGAGCTTTATGTCAATTTGATCTCACACTTCCTGAATTCTTTGCATATTAAATAATGCACTTTTAAAACTTAGCAAACAATACAGCTCAAGTTTGCCATTCTTTTTAAGTCACGGCATTACAGATTGTAACTCTGTGATGCTGAGGCTGCCTTGTTTTGATACGTTTTGTTTTTTTTTTTTACAGATCTGGCTGATTAGTCCATAGCTTCTGGCAAAAGGGAGGGAGAAGGAAGGTCAAGGGGCCAAAGATCAGAGGAAGCTATTCAGAAAGAGAGGGGGGACATTTCATTTCCTGGGAAACTGTGTTGACAGGGCAGCTTAAACAGACTCCACCTTTGAAAGAGAGAAAAAATTGTTGTCCTCTTCAAACTGCAGAAGCCAATCTCTCCTCAAATTCACCTCACAGGAGTTAGAGTTGAGGTAAGTAGGAGATATTTGGGGGTGGGGGATTCAGGATTGCATTGGGAATGAGTGTTTTCAGTTGCCATAGTTTTTAGTTACAGTTCCACGATATCAAATGTATCCCCTTGTAACAAAAACGTACAGTGCTACCTCCACTTAGGAGTTCAATCCGTTCTGAATGCATGCTCCTAAGTCAAACAACTCATACGTAGAGCAGATGTAGCTTTTAAAAAAATCGATTTTTTTAAAAAAAATGTAATTAGTGCAGACCGCCTCTAAAATTTGTAAGGCAGCAGTTAAAACGCCAACGGTTTCCCGCTCTTAAGTCGAACTGCTCGTAAGTAGAACTGCTCGTAAGTAGAGGTACCATTGTACTTTGTTTTCTGTAATGCTCACTGGAACCCTGTGAAACAAGATATGCATCCCGTGGGGAAAATGGAACCCAAAAGCTCCCAGTTCTCGTTGCCATCTGTTTGCTTTTGGAGGCAGGGTAAAGGGCAGGATGGCTGTGCCCTTGCCCTCCCCTTCTCCTTTGAAAAAGTAAATGTAAGAGTAGGGTGATACATTTTGTTAGCCCACTTTAAAAAAAATCAAACCATTTGCAAGCTTTCATGAAGCTTGGGAGGCAGCAACGGGCGTAGAAGAGTGGTCCCAGGAGGACCCGTGCCACTGTGCCTGCCTCCGCTGCTGCTTCTCCGAGCCCAGCAGGTAAGGGAGCCGTTTTACAGAGGAACGAAATGGTGGCTTTAAAGTTTAAACAAACAAAAAAACCCCAACCAGCTGCCGTTTCGTGTTGTTTGCAATGAAATGCTGCTGCTTCGGTTCACTTTGTTTTGTTTTGTTTCATTATGTAAGTACTGATTCGTACTGAAAGATGAATCAGCATTTTGTTTTTCATTTGGTGCCCATGTTCAGGTTATCACTGACTATCCCCCTGCCTGCCACCTTATTAGAAGCAAAAAGGCAGGACATTGTGTGTGTGTCTGTCTGTGTGTGTGTGTGCACGCACGCTTGCATATGTATGTATGTATGTATGTATGTATGTATGTATGTATGTATGTATGTATGTATGTATGTATGTATGTATGTATGTATGTATGTATGTATGTATGTATGTA
>JAHTLZ010000008.1:7953753-7966066 GCA_023846285.1 Phrynocephalus versicolor
GTATGTATGTATGTATGTATGTATGTATGTATGTATGTATGTATGTACCTTATGAAAGCAGTAAGGCTGATTAGAGCGAAAAACTGGAAATCAAACCTAGATTTTAGGACTGAAGCGTGGTATAATGAAGTGTGGGATATAGCTTTAAATGATAAATTGTCTTGTAGTTTAAAGGTTCTGCGAGGGGAAAATGAAGAAGGATCTTTTTAATGACATTTGGGGAAAAATTATAAACTATGTATTACTAAAAGGTAAAGGGAAAGAACTGATTTATAATCCAACACAGTTCTGGAGAAAAGGACTTTACTGGATGGTCCCAGGGGTCAGGGGGTGCAAATTACTGTTTGTTTGATTGTTTGTTTGCATTTTTAATTAAAAAAATTAAAAATATTTAAAAATAATAGAGACAAAAAGGCAGAACTTCAGAAATAAAAACAAACTCTATTTCCACTTAAGAAAGCCCTAAAATTTTAGATCATAATGTCTCCTTCCCCTCTCTTCCCCTCCCTCCCTCCCTTCTCAAGTATATACAGGTATTCAATGGCAAAAAGGACCTATTTCTCTCACAGGGGGACACTTCTCTCCACACTTTACTGTTCAGAGGATTCAGTAAGTTTCATAGAAAATGAGTTCCAGTTTTTTGATGATGACATCGTGACCGTCAGCTACCCCAAGTCAGGTTGGTGTTTCAAAGACACAGTGTTCATCCCAGGGCCGTCTTAAGGATATGTGGAGCCGTGGTTCGAAGATCCCTCTGGCGCCCCCCCCAAGCCCAACTCCCGCCCTGAAAGACAAGAGGCAGGGCAGGTGAAGGCAGGGGCGTATCTGGGGTGGGGGGGCAGGGACAGGAGGGTGCATCTGCCCCGGGCGGGCGCAGCACTCTGGGGGCGCCTGGAGGGGGAGCAGCAGGAGGAAGCCCGCACGGCAGTCCTCCTTTCCCCCTAAGCAGGCTTGGGGACGGCAACCCCCCCTCCACCGCCATGCGCCAGGTAGGCAGGAGCGCTCTTCTTCCTCCTCCTCCTCTTCCTCGCCTGGGTGGGAGAGGTGGAAGGCACTGGCGCGCATGCATGCACCCACCTGCACGCGCCCCCTCTCCCGTTGCTGGGTGGGGGGTGCGATGTGGGGGGTGGGATGCGGGGGGGCGGCTTACCTCCCACGGGGTGGGCGGGGCCGACCTCCCCTCCCCTTCCCTCCCCCCCGCCTCCGCCATCGGGGAATCGCTCCCTCTGTGCGGGCGAAGACTCGCCGGGTCCCCAACGGCCAGGAGACACGGGCTGAGCTCCTTCGCGCAGGCGCTCGAGCCGGCCGCCTTGGTGCCACTCTAGGAACCCCCACCGCGCTTCCTGTCTCTGGTCGCGGATCCCGCCTGGCCCTGGCGGGTCCGGGCGGGTGGAAGAGCGCATGCGCAGAGGGTGGCGCTGGCCGCAAGGGCCGCCGGGAAACCGGGTGGTGGGTGCGGGCGGAGCGGGGCCTGCCGGTCAAAGGGCCGCCACCGATCGTGGTCGCCGCTCACGGGAGGCAGCCTCCCTTCCCTTCCCTTCCCTCCCCGCCGCCGCCGCCGCGCTCTGCCCCCGTGTGCCTGCCTCGGGCGGGCCCCCCTTGGCTGCTGACCCTCCTCCCTCCCACCCCCCGCCCGGAGCCGGTCTGTGCGAGTGGGGGGGCGGCGGTTCGCTCTGCTGCCCGGCGCCCCTCGGTCCCGGCGATGGCGGAGGAGAAGAAGGCGAAGGCGGGCGGTTGCACGCAGCTGCCCTCGGAGTCCATGAAGGCAATGGCAGAGGCGATGGGCGTCGCGCAGGTGCCCGAGGAGACCTGCCAGATGCTGGCTGACGAAGTCACCTACTGGCTCAAGGAGGTCGCCCAGGTGGGGGCGGGGGGAGGGGTTTGGGGGTTCAGGCGCCCTTGGGGTTGAGGCGCCCTGGTTCATTGAACCATAAAGGCCTATGGGAAAGTCGCCCCTGGTTCATCCCTGGAATATGTTCACTACTGAAGTTCATGTTGTTACAAATCCCCTTGGATAAAACAGACAGACGTACACACAGGTTTAAATAAAAATTACAACTGTTTGAAATAGCATTTAACACAGAATGCTAAGACATTCTTGGACTGAGAAGGTGACAAATGAAGAAACTCTTTAATCATGTCTGTAAAGATTCTCTGTCATCCAGGTAAGGTTGGTCATCTAGAGGTTGAGTCATGGTAACTGGATTTCTTTTCTTGTGAGATTGAAATGTTTCACTACTCATCCAAGCAGCTTCATCAGGCCGAGGAAAGCTGATATGAGGTGTCCAATTTATAGTTCACCTTGCTTTCACCCCCCCCCCGGTTCTGAATAGGCTTATTAGGTGGACATAGACCTGAATAGACTTGTTAGGTGGACAATGGCCTGAAGAAGTCACACACATACAACCCTTCCCAACACCCCTTAAATATGGCCTTCCTGGTGGAGTTGTGAAATGCTTCTCATTTGTCTGGGGATTGATGAGAGGGTAGCAAGAAAAATGGCAGAATGATGGAGCCCGAGTCTCCCACCTCTGTTGAGAAGGATTTTCAATGCAAACAAGAGTGGCTTCCCAGACTCCTCTCTTGAGGCACCTATCTTCTCTGTCTAATGTATGTACAGTCAGTACATCCTTATTTTTGAATGAGTGTCCTTTGTCCTTCAAGTGGAGGTACCTGGCTGATTCTCAGCCTGATCTGTTGCCCCTTCTGTGATGGGTCATCCTCCTTTTCAGTAGCTATTTTAATTTCTCTAGTTTGGTTGCTAGTGAAAATACCAAGATAATTTCTTCCCTCCAACATTTTTTGTTTTCTACCATGTCCCTAGTTGTTTTCACAGCTTACCCTCTCTCTGCCTTTCTTGAAAGCCAAATCAAAATTTTTAGATATTGCTTACTTACATATATATTACAGTGGTACCTCGACTTATGCATTTAATTCATTCCAAATGCATGCTCTTAAGCTGAACTACTCTGAAGTCAGGGTACCTATCTAAACAATTTAAAAAATAAGTTAAAAATTAAAAAAATATTTGTATGTCGAACAGACCATATCTAAAATTTGTAAGGTGGCAGTTAAAATGCCAAAAGTTTTTCGCTCTTAAGTCGAATTGCTTTTAAGTCGAGCTGCTCTTAAGTCGGGGTACCACTGTACTTATATACAGTAGATATTATTTTATGTTCAGGCATTTATTGCAATATCCCTATTTTCTGTCTGTTTTAAAATGAATTAATTTCTTGCTGAGGTCCTTGCTTTCTGACCACAGCAAAGAATCTTGGTCATTTTGACACTGTTGTGTTGAACTGTTTGTGAAGGTTAGTACTCCTGTTTTTATAGAGTGCAATGAGTTTAGGAAGTTATTTTCCAGATCTTGGATTCCACTTACTGATTTTGTAAGAGGTAGGAAGTTACAACTGAGCAGTCAAATGAAAGGGTGCATGTGAAAGAAGGTGTAGCCTTATGATTAGTGGATTTCTCTCCCCAGGTACCAACTGGATGTTGGAGATCTTAGGCTTGATCTGGCATGGAGACCCCTCATGGGTTCAGAGTACATTCTCACATGAACGTTCACCATGGATTGAGACTGTCGGTGGTCTGGAAGCTGCCTTGAAATATCCTCCACCCAGGTTTCTGACTACTCACCTGCCATTCCAGCTTTTTCCTAAGTCCTTTCTGCATTCCAAGTGCAAGGTAAGCATGAATTAAGTCATAAGTGAAGGACAACTTAAGGTCCTGTGGGTTGGTGATGCTGACATATCTATATATTTATATATCTATATATCTATGGGTGCTTTTATATGACCCCTAAAGTCCGAGGCAAAGGGCTCCCAGAGGCGGAGCTTAAAAATGTTTTCCCACCAGCTCTGGACTTTTAAAAAAATTAAGTACCACCACGCCCACCTAAGCGCATCCCAGCGCACTTTTCAAGTACCTGGCCTCCAGGAGGTAAAAAAATCTTCCGATGCGCATTGTAAAGCTGTGAATGCCAGGCTCCCTCGCCTTCTGTTTTTTTTTTTTGTCCCCGCCACCCCTTTAAGAGACAGGAATCATGACAATGGGGCTGCTCGGGGCTGCTTCCACCAGCAGACGGAGGTGAGCCTGCATTTTTTTTCTCCCTTTTTTTTCTCCCTCCCCTCACGCAGACAGGAACAATGGAGTGCAGAGGAGTGGGAACACAGGAAGAGCGACAAGCCCCCACGATCTCTGGTCCAAATTTAAGTTGACACCGGATTTTAGAGGTCGTGTAAAAGCGCTCCATATCTCTATCTATCTATCTATCTATCTATCTATCTATCTATCTATCTATCTATCTATCTATCTATCTATCTATCTATCTATCTATCTATCTATCTATTTTACAGTCGTGACCGACTCTTCATGACCCCATGTCCATGGAGATTTCTTGGCAGAAATACTGGAGTGGTGTACCAGTTCCTACTCCAGGCGCCCACAGCACCTGGTATTCCATGGTGGTCTCCCATCCAAGTACTAGCCAGGCCTGACCCTGCTTAGCTTCCGAGATCAGGCGAGATTGGATGCACTCAGGACATCTAGGCAGCTTATAAAGTACTAGCCAGGCCTGACCCTTATATTATATGGTATATATATATAAGCCTTCTAGATACCCTGAGTACATCTCGACTGATCTTGGAAGCTAAGCAGGGTCAGGCCTGGCTAGTACTTGATATTTGCATTATATATATATAAAAAATCTTTTCTATAAAAGGTTCTATAACCTTTTCTATCTATAAACCTTTTCTCTCCTACAGGTTATCTATATCATGCGAAACCCCAAGGATGTGCTGGTTTCACACTACCACTTTGCAAAGTTTTGTGAAGGATTAGAAGAACCCGGTACCTGGGAAGAGTTCCTGGAGAAGTTCTTGAATGGGAAGGGTATGGAAAGAGACATAAAATTATATTATATGGTATATAATAAGCATCAAGAACAATGTTTCTAGATAACCAACAGCTGAAATCCTATCGTACTTGGTGTAGCATATTCTAATGGAACTAACAGCACAACTGACCGTACTATGAATCAGAGTCCTGATTGCACACTGGTTGTGCAGTCGCACATGCAACTCCTTCCTGAATCACAGTTACACCTCTCTACAAATTTATGGGTGCTTTTCAAAGCTCCAAGCAACAGGATGTTCACCAGTGAGTCCCAGACAGATCGTTAGATATGGACCCACACTCAGGAAGCCAAAAATTACCTTAATCTATCCTAATTTGTTTCTGTTTTCTGGTTGGTCATCAGCAGGCAAACACGGGCCTTGCTTGTAACAACTTAGTATACACAGGTAGAGATGGTCACGAAATGAACAATTTTTAGTTTCTGTTTTTGTTTTTTGTTTCGTTACATAACGAAACGACAAACAAATTTTGTCTCTAAAATGAAACGAAACGAACAGAAACACCGGAAATTTTGTTGTGCGTTTCATTTCCGTTACTGCAATATGAGTGAATTGCTTAAAATCCTAAAAAAAAAAATCACAAAAAATTGAAATTAATGGTAACGAAATGGTAATGAAATGAATGCAAACAAAAACGATTTTTTGCAAAAATTCGCAAAAAATGGAAACGAACCGAAATGGACCCTCCAAATGACAAACGACAAACAAAATGCCATTTTTTTGATTCGTGCCCATCTCTATACACAGGCACAGAGCTTTGAAGGCTTTGCATGTTCCAAGACAGAAAATACAGTGGACCCTCATATAGCAAACGGATTGCATAACATAAAATCTGTACAATATGAAAAATTTCACATATTGGGGAAATTTGCTTAAAAGGATTGTCTATGGGGCGAATCCGTACAGCATAAAAATGGTTGCAATTGGGGATAATTCTGTTATCAATGCATAACAGAATTTCGTTTGGAACGAATTATTTCCTTTATGCTGTACAAGATACCACTCTACTTTCATAACAACAAATAAGCTGAAGCTCAGCCATTTCATTCCCCGCATGGGCCCTGCTGTTCTCTCCAGAAACTGATTGAACTGATTGAAAATAACATAACATCCTTTGTCTGGGCAGGGGTAGGATACTGAGGAGCTTCACTGAGGACAGATCTAGATCAAATTAAATTTTGTAAACCATCCAGAGTGGCTGTGTAGCGAGAGGGTGCAGCAAACAAACAAACAAACAAACAAACAAACAAACAAACAAACAAACAAACAAACAAACAAACCCCCAGTGCATGAGATTCATATTTTAGTGCATGGATTAAGGACTGTATCTTTGAGTTCATTTCCTCTTAAATGGATAAAATGGAATTCTAGGGTATCAATTCCTATTGGCCTGAATGTCACATCCCTTGCTCAGCTCATCAACCTCCTGCTTTGTCTCGGCTTTGTTTTCCCAGTGATGTTTGGTTCCTGGTTTGACCACGTGAAGGGATGGATGAAACTGAAGGACAGACCCAATATCTTCTTCATCTCCTATGAGGAGTTACAGCAGGTAGCTTGACCTCTTTCCTTGTTCATGCATCTCCAATCATTTGACCTTAGGAGAGTTCTAGCTTTTGGTTTTCCAAAAGTCTCACCCTTTGAGTTTACACCAAACATTCCCTCCATGGTTGCAAGATAGATTTTTCTTTTCTAAATAAAGATTAAGGGGGGGGGAGGCTGGTAGGGCAAAGAACCTCTAATTAACTCTGTGAAGATTCTCAGTCATCCAGGTTAATTTATCTGGAAGTTGACTCATGGTAACTGGACTTCTTTTCTTGAGAGATGGAAATGTTTCACTACTAATCGAAGCAGCTTTATGAGTCTGTAGAAAGTCAGTGTCGTCCTCCATTTTTTAAATAATGGAGTCCACCTTGATTTCACACCACTCTGAGACTCATCTCAGTTTTTTTTTTTGACTTGTTGGACTTGACTCAATGGCTTGAAACTGTTTGTTTTCTCTGCTTCAGGACCTGCGAGGCAATGTGGAGAGAATTGGCCACTTTATTGGTAAAGCACTAGACAGTCACCAGCTGGATGTGGTGGTAAAACATGCCTCCTTCCAAATTATGAAGGACAACAAGATGTCCAACTTCTCCCTGTTACCAGATATGGATCACAATAAAGGAAAATTATTGAGGAAAGGTAAAAAGCAGGAATGAAGGGAAATGGCATGTTTGCATTTTGATTCCTAAACAAAGGGCAGTTTAGAATTCCCTGTCCTAATCCCATATCAAGTTGAACGATGCGTAGATATTGATTTGTGGATGGTGTCTTTCATCATCAGGGCAGCAGCACAGCTTAATAGATGCAAGACCCCAAAGAGTACAAACAGTGCTGTGTTAGACTTTTTTGATGCCTACCTGGTCAGAATCCTTTCCCAGTGGTGTTGCCTCTATGCATTCAGTGAAGTTGAAGTGATCACTCAGATGGTGAGCCAAGAAGACCAAGATATCAACTCCCTGGAACTCCCTGCCAGAAGAAGTGGTGACAGCTGTCAGCCTTGACAGTTTTAAGAAAGGATTGGACAAGTTCATGGAGAACAAGGGGATCAATGGCCATCATTCTGGATACCTAAGGACAACCTCTGGTTGGAGAGATAGGCAGGATATCTCTCAATGCCATTTGCAGGGAATCGTAAGCAGGTGAAGACATCTGCTTGGGAATACCTTGAAGCAAATGGTGAGCCATTGTGTGAGACAGAATGTTGGACTGGATGGGCTACGGCCTGTTCCAGAAAGGCTACTCTTATGTTCTTATAGTCAACATATAACCATGTCTTTGACAGAAGTCTGGGATCCAATAGACAGGAGAAATGAGGGCGGGAAGCTACTCCCAAGTTATCCAGTGGTAGTACAGAGGATAGTTATAGACTATAATCCAAGTTATCTGTGTTAGAATCTTTGCTTGGCCTTAGAAACCTGTTGCGGTGGTGGAATAGTTGAAATGATTATTTAACTAAGTTGATAGCTCTATTGGGTTTGCTAGAAATCACTTCTGACTTGATTTGCATGCATCATCCCTCTTCTGGCCTATCTGCATTGGTTGTCCGTTGCCTCTCTAATCAGGGTTAAGGTTTTGGTTTACAAAATGCTCCATGGCTTGGGTCCTGATTATCTGGCAGAGCGTTATTTACCTCAGATCAGTAAATGCCTATCCCACTAAACGTCTGCGAAGATTCTCAGTCATCCAGGTGCGTTTATCTGGGAGTTGAGTCATGGCTACTGGACTTCAAGAGGTCAAGCTGACTATAAGAAGGGTCTCTTGCACTAACTATACTCAGACCGATGAAGCTGTTTGGATGAACAGCGAAACGTTTCTATCTCTCAAAAAAGAAGTCCAGTAGCCATGACTCAACTCCCAGATATCCCACTAAAGCTTCCCAGGCACCCGCACTTCAGGTGGCTGCTCCCAGAGAGGCCTGCAAAGCCTCGACACGGAACCGGTCTTTCTCCATGGCTGCCCCATTGCTCTGGAATTCCACCACCAGCAAAGTTCGCCTGGGGCAATCCCTGCCTGCCTTTAGGAGAGCTTTGAAGACCTGGCTGTTCAAGGAGGCCCTTGGGTGATATAGTGTTGTTTTGTCTTTGTATTGATTTGCCAGATGCCTATATCTTTAATGTGTTTTTAATTGGTTATTGGTTTTGTATTTTAATCTTTCTTGTTTTTGTGTCTCTGATTATATCTTTTGTTCACTGCCACGAGTTGCCTTGTGCAAGCTGGTGGTATATAAATCCTAACTAAACTAAACTAAACTAATCTAAACTATGTAGCACAATGAGCAGCTCTCCCATGCATCTGGAGAGTGCTCAGCATCTGAGACAGCCATCTCGATGCCGGCATTGGTAATTAGAAATGTATTATTTTTGGTTCATTGACCTCCCTCCTCTTGTGATTTTTCAGGGGTCTGCGGAGACTGGAAGAACCACTTCACAGTGGCACAGAGCGAACACTTTGATTGTGTTTACAGGGAGAAAATGCAGGGTTTTGGTGCGACTTTCCCATGGGATTGAAGAATAACAGAGGACACACTTTGTTGTTACTGATATGGAGGATGCGTGACTCTTTCGTGGAATGTACAGCCATCTTCAAGGTTACAAATCAAGAGTGTGTGGAGAATGGGATCATGTAGCATTCACACTCTGCATACCCTGCACTTTGGGATCTTTGCATTAAATATGAGCAATATGTCCTAGCAAGGAATTATTTCCTCTTCTGGTGTGCAGAAATCAAGGGAGCAATGTGTTGGAGCAATTAGTACAAATGTAACAGGTAATGAAAGACGCCAATTTCTGCACGTGTGCTTGATATATTAAATTCTAAAGGTGCCTAAATACTAACCTTTCTGTTTTTCCCCTCCAAATTCCCTGCAGTCCTTGGGGGAGGGGGAGGGGGTAATGCTGGAGACTAAAACAGGTTTTCTTCCCCAACTGCCTCTCTGTTGTGCAATGTCTGAGAAAAATCCCTCTTTTCATGTCTTCTTAATTTAGTGAATGATACACAGAATAAAGAAATTCTGCTGGATTTTCATGCTGGTTCTTGGCTGTTCTATGGACATAAGCATTCCACAGGGAAGCTATTTCTAGGCAGGCTATTTTAGTGGTGAATAGAGATGGGCACGACTCAAAAAAATGGTGTTTCATTTGTCGTTTGGTCGTTTAGGGGGCCGTTTCGGTTCGTTTCCGTTTTCGTGCGGATATTTGCAAAAAATTTCATTTTCGTTTCGTTACATAACAAAAAATTGCTGTTTCGTTAGCATTTAGCACAATTCAATGTATCTACCGTAACGAAAACGAAGTGGTCGACAAAATTTTTCGTGTTTCGGGTCGTTTTGTTTCATTTTGGAGCCAAAATTCGTTTTTTGTTTCGTTACGTAACGAAACGAAAAAATGAAAATGAAAACGAAAAATTGCTTGTTTCGTGCCCATCTCTAGTGGTGAATATTATTGAATTAATCACACCACAAGGAGACACATGTGATTAATTGTCTCACATGTCTCACAGCTCCCTTTCCGCCTCATCTTATCATCACCCTCTTACTCCCCCCCCTCTTTTTTCGGACAATCTAATCTCCTCACCCTCTTCTTTTTCTTCTTCAGTATGTACAAAGTGGTACACTGGACTGATGAGATGCAGGCATGATGGCTCTCTGTGGGTTTGTAGTATAGTGTTGTTGGGAATTCACTGGAGAGGTTTTGAAGCCAAGCTGACCTTGGTTAAAGAATAAAAGAGACAGGCAAATGCCTTTCTCAGCCAGCTAAGAAAACACGGAGCTACAGATTGCTGTGTTCCTCCCAGAAGGCCTCATTTTATTTCTCTTATCTATGTTGACAAGAAGAAGGCCTCATTTTATTTCTCTTATCTATGTTGACGAAAACAGGAGCTGGGATAGGAGGCAGGTGCCCTTTAGCCCTTTGGCTCTGCCTCAAAGCAAAAGGTAAGGGGAAACAGAAGGTCCCTTCCCTCCCAGATATGCAACATGGCACCAGGAGTGTGTGCGCCTCACTGCAGTCCCTCCGAAACACACCCTTAAAAGAAAATTTCCCACATAGAATCTCTGTTGTAATGGTATTTCTGTTGATAACCTTTTGCTGTCTGTCATCATCTTGATAGGCATTAGAGATCTTTTTCTTTCTGGAAGGTTTGGAAGGCTTTTAGGCTGAGCTGGACCTAACTTCACATTGAGAGATGTGAAAGCTTCTGGGATTTGCTGTGTCCAGGAACACTTGGGTTACCCAAGGTTTGGAACAAGTGTGATAGGGCATTCCAGTACTGCTCAGCTGCTAGCTTCATCCACTTCCTCAACTGATCTTCCACTCCTGGCAATAGCTCAGGCTTCTCTTGGCTGATCTCCTACTCAGAAAAAATGACATGGCAGAGAAATCTGTGCTCTTCCTTGTGACTGGGAGATTAGCCCTGGAGGTGGAAAAAGCAAGCAAGCTGGGCCCGATTGGCTGAGGAGGTGAGGATTAGGAGCAATAGCACCTGTGCTGCCACCTTTATGAACTGGCACAAACCGGGACAAAGTAATTTGTACCCATCTCTACAGACAAACAAACACTGTTTGGAGACAACAGATGTTCATCTGAGGGGGAACTGACTCCACCATGAGCTCCCATTTGCTTTTGGATCAGATGACTTCACTGGGCAGAAAGTGGAGAAAAACAATGTCAACCAAGTTGGAGCATATTTCAACAATTCCTGTTAGCTGAACAAAAAAAGACGATTCCCCAATAAAAACAGACAAATCTAAAACAGGCTTTCCAAACAGAGCTTTGTGTTGTGCAGTCGCTGGCTTTTAATCTGAATTCATCTGTGCCTGCCTAGTCCATTGGAAACTGAAAGTTGATTAGTCACTAGCTGCCCCCTTAGTTTACTGAGAAGTCATTATAAACTGATGGGGTCTGAACTCTCTGCAACAAACCAGGAAATGGGCTTTGGAGTCCTGGTGGACAGCTCATTGAAGGTGCCAATCCAGTGTGCCACAGCAGGGAAAAAAGCAACCTCAATGCTAGGGATCATTAGGAAAATAAGTCAGCAAGTGTCATTTTGCCTCTTTAGAAATCTATGGTGAGGCCCCAATTGGAGTATTGTGTACAGTTCTGGTCACCATGCCTCCAGAAAGTTATTGTGGAAATGGAAAAAGTGCAGAAGAGGGCAACCAGAATGATTAAGGGACTGGAACACCTTCCTTAACATCTGAGGCTGCAATGGCTGGGCCTTTTCACTCTTGAACAATGCGCCTAAGATGTGACCTGATTGAAGTTTATAAAATCATACACGGTGTGGACAAAGTAGATAAGGAAAAACTGTTTTCCCTATCGCACAACACTAGAACTAGGGGGTCACTCCAGGAAACTTTTGGGTGCTAGATCTCAAACAAATAAGAGTAAGTCCTTTTTTACCCAGAGGATCACTGGTCTCTAGAACTCCCTGCCTGAAGAAGTGGTGACAGCTGTCAGCCTTGACAGCTTTAAGAAAGGATTGGACAAGTTCATGGAGAACAAGGGTATCAATGGCTATCATTATGGGTGCCTAAGGACAACCACCGGGTTGGAGAGATAGGCAGGATATCTTAGGTTCTTAGGTTCTTCCAGTGTGAGGAAAGGTGAAGAATAATGGCATGCTATAAACAGCAGAAGGCAGCAGAGGACAATCTGTACCAAAGACAGGATGAGTTTGTTATCTTTTCTGCTGTAGAGAACCCAAACTGCTACTCTTGCTTGGTTTTTATTTGGTAGGGCATTGCCATGGACAGAACCAAGATTTATTTCCTGTTTTATTATTTATTTATTTATTTATTTATTTATTTACTTACTTACTTACTTACTTACTTACTTACTTACTTACTTACTTACTTA
>JAHTLZ010000008.1:7966076-7979961 GCA_023846285.1 Phrynocephalus versicolor
TTACTTACTTACTTACTTACTTACTTACTTACTTACTTACTTACTTATACAACTTATCTTGAGACTCCCTGTGTAGCAAAGGGTTTTCATTCTCTTGGATGGGTGATGGGACATTAGTATGATGTATAAAATGCTATCTGAAGTGCCAATTAGGTCATTAAAATGACCTGCCAGTTTACTAAAAAAGCATTTGAAAATGTCAGGGATAAATTTGTTACCTACTGTACTCTTCAACCTTGGACTAGAATTCATTTCTTGGTATGGGTTTTTAAAAAGCATTTACAATAAGACTACATTTTTGTGTAAAATGGCTAGACTAAAAGTTTAGAGTCGTCTTATAGATGAAAGTAAGCTGAGGAGAGAACTGTGCGGTTGTGAAACTGTAATTTTGGGTTGGAAAAAAGGGGGCCATCTTATACATGGGGCGTCATAGATGGGGGATATGGTAAAGCCAAAAGGCATTAGAACATAGGCACAAGTTTGTTGGTCACAAGGGATTCATTTTGTATCTGATTCCTGGAGCTTAAGAATAGGCAAGGAAGGGAAGCCACCACTACCACCCCTTTGGGTCTGGCTCTTTTCTTCCCCTTGGTTGCCTGAAGGTTGCATCAGCCATCCTAGCTCTCAGGCCCAGGTCTCTTGAAATAAGATAATATTTGTCTGGGTTATGCCATTTGTGAAAGACACATCAGGCTTCTTAGACATCCGGTTGGCGATGTTCCATTCCAAAATAGTTGTCAGTCATCCTGTGAAATTTTCTCTGACTCACCACTAGGATCTAGCAAAACACAGCCATTCATGGTATACTTCTTGGCTGTGTGCAGGTAGCCTCTGAGTGTTGAGTCATGGGGACTGGCTGTGAACCTAAGTCATGTGGCTTAAGGTAAATACATGCTCTCCGGTGCTCAACTAGTCGTTTTGATAAAGTGCATTGCCATCATCATATGACCCATATATTACATAACCAGTAACAGATTGGCAGCGGTTTTACACAGCTGTACTTTCTGGTGGGCTCTACAGACAGACGTTCTTCTGAAGATAGTCCCTCAAACTTGAGGTCAGATTGAATCGAGACTGATTCATAATCTGCCACTCACTGATAGTTTGGTAAATGCCTCAGTTCCAGGCATCTGGAGTGCTGAAGGTTCTCCACCACTGCTATACGCCATCTTGATTGCTGCCCTCGGTGTTGTCAGCATTCAAGTGGCCCTTTGCTTGATAAAGCCTGACATCCTTTCAGCAGCAATTGCGCAACAATATTTTGCTGCTTTACTGTGTGTGGCAAGTACAACAGGCTTTAATTCCAGATAACTGGATACAGTAATCGCAGCCCAACACATTGCAGATTCTACAGGACTCTTTGTCTTTCTGTAAGGCATATCAGTTTTCCATGTGGAAGGGATTAACCTGTTCCCAGCATAAATCAAGAACAAGGAAAAAAGGATTCTGGAGTTTACTTTTTGTTCATGTTTGGCATTTACTCTGCAAGAAGCAAAGTAAGAACCCATATGGTTATGTTAGAAACTATGTGTATATGTATATACAGCACCATGAACACAAAAAGCAAGGGAAAGCAAAATTGTCTGCTTATATACCACTCCATAGTGCTTAAAGCACTCTCTGGGTGGTTTACAATGTAATTATGCAGGCTACACATTGCAACCCCCACCCCCCCGGTGAGCTGGGTATTCATTTTACCAACCTTGGAAGGATAGACAGCTGAGAATAGAAGGCTGAGTAGTGTGTACCATTCTGGTTACTTCATCTCAAAAAAGACATAGGGGAACTGGAAAATGTGCAGAAGAGAGAAACTAAAATGATTACTGGCTGGGGGACCACCCTTATGAGGAAAGGCTAAAACATTTGGGACTCTTTAGTCTGGAAAAAAGGCGCCTGAGGGGGGATATGATTGAGACATGCAAAATAATGCAGGGCATGAGTCAAGTGGATAGAGGGACGCTCTTCTCCCTCTCACAAAATACCAGAACTAGGGGACATCCACTCCAATTGAGGGCTGGGAAGGTGAGAACAGACAAAAGGAAATATTTTTTTTTTACCCAGAGTGTTGTTAGTCTGTGGAACTCCCTGCCACAGAATGTGGTGATGGCATCTGGCCTGGATGCCTTCAAAAGGGGATTGGACAGATTCCTGGAGGAAAAGTCCATCGCAGGTTACAGACCATGATGGAGATGTGTAACCGGGGTACCTCAAGGACCAGATGCAGGGGCGTTGTATCAGGAGACAGATAGCTAGTCTCATGCGCTCCCAGACACATCTGGTGGGGCCACTGTGAGATATAGGAATCTGGACTAGATGGGCCTGTTGCCTGATCCAACATGGCTCTTCTTATGTTCTTATGTTCAGCCATGAGTCAGCTACCTGGGATTGAACCCCTGGTCATTAGCATAGATTTAGCTGCTGTACAGCAGTTTAACCTCTCTGCCACAAGGCTCCTCAATTAAGATTTAGGGCAAGTGTCAAAAATCTTATCTATAACGGCAGTGTTAAGTTGCTTCCAACCTACAGTGACCCATTCTGGATATTCTAGTTATATAGTAATCAAAAGCAGGTTATTATTTCCTTATCTGAGGGTAATTTGAGAGCATAAAAGTTGACCCCAGGTGCTCCATCTTGTTAAACAAGAATCTACCATGCATACAATATGCCAGCCCCCCACCCCCCGCACATTTTCCTGCTTGAGGCAGTGTAGCAAATGACACCTACTCCCCAACCCACACAAAGTGTATAACACCCAGAGGCCTACCGCATAGTTTGGCCCAAGAGGCAAAAAATCTATTTTTGCTGTCCCTCCCCATTTCTAGCAACAGCGGGACAGAGCTCATAAATAACTCATGAGACCCCCAATTTACTGCCTGAAGCAACTGCCTTGTTCTGCAAGTGTGGCCAGTCCTAACCATGCACATCAGCATACCAAATTTCCCATTTGCAGCCCAGGCCAGTAACCATGCGTAGCGATAAACCTCTCATCAGAGAGCTGATATGAAGGAATTTCCCCACACTGGAAGCACAGAGGTGGAGCAGGCCTCCAGGACCTGGTGGCTCTGGTACAGCAGTGTGCAGTATCAGTTTTGGGGTATGCTAGACATCAGATACTGTAGCTTAAATCCTACTGGGAATTTACGATGAATTAAGTGAAATTGAATATGCAAACGAAGCAGCAATCAGTAGGGTTTGCTTTGCTCCATTTTATTGTTCTCTTATTCTGTGGCTTGACGCCTTGAGTGCTTTGCGGATCACTTTATTTTGATCGATTCAACAGTGCAGCAAAAATGTGCCTGTTAGGAAGGTGACAAAGAGAAGGCTATGACTTATCTATTACTATGAAGATAAGGCAAGTGAGGATGTAGCCTCCTAATCTGGAATCCCCCACATTCTTTATTCCTGCCCTGTGCAATCTTCTCATGTGTGCATTTGCAGCCAAGTGGATGGGAGCAACCATACATTTTACCGCGGAAAGAACACCCACTCTCTATATAAAGACATCAGCTAGCCCTTGACCCTTCGTTGAAGCTTGGAAACTGGTATTTTTTTGGGGTGCCTGAAAGACACAGGTTAATTTGGGGTGGGTGGGAGAAACTATATGAAAAATGTGCTACAGTATCTCCAAAATTCTTCTTCGCTGTTTTACCTGTTACTTGCTTATTAACACAAGGAAAATGATGCCACTCTGTTGATAAAGAAATGGTCATCATTAGAAAATTAAAAAACAAAATCTCTAAAGTCCACTCCAAACCATTATCATAACATGGGAAAACAACCAGACAAAAACTGTACCTTGACAAAGTCTGTTTTTCATAAAAAGAAAAGCTAGAGCTGAAATAACCTTGAAATACACGGAGTTGGACCAACTAATGCTCTTTGCTTTTGCAACTGCCCAAGTGCTTGCGATGATGGAGAGCATGCTTTGATGTAGGTCCTAGAACGTTGGCGGCTTACCAAACAAGATAAGAGCTGTTTTTAAAAGGATGAGCTGCCAAAGTGAGCTGTGGAAGGCACTGAATCAGATATTTTTCAGCCTCTTGGCTAAGCCCCTGCAACATTTTGGGTCAAACCCAGGACACATTCACTACCTTATGAAATCAAGGTTTCTAACCTCCATGATTTTAAACCTCAAGACTCTCTTACTGGTACTCCTCTGAGTATTTTATTCTCTTAGAACCTACATGGAAGCATCTAAATGAACTTCATCTAATATTGATCATTCCTTGGATCATTCTGTTGGATACATCTCAATTTTGCCAACACATTCTACGTTCTTTGGCCACAACGAGGCTGAATGTTGATATACAGGAATTCTGTAGTTGTATTAGTCAGGTATCAAGTAGTCAAGTTTCAACTGATGAGTCTGCCATTAGCTAACTTTCTGTCCATTCAATCAGGCCAAATGAGCAACAGCAGAGAAAATGAATATACCCTTGGAGAGCCCCTTGAAACCTCTTGGTGCACTTCAGTCCTTTGACAAATCTAGGATCAATGTCCAGTCTGAATGTCTCTGCACTATTTCTTGTAGTCCTTAATGTTGGCTGGAATACAAGCACTCTGCTTTACATCAGTTCAGACCATTGATCCAGCTAGCTCTCTGTTTGCAAATTGCTCTCCCAGGTTTCAGAAGACAACATTTCCCAGTCCTTACTGGAAAGTCAATGAATTTAATTAGAGAATTTTTTCTGCATACAAGTCACGTGTTGCACATTTTCATCTAGGGCCCTTCTCCATTCATAGAATCAATTCCACTCTTCCAAAGCTATGCCACTCTTGAGTTTAACTAAGACAATGCAAGTGGTGACACTACAAAGAGGAGAAGCACTGCTTTTTAATAGGTGAACATTCTGAAGTGTCATCATTTATTCCCTGCAATGTATGGAGGTGAACAGTCCGCAAATAGACTCCGTGGTGGAATATGCCTCCTTCCAGAAGATGAAGGTTAATAATATGTCCAGCTTGACCAATCTACCAAGGACACTTTTTGATTACATACAAGGAAGATAAATGAGGAAAGATAAAACCTACACAGTGTCTATAATTGTTATAGCTCCTTGGATTGGAACACTTGGCTGTGATGCCAGTGGCTGGGTGTTCAAATCTTCACTGTGCCTCCTAGCAAAAGGTTCGGGCACAGTTCTGATCAGTACGTGTAGCTGATGGGGTTACATGTCTTGTCATTTTTGCAGCCTTGGGGAAGGTGGAGAGACCCAGAAAATTTCCAGAAGGAGGGACTGGTGGTAAACTCTTTCCAAGTATTTTCATAACTAGAAAAGCCAGAAGGGTTTGTTTTGCTTGGGACCTGAATACCTGGCGGAGCGGATCTCCCAGAGATCATCTGTGGCCAGACCCACTCGATCATCGCAGGCGCGCTCGCTCAGGGTGGCCACACCAAGAGAGGCGCGGAAATCGGTAACCCGCAGCCGCACCTTTTCTGTGGTTGGCCCTTCTCTTTGGAACCAACTCCCGAGTGAGCTGCGCCTCATAGAGTCCCTGCCTGCCTTCAGAAAAGCATTAAAAACCCTGCTTTCTCTGCCACTTCCCTCCTGATTTTTTTCTTGCCTGTGCCTCTTTTTATTGTTCTTGTCTCCTGTGGTTTTAACTGTTTTTATGGAAACCGCCCTGAGTTCCTTGTGGGAAAAAGGTTGCGGTTATACCAAATGCATCAAATAAATAAATAAATAAATAAATAAATAAATAAATAAATAAATAAATAAATAAATAAATCAACTTGATGGCACATAATTCATGAATTGTTATGGGGGTGATCTAGTACTGGCATGTGGTTGTGGTTGTGGTTGTCGTTGTCGTTGTCATTGTTTTTTTTGGGGGGGGTAGTTTGGATGGCACCAGTTTTTGTTAAAGTTATGTGTGAACCATAGATGAAGACAGAGAGTTAGTGGGAAAGGCTTAATATGTTAATTATTAATAGATCTAAAAATATAATTCAATCATGTTAATGTTTAATAATGGGATATGAAAGGTTTACAAATGAGCTCTGACAAGGAGCTCGTCCAGAATTTTACATCTTTTAGATTAATCCTCTCCTCTTCCCAATGAGTTTTAACCATTTATTAACCTGTCTAGAATTTAAGCAATTCTGGTGTTTCTGTAACATAGGAATGTGGTCCATGGCCCAGGAAGAAGGGGGGGGTATCCCCTCTCAAAATTATGGGGTGTGTGCCCCCCCCCCCCGACTGCAGTCATAAGCTATCCTCACTTCTTCTGCCAGTGTAAATCCCACTGAAATCATCAGAGTGATTTCTGACCTGTGCAATGCAATTGTGTGAAGGACAGTATGCCCTATGTCTTCATTTTGCTTCAGAGAAACACCTTCCACATATAATATCCCTCTCTTCAAATGGCCCCACTGGCATGATATTTTCACCCTCCCTCTTCCCAGAAGTCTTGTTTTAATACCAAAACGTGAAAGAGTCATGCAAGAGGCTAAACATCTGAAATAGCTTCAGGACAGTTCGTTTGTGCTGTGACCATCCTTTTGACGGTGTCCCACAGAGAACAAGATTTTTGTTTGTTTTCCCCATGGCCTTGGCCAGCTGAGCTTGGAAATGTTCCTTGTTGGACTACAAGACCCAAAACCAATCAGCTAGCTTGAATTACCATAGACCCATAGAGTAGGAAGGGGCCTATAAGGCCATAGAGTCTAACCTCCTTCTCAGTGAAGAAATATAAACCCATGCATCTTATCAGTGTTGTCCTGGAAAGCATTGCCCAACTGGACACCCACTGTGGTCAAATGCTGTCTTAGGCGTGAAGCTCCCAACATAGCCTGGGCAAACTGCTATCACTCAACACGTGGTACTTAGTATATTCTCGAAGTACCTTCTTACCAGGAATGTGGTTTATGGCCCTGGAAGAAGGGGGATCATCCCCTCTTAAAATTATGAGCTGTGTGCCCTCCAACTCCATTCATAAAATATCCTCACTTCTTGGGTCAGTGTAAATTTCACTAAAATTGAGATTTACACGGTATTTTCTTTACAGAAGCTTTCTGTAAAGAAATGTCACAAATCTGAGACGATCAGGAAGACCGCCTAGAACCTGCTAAGAGATAACCTGAGTGTACTGAATGTTGGTGGGGTTGATATTTTACATTTTTATATGTCTTGTGTAAACCTCCCAGAGTAGTGGCTTTTTGTAAGTTGGGTGGTATAGAAACATCATCCATAATAAACTGGAAATGACTTAGTACATAACATCACAAAAGAAAAGCAGGCATCAACTTTCGAAAATACCCTTTAAGGTTCTCAGTGCCATCTCAAATTAGTTGGCTTTGGACCCCTCACCTTACAGCTGAGTCTGGGCAGCTACAGAGCAATAGCTCTCCATAGGCTTCCGGGCTGCCTTGTGCCACCCAGGCCTCATCTTCTGCACTTAAGGACACAGGGGCCAGAGCGACAGCCCAAGGATCTGTTGCAAGCAGATTAACCGAGCCGTCACGTGCCAATGAGATGGGCAAACAGAATCAAAAGGCAAGTGCATGGCGTGACCCGAGCTGGAGGAAGTTTGAGGGTCAGCAAACATGCCTGGATTTGGATGAGATGAACCCTCTGCCCTCCTCCACTGAGTCAGCCTGGGGCAAAATCAAGACATGAGTGCAACCGGGATGGATTCGTACAATGCAAAATGTCCAGAGGTCAAACATTGCATCTGAAGGATTCTATTCCATGTGCAACTGGGATTCATATTGTAAATGCTAACCCTTTGGGAATTAAAGTTTAAGTTTATTGACTTTTAATACCCAGATCAACTAAGAATACTGTATAGGTTGTTTTGGACATCTGATCAGCTTTGGACAGAGTGATGGTATATTGACAAAAGTTGGTTCCTAATCCTCCTTTATTTTCCTTCCACCCACCCCTCAAATGACTGGGGAATGAAGAGGGCATCTACCAAAGGAACCTTTCCATTATTTTTTCATGGGACTACCCAAAGGTATCTGGGCAGCTTACAGTCGAAACAATTAAAACAATTAAAATGTCAAAATACCAATAAATAATTAAAATGATAAAGACATTTAAATGCAAATATAATACAGTAAAAATCACCACCAGGACCCACAATCTATGTTATATCAGCTAAGAAACTTCCGGAACAGGAAGGTTTTTGTCTGGTGCCAAAATGTCATCAAAGTCAGTGTCAGGCGGATCTCACTCAGGAGGGAATTCCATAGCCTGGGGGCAGCTGCCGAAAAGGTCCTATATACTGTACATTCAAGCCATCCCTTTCATCTCCTTGAGGGATGGCTCTTTCAGGAGGGCTCCCTGGCTAGATCTTAATTGCTAGTTAGAGTTTCGAGAAGGCCTATTTGAAACAATGTAGTTGACTAGAGATGGGCACGACTCAAAAAAAATAATTTTTCGTTTGTCGTTTGTCGTTTAGGGGTCCATTTTGGTTCGTTTTCGTTTTTCGGGGTTTTTTGCACATTTTTCATTTTCGTTTTCGTTTTCATTACGAAATGAAACGAAACAAAAAAAAAACGAAAATGATTTTTTTGGTTTCGTTAGCATTCTTTTCAATGCAATGTGCCTGCCGTAACGAAAACGAAAAACACGGCAAAATTTTTCATTTCGTTTCCGTTGTCGTTTTGCTTCTGAAAAATTTTTCGTTTTCATTTTCGTTACGAAATGAAACGAAAAAACGAAAACGAAAACGAAAATTTCGCGGAGTCGTGCCCATCTCTATAGCTGATACAAGAGCTGTATCTTCGTGGCTTCAGTGGGACTACTCTACTGTGATTTACTATGCTAAGCAACACTATTTAGACCATTGTATTCCTCCTTCTTGTGTTCTGTTCCATAGGTGCTTGCGTCTGAATATGAAGGACACTCAGAAGCCGAATATTACATCAAAGACTAGAGCCTGGTAGAATCCTGCTTGCCTGGCCCAGAACTCCACTTGCAACCGTTTCGGATTTCAACACAAACAAAATGGCCAAGGCACAGAAAGGACACACCCTGTACATTCCCTTAATCCTTGCTGAGCTTCCTTCTTTGCAGAAGTAAAGCTGTTGTTGACCATCAATAGCTCATCTAAATCCACATTCCTCGCTCAACACCGGGATGGAGCTTAAACAGCTTTCTGCTTTCCGAACGTGGGTTTTTCCAGATTGGCCCTTGCTTTGTTTTTTGGAAGAGGTACGAAGGGTGGGTGAGATAAAAGGTTGATCCCTATAGAGCTGGGATAAAGCGGTCTAAGGGAGAAGCCAGGGGAAGGGTTTGGCTCCACGCTACCAGCCTTCATAGACGATCAAGAGGCTGGGCGTTCTATGATAGACACCTATTATATTGGGGTGAACAACTTGAGTCCACATGCCAGTTCTCTCCTTCTCAGACTAGTCAATACCTACCAAGGGAAATACAGTAGGGCACCCGTATCCACTGATTCATTATCCACTGATTCGGTTGTCCATGGTTGGCAGAGGAAAACATTAAACAATTCAGCAACCACAAAGCAAGCTGTAAAGCAAGCTGTTGTCACAAACAGCAGCTGTAAAGCAAGCTACTGTCACAAACAGCACCCATAACGTAAGCTACTATCTCAAAGCAGCAGCCATAAAGCAAGCTACTGTCAGGAAACAGCAGTTTGGGGGTGGGTGGGCAGGCATCCTCTCTTATCCACAGTTTTCATTATCTACGGGAAGGCCTGGAACCAATCCTCAGTGGATACCAGGGTCCTACTATCTAGCAATAGAAGGAGAGAGAGGGGGAGAGGGACAGGGAGCACACGAAAACAGGTCAGGTTAGTAGAAAATCTCTTACATCTTCCACTTAAATTATGTACCACCAGAAACATACACCTTGGTTTGAAGGAGAGACTTGCTTCCCACTGGCTTTCAGATTCTTCTTTAAAAGAATGCCATTAAATTCAGTGGGGTTTTTTAAAATTACAGCTAGGACTTCCAGTAATGTATTGACCACCCCTTCATCAAGGAAAAAAAGAGTGGACGGTGAAAGCACCCTTGCTCTGTTATTGGTCATCCTGGTGAAGGGAGCAGCCCAACACAACAGAATGAGTGCTATACTTAAGCACAGTGGAGAGATTGTATCAGGAAGTGCTTTTCCTTCTAAGCACATGCACGCTATCTCTCACACACATCTCCTTTGGTGAGAGGATGGATCTATGTGTGTACCACAGGGGTGGTCTTCCATACCTTCTATTGCTCTCCTGCCCTCAGTAAGGTGAAAGACCATCCCACAGCCCATCACCGTTAATCAAAGGTTCAAATGGCAGAGTCCAGAGGAAGGGACTCCACCTTATCCTTAGGCACCAAGTGACTTGGGCTGACACCACATGGAACAAAAATGGATTGCAGAGGGCTGCCATTTTAATTTCCAATACACATTATACCCCTGAGGAATACTGCCTCAGGGGCGTAGTGGGAAATTGAATCCAAACTGGCCACTTGATGGGCAAAAATGTGCAATGAGGGAGAAAACCTTTAATAAAAGGCCGGGGGGGGGGCAATCATGGTTCCCCTTCAGCTCTGGAAGCCAAGGGTGGATTGTGACTAGAGCACAGGGCTCCCCCCCTTTAAGGATTTTGTGATATCCTGCTCAGTCCATGAGGCACTGCTCCTAAAGAGCAGTAGCTAAGAGGGCCACAGTAAAAGATAACATGGCTGACTCTCCAATCCTTCCCCTCTTCCATTACACGAAACTGGGCCCTCTCAGTGGCCGCCCTCACGCTTTGGAACAAACTGCCTGGTGAGAGTCGCCTTGCACAGTCCCTTCCTGCTTTTAAGGAAGCCCTTAACACTCCGTTTTTAATGAGGTGTTTGGCGACCGCTAATTTGTTTCCAAGATTGTTTGTTTTTTTCAAGTTCCTGGGGTTTCCTGGGGTTAGAGCAATGTCTTCTTGGTTATTTCTAGTTTTAGTCTTTGATTTATTGATCTTAATATGATTATTTATTCTTATATTGCTTACTTTTTGTATTATGATTGCTGTAAACCGCCCGGAGTTCCTCTTGGAAGACAGGTGGTATACAAATGTATAAAAAACAAACAAACAAACAAACAAACAAACAAACAAACATACTTGTTACGGTTTCCAGCCTTGTCCTCAAAACTGTGAGAGTATGCCCTTCAAGAATTTTTTTTTTGGTTTGCCCTTCTAGAATGTTAAACCAATGGTCCTCCCTCCTTCGGCCTCCTCAACTTTTGGATAGAGTTTACCAACAAAGCTTTAGCATGTATGCCCTCTGGATTACATATGCAGAAATGGATTAAGAGTGGATTTCATGCTTCCTCCTTGCCCCCGGATTAGCTGCCAATCTCTAGGGCATAGGGCCAGATGTGTAAGGCCAAGGGAAGGAAAAGACGGGTCAGGAAACGGGTCAATTCCTTTACAGAAGGTTGGGTGGGGGAACCTTGGGGAGCTGCCTATAAAGCCAGGAGAGACTCCAGGAAGAGGTTGGACCCTGAGCAACAGAAAGGTGGTACCAGGAAGAGCCAAGTGGTAAGTAGGAGAGAGAAGAAGTCTGCCTGTCCCCTTTCTTTCCATCACCCTCTTTCCTTCTCTCTCTTTGCCACTTCTTCTTCTTCTTCTTCTTCTTCTTCTTTTTCTTCTTCTTCTTCTTCTTCTTCTTCTTTTTCTTCTTCTTCTTCTTCTTCTTCTTCTTCTTCTTCTTCTTCTTCTTCTTCTTCTTCTTCTTCTTCTTCTTCTCTCTTTGCAACAACCATTCCTAACATCTCTCTTTGCAACACCCTTTCCTAACATGTTAGGAAAGAGAAGGCAGTGATTTTGCCTACTCTTTCTCTCTCAATCCCTGCCACTCCTTGTTTGAAACAGACAACTCTTGCCTGAGGTCTGAATTGATTTCCTAGGGCATATATTTGTACCTAAGGGTTCCATAGATTTAGGTGGGATGCCCAGTTTGGCCTTGATTGGTTGGGAGGTAACGCCTGAATTAAAGGACTAAAAAGGCTTCCAGACAACCACTAATAGGTTTAATATATCCTCCTTCTTGCTCCCCAAGATGTCTTTGCTTGTGATTGTTTTATTTTTTCTTCTAAAGGAGAGGCCAATATGAAGATTTCCTTGAGCTTCCTGCTAATTCTGCTGGGTAAGTTGGACCAAGAGAAGCCAGAGACTGATGGCTCAGAAGGGGAATAGTCATAAGCAAGCTGGAATAAGTACAAAAATCACAGAGGGTGCTTCTGAGGAAGGACATGCTGCTTATTAATGAGCCAAACGAACAATCAACAGAGATGGGAGTGAGTGTGAGAGAGGGCTCGCATAGGAATCCATACAACCAGGCATTCCCCTGGTTATCTCCGTTATCTGCGCATCTTAATTTGATACATACTATTTTTTCGGTCGGTCATGTGATGTTTGATGCGCAGTTAGTGCCTCGATGACAGGGGAGTATTTTACTTCTCTGCGTCCATCCTGACTTGCTTACTGCACATCTTTTCCCTTGTGGCAAATACCTGCGTTGCAGCCAGGTAGCAGTTTTTCTTCTTAAAATCGATTTTAATTGCCGGCAGAAAGCCAGCAAAAATTGTGCCGGCATGCCGGCATGCCACCAATTCAGTAGCATAAGTGATTACCAAGGCAGAACTACAGGAAGTGGCAGAAAAGGGGGTACGAATCTAAATGGTGCGGATTTTTCTGGGGTCGCACCTTGTTTGAGGAGTTAAAAAGTGTGCATCAATAACAGAAGAATTTTAACACAACCCCTAGCGGTGGTACAAAATTCTGCTGTTAAAGTGCACTTCCGGGGGCATGGAATACTGCTGTTCGGAGTGAAGGCACGATCTTTTGCTGCACAGTCTTTCGCAGCAAAAAGAGCAGCAACATCGTCATGAGATCAGGCCAAAGTTGTAAAAGTATTTTCAAATCAATTCAGTGCCACAGGTTCTGGAGAATTTCTTTTGCAAACAGCTACACTGTACAGCATTTTCCCATGTATAAGATGTTCCCATGCATAAGATGACCCCCACTTTTCCAATGCAAAAATTACAGTTTTGCAACCGGCTTACTTCTGTGTATAAAGCGAGCCTCAAATTTTAGTCTAACAATTTTAGACAAAAAATATAGTCTTACAAATGGAAAAAATACTTTCTTCACACACACCCTCTCTCTGCGCAGAGCTCAATGCATAAATATGTCTGACAGATGGGACCAAATTTTAAAACTGCAGTAATGAACCTTCTGTCACTTTTAGGAGTGGGACAGTACCAGATATAGACCTCACTCTCTTCTTTTTTTCTTTTCCCTTTTCCATCTATTACAGGATCAGCACTTTCCTCTCCAGTGCCTCCAATAAAGAATGGTAAAATCTGAAGTCTGCTGGGGTGGATGGTAACGAGTGGGGGGAGATTGCTTTCAAAGAAAAATCATTCTAGAAACTTCCATTATTTCAGACTGATTCAGATCAATAAGAGTAAGATACTTTGGTTGAACAGACATAATGGCTGAATGGACTCTGAACATGATAGGCATGCAGTGTACAATCTCCTGGTTTAATTTGGGGCTAGCTTGCAACCAATGAATTTGCAAAGGGTGATGTAGGAATAGCAGTAGTTATTATTCAACAGATTTTCCTTCCACTATCAAATAGATGCCATAATTTAATCTGAAACACAAAGAACAAGTTTCTAGCTCTCATGGGCATGGAGAAGGGACAAAACAGTATAGGTGCAATCTAGCACAATCTTGTACAAATGTAAAAGGAAGACCTTTCCGTTTAAACCAGGTGATTCTTGAGTTGCATGCATAATCCAGCTTGTTCTTGGGTCCTTCTTTACTTTGCCCCAAATCTATTATCATCATGCTCTCAAATTTCAGTGGCATGGCAGTAGCAACAGGGAAGATAGATAGATAGATAGATAGATAGATAGATAGATAGATAGATAGA
>JAHTLZ010000008.1:7987192-8001926 GCA_023846285.1 Phrynocephalus versicolor
TGATGATGATGATGATGATGATGATGATGATGATGATGATGATGATGTACCTTCTGCAAAGCATCAGTTGCTCATTCCTCAAGGCACCTCACGCCCTTTCGAGATCGCAGAGGTCCTGTCCCAACTTTATGAAGACATGTGGGGGAGGGACCGATCATCTTGACAGTCTCAACCTTGACAGTCTCACTCACATGAACTCCTGTGCTTAACATTGGGGACAATTTGAAGGGAGGGAATAACCTTTGTCCCTCTAGATATTTTGGATTTCAACTCCAAGACCCCGACGGCAAGGCTGATGACATAGGGTTGTCAGAGTTCAATCCACCCAGGTCACAGCTTCCTCCCCTTCCTCCCCCAAAATAAATGGCCACTTGATGTTTTCCATATGTTCACCCTCTTAGCAGTCTAGGGCCCTTCACCGATCAGGCAATAATAATAATTGCATGGTCATCATGTCTCTTCTGACATGGTGACCATTTCCAGGGTTTTCTAGGTAGAGAATACATGGGGTGGTCTGTGTATTCCCTTCTTCTGTGCAGCTTGACCAAGGCCACAAAGTCAGACTCTACTTCCTGGAAGGCACAGCAAGGAAGCCAACTCCCAATCTCTGGTTACACAACCAGATACATAGCTTACTAAGCTGTCCAGCCAGCTACTGATCTAGAAACATTTTTTATTTATTTATTTATTTATTTATTTATTTATTTATTTGGCCCATCACCACAATTATGGAAAGGACCCTTGTGCTTAATGATTCATCAGTCAATATGGCCAGCAACTGAGTGACAGCCATTATTTTATGTACTGCTAGACGGAAAAAAAATAGAGGAAGGCAAGAGACCCATTGAACCAACCAGTTTGTGACTCTGGAAACCATTTCATGGCACTCATTGGAACAGCTCCTGTTCAGTTGCCTTTGGCCCCTATCAAGGGTGGGAAGATTTCAACAGGGTGAGGTTGCTTGCTTTTGAACTAGACAGTTAAGGTCTACCATTCTTGGGACCACGTGGAACAAGGAGCAAATACAGTGGACCCTCATAAAACAAGCAACATAAAATCTGTACAACATAAAAAATTCCGGAGATAGAGGAAATTTGCTTAACAGAATCGTCTCTGGGGCGAATCTGTACAACATAAAAAGGGTTGCGATTAGGGATTACTCTGTTTTCGATGCATTCCTATGGGAAATTTGTATAAAGGAAAATCTGCTTAACATTGGAATGAATTAATTCCTTTATACAAGGTACCACTGTATAAGTAATATAAACTAGATACCCAGTTGAGTTGCTGCTCTACTTGTGAACCTACATCTGCCGTGAATATGTAAGGCCATTTCCATTTTTACTCTGAAATTAGTACTAGCAATCCTGATCCATATTGTGCCCAGAGTGGGTAGCTAGGTGTGATTTTAAGCTGTCACCTTCTTTTAAAAATATAGATTTTTTTTAAAAAATGCACATGCATGCACCCACCTGGAACTTTTTTTTAAAAAGGGGGAGGAGAGTCTTTCTTGTAGGCCAATCAATGTCATGGATGGGTGTTGTGCCCATTTATGTATTTATTTATTCACAAAAGCTCAAGGTGGATAATAAGTTAAAATCATAGACGATGAATATATAAAATCACAGACCTAAAGTCCCAAATTGCATACATCTGGAATTATGAATATCTAAAGTTACAGATCGCGGGGATCGGCTAAAGAAATCGAAGCAATAGGGACAAGCAGCAGAAAACCCCACTGTCACTGTCATGAAGGTGATTGCTTGATTCATTTTAATAATAAATAAAAGAGGGATCTTATATTGCACACTAGATTTTGAAGGCACTGTGAAGTTAACACCACATGCAATGCGGATTGAAGATACCATCCACCTGCCAACTGCTGGATAGCTTGGTGGTTGAGATCTCCAGCTGTGGAGCCAGAGGGTTGGAGCTCAGTTCCCCATCGTGCCTCCTTGAGAGGGGCTGGACTTGATAATCCATAGGGCAGTGGTGGCGAACCTTTTGGCACTCCAGATGTTTTGGACCACAACTCTCACAGTCCTTTGTCATTGACCATACAGGCTTGGAATTCTGGGAGTTGTGGTCCAAAACGTCTGGAGCGCTGAACATTTGCCACCACTGCCATAGGGTCTCTTCCAGCTCTGTAGTTCTAAAATGAGGGTGATGATGATGACTTAGTTTCCAGATGTTCCTTCTCTGTAGGAATAATGGGAAACCGCTTTGAAGAACACACACACACACACACAGATGTCCGTACCAGCAGAGCCTTCTCCCATCTGAAGAGGTCCCCTTTTATTAACCCCTCTACCATAGCTGATTAACATAACTGATTACATCATTTCTATATTTCATTCCCCAAATATAGTTAAAGAGGCATTACAGAGGAAGGCCAAATTAATATGCATTTCTACGTGTATAGGTATAACTATGTGTCTTACTCTAATCGGTAAGCTTTAGCTTTAGTGATAAGAGATATTGCTGTAATTGGCAAACTTAACTGAGTAACAAGAGAAGACAAAGAGATGTTGCTCTTATTGGCAAGCTTAACTAAGGAATAAGGGGGGAAGAGGGGGGGCTAGTGCACTGACATGATTTGTCTGCTGTTGCAGACAAACTCAGACCTTTGCCATCAGGAAGCTGTTGCCATCCGAAATGGCTCCGGTTATGTCAAGCTCGAATGCCTTTCCCCTGATTGTTCTGGTTTTATGTACCAATCTGGAACTGAGTAGTAAAAACTTTCCTCTCTTTTCTTTCCAGACGATTATTTCACCTCAGAGGAACTTCAGCAGAGCTGAACTTTCCAAGGTGCCATTTAGAGCAGAAACAGCTGGATAGAGCAGTCCGTCTGCTGCCCCCTATAGGCAAAAAGGGGGCTGAGCCATGTGGCCATCACAAAACACAATTGCAAAAATAGGTTACACAACAGGCGATAACCTGCCCCTATAGGCAGGAAGTCTCCTCCTGCTTAATTGTAGTGTAGCAAATCAATAATAAAAAAGGAATTCTGGAGTTCTCAAGTGTGCTGCTGTGCTCTTTCTTAAGCCACGAAGGAATCTGGGGATGCCATCAGAGGTGGCAGAGCAGTAACAAAAGTGGTGAAAGTGGTGGTGAAAAGAGTCAGTGACTGTGTGTGTGTGAGAGAAAGACACACGCACGCATGCGTGCACGCGCGTGCGCGCACACACACAGAGGGAGTTAGAGATAGATAGATAGATGAAAAGAATGATTATTAGAGATGGGCACGAATAAAAAAATGGCATTTTGTTTGTCGTTTGTCGTTTGGAGGGTCCGTTTTGTTTCATTTCCGTTTTTCGTGAATTTTTGCAAAAAAATCATTTTTGTTCGTTTTGTTACCATTTCGTTATCATTTATTTCATTTTTAGGTGATTTTTTTTAGGATTTTAAGCAATTCACTCATATTGCAGTAACGGAAACAAAACGCACGACAAAATTTCCGGTGTTTCTGTTCGTTTTGTTTCATTTTAGAGACAAAATTCGTTTGTCATTTTGTTACGTAATGAAACAAAAAAACAAAAACAGAAACGAAAAATTGTTTGTTTCGTGCCCATTTCTAATGATTATGTATTTGTGTGTAGAAAGTCATTCTGTCCCTCTTCATGAGAATGTCCTGACATCACATGGAAGTGAACCAGAATGTTGAAAAGCATACCCTGGAGCCTGGGACTTGAACAGTATAGACTACAAGTGATGGCATTTTGAGTTATGGCAGTCCTTTCTGCTCTCCAAAACTATATTTATTCAGAATTCAAGTGGGATACCAGATTTTTAAGACCTCCAGTCCTCTGTGATACTGCAGATGACAAGTTTGTTTGGGAGCATCCAGAGTCATTGCATAAGAATTTCAAATATGCTCTTCAACATCTTCATAAACAACCTTGATGAGAGGATTGAAGGGGAACACATCAAATTTGCAGATGACACAAAGATGAGGTGGAGCAGCCAATACTTTGGAAGATAGACTCAACATTCAGAATCATCTTGACAGAGTTGAACACTGAGTCCTGTCCAGAAAGATGCAGTTCAATGGGGAGAAAAATAAGGTCCTGCATTTAGGTAGGAGAAACCAGATGCACAGGTACAGGATAGGTACCTGGAACAACAGTAGTACCTATGAGAGGGATTTAGGTGTCCTGGTGGACCACTGCCTAAGGATGAGGCAGCAGTGTGCTGCAGCTGTCAAAAAAATGAACACGGTCCTAGGCTGCATCAAGAGGGGGACAGCATCAAGATCACAGGAAGTGATAGCACCACTCTAGACTGCCTGAGTGAGGCCACATTTGGAATACGGTGTCCAGTTCTGGTCACTACAATACAAACAAGAGGCCATATGAAAAGTGCAGAGAAGAACAATAAAGATGATAAGGGGACTGGAGACTAAATTGTATGAAGAACAACTAAAAGAACTAGCCTGGCCAAGAGAAGACTGAGGGGAGACACGAGAGCAGTCTTCCAATATCTGAAGGGTTGCCACAGGGAAGAGGGCATTGCTTTATTATCAGTTGCACCTGGGGTGCGTGACAAGAACCAATGGGTGGGAACTCATCAGAGGGAGAACCAGTATGGAAAGAAGGAGAAATTCCTTGACAGTGACAGCAATTAAACCGTGAGACAGCTTGCCTTCTGATGTTGTAGGTGCCCCATTGCTGGAAGTTTTCAAGAAGAAATTGGAGAGCCATCTGTCTGGGATGGTTTGAGGTCTCCTGCCTTGGGCAGGGGGTTGGACTAGAAGACCTTCAAGGTCCCTTCCGACCCTATGATGGTTCTATGATTCTATAATATTAAATAATCAAATACATGACTCACCTCAAACCAGCAGAATCCCCTGTGAGAAGGGGTGACTCTTACAAAAACTCATAGGCCAATAGGCCATTCAATATTCTGCACATGGCAGAGGCCTTTGTTGTGATCTGATGATGCGTCGGTTGTATGGAGTCATGGGCCTGGTCTTGCAACCAGATCGAGTCACCATGGCAACTATCAGAGCCCTACATGAGAATGAATGTACCCTGGCCGAGACTAGTAGGCCAATGCCCTTGTTCAGAATTTATACATTTATACACTCGCTCCAGAAGTTATAACAGTAGCTTGCTTGCCCATGCTACCAGCTCAGATAGTAATAGCGGTGTTTACTGTTGGAACTCTACCTATGTAAATATTGAACAGGATACTAATAAACTCTGACTCTTAGTCATCCAGCTCTGGTAAGGAAAAGTCTGTCACCTCCTATAGCAATCTGTTTCACCACTGAAAGGATCTTACTGTGAGAGCTTTTCCTAACATTTCCCTCGAGACGAAAATACTTTGGGCCTTAGCAGAGCTATTCAAGGATTGTGGACATGAAGTCAAAATGTGCTTATTATTGGTCTATTTTATATTATTCATGTGCTGTGTTTCTCCTTAGAGGAGACCCAGGGTAGCTCACGATTAAAACGCCAGAACATACAAAAGTGTTTTAATACTAGATAAATATCTTTAAAAACAAATCCATAAGTAGACTACGCGATACCTTTATTGGTCACTACTAAAACAAAATATGTAAGCTAAGCTTTTGATAGCAACTGCTATCTTTATCAAAGCATTGTACCAGAAATGCAATCTTGATAGAGGATGTTGTCTATCAGGTGCTGAGAATCTTTTGGTTGAGATGGAACACACCAGATGATGGTATCAGGAGGCAGGCTGGTGTTAAGACTGCCTCAAAGTCCCAGATACAGTTTAACACCCAGAATTAGAGATGGGCACGAATAAAAAAAATGGCATTTCATTTGTCGTTTGGAGGGTCCGTTTCGGTTCGTTTCCGTTTTTTGTGAATTTTTGCAAAAAAAAAAATCGGTTTCGTTCGTTTTGTTCCCATTTCGTTCCCATTTATTTCAATTTTTGTGATTTTTTTTTTTTTGGATTTTAAGCAATTCACTCATATTGCAGTAACGGAAACGAAATGCACGACAAAATTTCCGGTGTTTCTGTTCGTTTCGTTTCATTTTAGAGATGAAATTCGCTTGTCGTTTCATTACGTAACGAAACGAAAAAACGGAAACGGAAATGAAAAATTGTTCGTTTCGTGCCCATCTCTACCCAGAATATAAAACAAAGCAGCATAGTCCTTGACCACCCCCTTCCCTTCTTCCCACTCTCAATTTGGCTGTTTCAAGACTTAAAGTCCCTGCTCGCCTGAGGGAATTGGGGGCGGGGGGAGGTGATGCAAAAAAGCATGTATTCCATTTGAAAGTTGGGAAATTTTTAGCAAAACTCACTAGGAATAATCAGGGCCGGATTAAAAAGAAGCAATTTTACCTAGTGGCTGCAGACCAGGCCTCTGGTGGCAAGAATGTGCGTTCTTCATGGTACATTGGCAGAGCGGCTCTTTACTTGGTATCTTCATCAATCCATAAAAAAAATTGTGGCTTGAGCAGTGTGACCAGAAGAACAATTCCATAAGTAGACTAGGTGATACCTTTATTGGTCACTACTAGCGCCTGATAGACAATATCCTCTATCAAGATTGCATTTCTGGTACAATGCTTTGATAAAGATAGCAGTTGCTATCAAAAGCTTAGCTTACATTTTTTGTTTTAGTAGTGGCCATGATGTCGAGCAGGGCTCCCTGAAAGCCATCTACTCAGTTTGGCTCTCCGGGAAGAAACAAAACTACTATGAGACAGTACCTGCAAGATTTGTCCCAGAAAGACACCCAAGAAGGATTCCATGGTTGGTGATATTGAAAATCACTGAGAAGTCTCACAGAACCAACAGGGATATTCTCCTCTTGTCCATTTCACACTTATCCACCAAAGTGACCCAAACCATCTCTGTTCTGTAACCAGACCTTAAGCTACACTGAGATGGATCTAGATATGCCTCTTCATCCAGAAACCACAACAGGCTCCAAGACCTTGCCCCAAAATGGAATATTGGAGACAAAATGATAATTGTCCAGTACAGTGTGATATAAGGACAGCTTTTGGCATCCTGGTGCCTTGCCTTGTTGCAAGGAGATATTCACCATTCCTCCAACCTACTCAGCCAGTCTTCACCTCTCTCCTTTCATACGTCAGGAAGGGCAAGGCTCCAGTATTCATGGACTGGATGAAGACAGATTCCAATGAACCACTGCAGGTATGTCATGCCTGCGTGTATCTGTCCTAAACAGAAACTATTTCTCCAAACATCCCCATAGTGGTTTTTAATACTCACATCTTTCCCCCCTTTTCCCTTAGAAGACTTCCTTTCTAGAGAACCATCCTGGGAAAGGACTTGGAGAACTTGCATATCATTCCCCAACCCCTGCTCTTCTTGCAAGTTGCTGGAACCAAGAGTGCTGAGTGCCATCTAGTGGGCATTGTGTTGATGCTGCCTGGTCCACTTGAGAGCAAAGAGTGGAAAACAATGATCACTAAACTATCCATGCAGCTGGTAAGATCCAAGTCCTGTGTGAAAATTGATGTGTGATAAAGGGATGGATAGGTGACCCTCTATACGTTTCAGAATTTTACTTGATTATATACTGTACATAGTTTCAACCCAGTTCATATTTTTCATAATACACATCATCATCATCATCATCATCATCATCATCATCATCATCATCATGTGCTGTTAAAGGTGTAGCTAGGGTTTTCCGTGCCCGGGGACAAAGTCAGTTTTTGCACCCCCCACCCCCCAAGAGATAGGGGGCTAAGGTGCCACATAACAGGTAGCAGTGGTGGCCAGGGAGCCTTCCACGTTGGCCCTGACAGGTCACCCACCATGGCTCATGGGTTTAGAGCTGTTTGGCCCCCAGTTTGGTGCCCCCAGAGGCTGCATCCAAGGACAGGTGTCCCCCCTTGCCCCCCCATAGCTACGCCACTGTGTGTGGTCAAGTCCATTCAGACTTACAGAAGCCTGTCCCAAGATTTTCCACCTAGAGGAGAGGTTTTCCATTCCCTTCTTCTGAGGGCACCCAGGCTGGCTATGCTGGGATGCACAATGAGGATCTGAACTCTCAACCATTGGCTTCACAATCAGATACCGAACTGATTGAGTTCTCCAGCCAGCCATGTTTATTATTAGTTACTTGTCTGTTTTGGCATATGTTACTCTTTGATTCTACTTTTTCCTTCAAAGGGCTGGTGGTGGCTTAAAACAACCACTCTGCTTTTTATCTTCACATCTACCCGTGAGGTAGGTTAGGGCAGAAACTGAGTGACCAACTGACCTGAGATCCCTCTATGAGCTTGATGGTGTAATGGGGACTTGAAATCAGATCTTACTGGTCATTAGAGCAGCGGCGTAGCAAGGTTTGGGGGTGCCTGGGGCCAAAGTTGTTTTTTGCGCCCCATGGGCCCTCCCGAACCCCACGCATCCACCCAGCAAAGGGGGGCAATCCTGCAGGCGTGGGGTGGGTGTGGGGCACAGGTGTGTGTGTGTGTGTGCATGTGCATGTTAGCGCGCCTTACCTCTCCTATGTGGCAACAAAGAGTTGGAGGAGGAGGAGGCACTGCTCTTGCATGCCTACCTGCCTGCTTGCTTTGTCGCTCGCTTGCCGCGCAGCGGCAGGAGGGCACAGGGCCTCCTCCCCCTCCAGGCGCCTCCAGATTTCTGTGCCGGGGCAGATGTACCCTTCTGCCCCTCTCCTAGATATGCCCTGACGGTGTGGGGAGTAGAGATGGGCATGAAATGAACAATTTTTCATTTTCGTTGTCATTTTTTCATTTTGTTACGTAACGAAATGACAAACGAATTTTATCTCTAAAATGAAACGAAACGAACAGAAACACCGGAAATTTTGTCGTGTGTTTCGTTTCTGTTACTGCAATATGAGTGAATTGCTTAAAATCCTAAAAAAATCACAAAAAATTGAAATAAATGGTAACGAAATGGTAACGAAACAAACGAAAATGAAAATGAATTTTTTGCAAAAATTTGCGAAAAACAGAAACGAACCAAAACAGACCCTCCAAACAACAAACAACAAACGAAATGCCATTTTTTTTTATTTGTGCCCATCTCTACTCTACAGCAAACTAAATATTGAAAAAGAAATAGACTTTAATCCACACTCCTAAAATCTGTGAGGTGTTCTACCTCAAAACATGCAGGATTCAGGGTTTCATGAAATGACAAACTGTTATTTAATTTTGTTCTGTTGTTGTTTACCAGCATGGTGACAACAAGTGGTTGTGGGAATTCTGCCTTGGGTGCCAAATGAAAGGGCAGCAAGAGGTGTTGGGGACACATTATTTCATCCCCTGTCCTTGGTCACTAAATATTTTAGGGCAGACCATCAAGTGTGCAAGTTATAGCTTATAAAAAGCACTGAAAAGACACGGAAATGGAACATGGAGGAGGACGGGAAGAAATACCATGGTTGTACAGTATATGAAATGTTTCAAGAGGAGAGTCTTCATTACAACAGGCCTACAGGAAACTTGCTTCCCTGGTCAAGTTTTGTTGTTGTCGTTGTTCAGTCATTCAGCCGTGTCCGACTCTTTGTGACCCCATGGACCAGAGCTCGCCAGGCCTTCCTATCTTCCACTGCCTCCCGGAGTTTGCTTAAATCCATATTGGTTACACCGATGACACCGTCCAACCATCTCATTCTCTGCCGTCCTCTTTTCCTTTTGCCTTCAATCTTTCCCAACATCAGGGACTTTTCCAAGGAGTCCTCTTTTCTCATGAGGTGGCCAAAGTACTGGAGCCTCAGCTTCAAAATCTGTCCTTCCAGTGAGCATACAGGGTTGATTTCTTTCAGGATGGATAGGTTTGATCTCCTTGCAGTCCAGGGCACTCTCAAGAATCTCCTCCAACACCACAGCTCAAAAGCATCAATGTCCTCTTTTTTCTGGGCCTAAAAGGACTGCCAGAGCATGGATTTTTGGGGGGCTTTCTTTGTAACCTGGCCGTCATTTAATGTTCCCTAAATGATGCAACAAATCTTGATTAAAATCCCTGAACTAAATGCTCTCACGGCACCGTGACCAGATTACAAAGTAGTGCAAATAGTCCCACTTGCCAACAGAGAGAGCTCATTTCTTTCTGCTCCACTTCACTGCCGTTTAAAAGGAAGCAAAACTAATCAAAGTCAAAGAGACTGACTTTTCTCCCGCTGTTTTCATTCAGGCAGTGCTTTCACAAGCATGTTCTGTTTTATTTTATTTTTAGACTACAGATCCTAGATACATTCAGCCGGGATAACTGATGGCTATGGTGACTGGAAGGTTCTGGAAACTGCAGTTCAAAAACACTGAGAGCTTTTCAAGATCTGGGTTTGCAATATATTTGTAGGCATTCCACAATACATTTTTTAAAAACCCAGCTACGTACCTGTGAGGAACCCCTTGGCAAACCTATGGCACAGGTGCCAAAGGTGGCATTCGGAGCCCTTTCCGTGGGCACCCGACACATCGCCCCTTCACAGCAATTCAGGTTAAATAGCTGTGTTGGCACTTTGCGAAAAATTAGTGGGTTTTGAATCGCAGTTTGGGCAATCAGTCTCTAAAAGGTTCACCATCACTGCCTTCGAACATGATAGCTAGAATCCTAGCAGTGTTTGTGCAAGGTTTGTTTAAGTTGTAATGGCACCGTGGTTGAATTGTAATACTCAGTCAAGACTCTGCTCCTGACCTAAGGTAGATTCTGATGGGCTCAGGAAGCCTGCTGGAGGTTTATTCAAACTTCCATCCTTCCAAGGTCAGTAAAATGAGCACACAACTCACTGGGGCACAAAGAACTCCTTGCATAATTATGTTGTAAATCACCCAGATGAGGTGATATGAGGTGGTATATGTCAAAATCATCGTTGTCATCATCATCATCAAGAAATTTCACACAGTATTATAAGCAGTTGCAGATTCCAGAAATAACATAAACAGAGCTACATCCCCCACCCCGCAATATTAAGAACAGCATATATACTACATCAGTAGTTACCAGATACTTAGGATTTTTGGTTAAAATATGTTTCTGTTATGTCTGTGAAGACTGTTATGTCTCAGTCATCCAGATGAGAATATCTGGGAGTTGAGTCATGGCAATTGATGAAGCTACTTGGATGAGTAGTGAAACATTTCAATCTCAACATCAAAGAAGTCCAGTTGCCATGACTCAATTTCTGAAAGTATGTATCTGTTATGTAATGCCACTCAGTGTTTTTATAATTTTGATTGACTGTGCCAGGTATTTCTGAATAATGATACATGCAAGTAATTAATGAGATACCAAGGTGTTTCTCAGTCACGTGTCAGGTCATCTGCCTGATTCTGCCTCAGCGCCTTATCAATGAGCTGCAATTAGCAGAGACAAATTATGCAAACACTACATGTCGGTGGTGGTGGTGGTGGTGGTGGTGGTGGTGGTGGTGATGATGATGATGTGGGAAAATAGCAGGTATGTGGCACTTGGGTATGGCATTACCATGAGGCAGTGTGAGGAAACTCCCCCAAGTGCTTTGGACACAGAAACCTCTTACACCAAGATAGACCATTGATCCTTCTGTGTAGTTCAATGCTGTTGTTGACACTGCTCGGCAGCTGCCTATTCCTCAGGAATGTTCCTTATCTTTATCCACCAATGCTGCCAGTTGATCAGAAGAGAATTCTCTTGTTGCTTTGCAGAAAGTACAGCTAGACCCCCCAGGCCTGACCCGACCTCCATCCGCATATCACGAGTTTTCAATTATCGCGGGTTGGCTCGGGTCCCTAACCCCCGCAATAGGTAGGGGATCACTGTACCACAAAAGTCTAAACAGGGTAAAAGATGTAGTTTGCCAGGAAGTTCTTGCCAAGATGATTTTCGCTGGGCACATCTGCCTTAGATGCAGGAAGTCAAGCACTGAGTTTCGCACCCCAGGCCATCAAAAAAAGGGACATAGGTTGTGCACACCCACCCACCCCTCCTCTCCATTGGACATTTAGAGACCTAAAAGTCCTTGTTTGGCCTGGGGGGGGTTGTTATGGGGTGGCGGCAGCGGCGGAGTTATGGCTTGGCATGGGAAGATGACTCTGCAAAATATTTCTGTAAGCAAATGTGCTGGGGAGTCCTCAAACCAGGGAATATTATATTTTCTGGAAGGTGGGACTGCTATCATGGGAAGGAGGGGAGTCATCGTCCCCCATCCCAGCTGCACCCACTTCAATCTGGAGCTAATTCAACATCTGGTCTGCAATATGCACACCTGCACACACTCACATGCGAACCCATAGATACACAGACACATATATTGGGCCAGAATCTAGTCACTTCTGCAACTGACCACCTTGGAACACAGATAAATCCTATCATGTATAGAGCAACATTTTCAGGATATCTGCCTTTTGTCAACAGAAAGCAGGGTGAAGGCAAAGGAAAAAAATCCAACAAATGTCTGATTAGAAAATCTACATGAATAAGTGCACTTTTTTGCAATTCATCATTTAAAAGCTCTCTGGTAGGACATGCCATTTACCGCCTCTTCAATGGGCTCCTCATTTGCAGCTTATTCAGCAATATATTTATTTACGAGCTCACTTGATGCAAAGTAATTGGATTTTACTTTGGCCAAAGGCTGAAAGAAATGTCACCTCTGGTTAAGAAGGTGGCATTGATTATGATCCAGGAGCCTTCTTTCGGTTGTTGTGGTCCCACAGTTGCACTCAGTGTCTGACCACTAATGGATAGCATAAATCTTTTTGGCAGAGAAGTGTGAGATAAGGAAAACCCCTCCAATAAATATTTATTTTAGTCATGAAGGGGTTGTTTTTACAATGTGGAGTCCAATAACAACTTGACATGGTCACCATAAGCCATATGGCTAATTTTGTTGCCTGAGGAGATGAATTGATGCTGAAGCCATTCCCTGAGACTTGCAAAATCCCACAGGTGGATGGTGTGGGGAATGGGAAGGGAGGAGGAGGTTCAGATAGAGGCTCGTTTTGCAAAGTCTCAGGGAATCCCATGATTCCCACTCAGTTGTGGGGTGCTTTTTCTCCACACTGACCCAGCCGCAAGGGGAACCCGAATGCAGGCAGAAGGGCTGTTTTACCAAATCTTGCTCTGAATTTATTTAAAATATTTTTTACCCCACCTTTTCCCTTCAAAAGGACCCAGAGGAAGTCAGTTAACTAGGGGATTTTCTGTCCCCTAAGTTCCTGGTGAATAAATGTGTGTGGAAGTCAATTAAATACAAAAGTCTCGGTCTCCAACACCCTCTCCCTACCAGAGATAATGCAATAATAGCAAGTAACCAAATGTGACTCCCTTTAACGGCAGTCCAAACAATCGAATCTGATTTTTCCTACCAATTTTGGCACCTGAGCCTGCTGTTTTTTTCTTTTCCTTCTGCCCGGGCAGGAGTGACTGTGGGTGGCATTTGCATTCAGGGCAGGCAGAATCATGCCTTTCCGGGAGCAAATTCCAACAGGTAGGTCTGCACCCTTCCAGACACAAAATTTTTGCGCTGTCTCTGCCCTATCATCCATTCAGCATGGAAAACCCCAGTCATCCTGCTGTAATTACAGTCCTCTTTCCCCCCTCACATCCACTGAGCAATAAAACAGCGCTGCAGTTATCTTGCCGCCATCATCATCATCATCATCTCCCCCACCAACTAGAAAGGTGCCCCTCCAGTTAAGCACCACGAGGCGTTTCCACAGGCTGGTAGTTCTCTAGGTGCAGACATGCAGTGTCACTTGAAAGTTTGGAGTGCTGAATTTCTGTTAGCATTCAACTCTCTCTCTCTCTCTCTCTCTCTCTCTCTCTCTCTCTCTCTCTCTCTCTCTCTCTCTCTCTCTCTCGGTGTGTGTGTGTGTGTGCAAAAAACAATACGAGTCTTTCAGCACTCAGTTCCTTGGGGGTCAGTGCCTACCCTACAAGGCTGGTGTGGCAACAGATAAATGGGAAAAGATGGACTGTTTATTATAAATTATCAGACCATGGACTAGTGGTGGCGAACCTTGGCCACTCCAGATGCTCTGGACCACAACTCCCACTGGAAATCTAGGCTCCGAATTCTGGAAGCGGTGATCCAAAAATCTCAATCTCAATCTTGTTAGCCTGGGGAGACGGAGTACGAAAACAGCTCCCCAACCCGTTGAAAGGGCTATTTCAGTAACCCCCCCTTCCTTTCTGCCCGCCGTGGTGCAATCCATTTTAGCTCTTTCTTCCGCAGGGCTGCAGTTTCTAGGGCTGAACGATTGCTCTCGTGCAGGAGGGGTGCCCTTTTCAAAATCTGATTATATCCCGCTTCTTGAAGGGGGGGGGGCGGCGGGACGCGCTGCGCGCCGTTCCCGGAGGCGCGGCTGGGGTGGGGAGGTTTGAAAGCGCTCGACCGCAGGTGCCCACTAGGGAGCACTGCTCCGCCGCGATCCGCGAGGAAGCCTCCAAGCGCGCTGGGGCGGCGGGTGTCTCCCGTCCTGCTGGCCGCGGGGGTTGTGTAACCGGCCGCGCTTTGGGGCTGCTGCCCGTCCGGTGGAGTTTCGGCGGCGGAAAGGCGGAGGAGAGGCTGGAGGCGGCGGCGATTCTACTCCGGGGAAGCAAGGAGAAGGATGGCGAAACGCGATTTACGAGTGCCAAAAGCGTGGAGGGCGCGCTACAAAAAGAAGCGTGGTTGCTGATCCAGCGCCCAGTTTTAAATAAGATGCTTATCTTCTTTTTTTGCCTACACACACACACACACACACACACACACACACACACACACACACACACACACAGAGAGAGAGAGAGAGAGAGAGAGAGAGAGAGAGAGAGAGAGAGA
>JAHTLZ010000008.1:8001936-8006936 GCA_023846285.1 Phrynocephalus versicolor
AGAGAGAGAGAGAGAGAGAGAGAGAGAGAGAGAGAGAGAGCTCCGCGCCTCTCGAAGGTTGTTGGGTAGGCAGAAATCTGACAGGTGTAGCTCCCGGTGGGGTGAGGACTGGAGTGATTAGAGATCAGAATGGGCTCTTAGACCGGTGGCTCCCAACCCCAGAAGTCTTCTTCACCCTTAGCTCTGATGGTCAGGATTTCGTGTCGTCCAGGAACATCTTTTTTTTGGGGGGGGGGGGGGTTGCAGGTCGGGAAGCGCTGCTCTCTAGACCTTATTTCCACTTGCGATGGTAGGGATTGTCTACATCCCCGGAGAGGAGCAATGACAGGACATTTCCGCCTCGTCCTGCAGGCAATGGGCTGCTGTTCTGTTGCTCTTAGACCAAGATCTGCAAAACACTGGGTGATATTCTCTGACACCCTTTCCTGGCCTATTCTGAGACTGCACTTTGGAAATATTTGTAAACATATTATGAAAATACCAAACAATGAAAGAAAGAGTACAGTATTTGAAATTCTGTTCTTCAAGTGAAAACATTCCTGCCAAAATATCTCCAAAGCAGTGGTTCTGAATCTTGGGTCTCCAGACATTCTTGGACATCTATCTATCTATCTATCTATCTATCTATCTATCTATCTATCTATCTATCTATCTATCTATCTATCTATCTATCTATCTATCTATCTATCTATCTAGTTTACATCATTAAAAGACAACATTGAAAGCTAAGTCCAAGAACACCTGGGCACTCAAGATTGTGGGCCACTGCTCTAAAGTGCCAGTAAAAGTAACTTTTAGAAGTAACTTGTTATTAATTGTACCTTAAGCAATTTGGGTGCTCCTTGTTACACCTAAAATGGCTATTTGCTACCCAAAATAACTTTGAAGTAACTTGTTATTAATTATGCCGTAAGGAACTTATGTGTTCCATATTACTCCTAAAAGCAGTTGTTACCCAAAATAACTTTGGATTCGTAGTCCAAAAACTACGAGATCCATACAGCATCTGTATGGATGCTGTTGTTGTGTTTTATTTTTATCTTTTTATTTGATTTGTTTTATTTGTGGGTTGTTTTCTTTGTGGGCAAGTTGTTTTTTCCCCACAACTTGTTGTACACTGCCCAGAGTTCCTGAGGGAAAGTCAGGCAGTTAATAAGTACAAATATAATTACATTTGTATAGTTCACACCATAATTGTGGCTTCCCAGAGTATGAACCCAGGGCTATTTTGTATTCTCGAAGGCTTTCCCTGCTGGGATCTGCCAGTTTTTCTGGCTGTTTGGCCGTGTTTTGGAAGTTTTTCTTCCTGACGTTTCGCCAGACTCTGTGGGGAAAGCTAGCCAACATTTTCATCTGTGTCTTGCCAGCAACGATCAACTGGGACTTGAAGCTCTTCCCAGCATGGCAGCTATTAAAGGCAAAAGCTTTCAGTGCTCTCCCCCCGCTTCCTTTTAAGATAAGCAATAAAGATGAGCAGGGCAGGCTCCGTACGACAGATGGTGTGGACATACATTATTGACACAGAAATACCATCACATTATTTAAAACTCCAACATTACCATTAATCCATGGCACACACAAAATCATGCAAGCCTTCGAGGTCTCCAGGTCTCTTTTATCAGGAAGGAAGCGAGGGAAAGAGATCTGAGGGCCACGAAGAATGGCACATTGCTAGTTGGACCACTAAAGGTCTTATGAACCGTATTATGAAGCTCCCAGTTTTTCTAAAGCCAGGAAAACTCTCTTTCTTTTAAGAACATATGAAGAGCCCTGCTGGATCAGGCCGAAGGCCCATCTAGCCCAGCTTCCTGTATCTCTCAATGGCCCCACCAAATGCGTCTGGGAACGCATGAGACTAGATCTCTGTCTTCTGATACCATTCCTCTGCATCTGGCCCTTGAAGTACCCTGGTTTTAAGCCTGGAGATGACACATCTCCATCATGGTTTGTAACCTGGGATGGACTTTTCCTCCAGGAATCTGTCCAATCCCCTTTTGAAGGCATCCAAGCCAGATGCCATCACCACATCCTGTGGCAGGGAGTTCCACAAACTAACAACACGCTGGGTTAAAAAAATTCTTTTGTCTGTTCTCACTCTCCCAACCCTCAATTTGAGTGGATGTCCCCTAGGTTGTAACCTGTGATGGACTTTTCTGTCTAGCCCTTCGAAAGATTTCCTTTGTAAAGAACTTGGCGCTATCAAGTCAGTCCTAACTTATGGTGGCCTTCCCCCCCCCCCAAGGTTTTCCAATTCACGAATACGCTCAGTAGTGGTCTACCTTTCCCTTCTGCTGGGGCTTCCATAGGACTGGGGAGCTTGCCCAAGGCTACACAGGCTGGGTCTACTCCCAGGAGGTACGGTGGTGGGGTATCAAACTCCCAACCTCTGGTACCCAAGCTGCTGAGCCGTCAAGTTAGCTGTACAGATCTCTGGCCATGTTTCGTTCCTTTTAAAAAGAAAAGAATGCACTAGAGTTGAGGTGGCTGTTGCTTCCTAAACATCTGCCTCGGGTTGAACCTGTGGCGTTTCATTCCAGCTTTATGGAAATACACCGACTGAAGGTTGCAGCAACTTGGTGGCACGGGGAGCGGGGGAGGCATTTTGACATGCCCTCGTGTGCCTTAATTCTAAAAGATCCATTTACATCTATTTTTATTTCTTTGTTTATTCAGAAGAGGGTTGGTCCAAGCCAGGGAGGATGATGCCAGATTTTGGCAGGGAAATGCTCTCCAGGAGGATAGTGAGTACAAGACCCACAATGCCTGCAAGATCATTTTTCTGAACCCCTATCATTTTCCAAGTAGAATCCAGGACTGGAGCCCACACCGCCACCATCTTGCTGCTGCCATAACATGGCACAGCGGTTAAATTGCAGTACTGCAATCAAGTTTCTGCTCACAACCTGGTTTAGTCCCAGCAAACTCAAGTAGCCCGGCTGGAGGCTGACCCAGCCTACCATCTTTCTGAGGCCAGTAACGTGAGTAACATTCAGCCCATGGGAAGTGGGGTGGTGGCGGTGGCAGCAAAGTGTTGTTTGCATTAGAGATGGGCACGAATAAAAAAAATGGCATTTTGTTTGTCGTTTGTCAGGTCCGTTTCGGTTCGTTTCCGTTTTTCGTGAATTTTTGCAAAAAATTCGTTTGATGTTTTTGTTCATTTCGTTACCATTTCGTTACCATTTATTTCAGTTTTCGGTGATTTTTTTTGGCTTTCAAGCAATTCACTCATATCGCAGTAACGAAATGAAAAAACGAAAACGGAAACGGAAAATTGTTCATTTTGTGCCCATCTCTAGTTTGCATCATTACGATGTAAACTGCCCCCACCCCAGAATGCTGTAGTGCTAGGGGGGCAGTATATACGTCGAAACAACAACACTGCTGTCTTGACTTGAACTACTAGGACAGTGATGGTGAACCTATGGCACGGGTGCCAAAGGTGGCACTTGGAGCCCTTTCTGTGGGCACCTGACATCACCCCTTTACAGCCACCTGTACTCAGGTTAAATTGCTGTATTGGCACTTTGTGAAAAATTAGTGGGTTTTGAATTACAGTTTGGGCACTCAGTCTCTAAAACGTTCGCCATCACTGACCTATGGCACAGGTGCCAGAGATGGCACTTGGAGCCCTTTCTGTGGGCACCCGACATCGCCCCTTCACAGCCGCCTGTATTCAGGTTAAATTGCTGTATTGGCACTTTGCAAAAAAATAAAAAAATAAATAAAAAAAAATCAGTGGGTTTTGAATTGCAGGTTCGCCATCACTGTACTAGGATTTCAAGGCCTGCTTTGGGGGATTCAACAGCCTGCTGAGCTCAAGATGATGTCGGTGTGACGGTGGCGTTGGCTCGGGCGGCTGTGTTGTCAGGGCAGGCCGCTGGTTGTTGCTTTTGCAGCACTGCACCCAGACACCTTGGCTCAAGAAAACAGACTACTGTCTGCTACTGGACCAATTCCCCGTTGGTGGCGGGGGGGGAGGTGGAAAGCCCCTCCATCTCTCCCCCCCCCACAATTGGGGAGATCCCTGATTTGGGGGTGGCACTGGCCTCTATATAATCCTACACCCCCAGCACTTTTACCTAACTTGCTTTTTTGTTTGCCTTCTATATCCCAGCCAAGAGGACGACTGTCTGCTCAAACAGAGAAAGCCCCTTGTCTGATCCAATTCTCTCTTCCTTTAGAGCCATCCAGACAATATGGCTCATTGAAACACACAGAGGCGGCCTCCCGCAGCAGCAATGGAGTGAGGATACACTGGGGTTGAGGAAGGGGGGGGGAGGTGCTCCTAAGGCTGCCCCCCCACCAACATTGTTTCTAGGTTTTGTCATGGGCTCCCAATGGTGCCTCATCTGGAGTCAGAACAAAAGGCCGTGCCCCGCTGCCCTCTTCTGCCCGGTGCCGCCCGCTCTCACATCCCTTGAATGAGGCCCTTGTTCTCCATCAGGATGCCGAACAAAGTCCCGCCTGTCCTCCGGGCGGCCGAACAGGGGCCTGGGGTTATTCTCACAAGTCTTGTGGGGTCACTGGTGGATTTCAAGGCAGCGGAAATGGTTGAGCCAAGGGGAAAAAAGGAAGCCTCCGGGATGGGGGGGTGAGCAAGGGGCCACCGGCCCACCAGGGCCCAGCCTAAGAGGCCCCTCTGCCCACCCAGCTGCCAGCTGGGGGTGGTAGCATTGGCTTAGTTTAGAAGCAAGATGCAATGGTTTTAAGGGGACTTCCCTCTGTTGGGAGTCCCATGCATTTGTCTTCTTCCTTCCAAATCCATTCAGCAGAGTTTGCCCTGACTTTTTGGAGGTAGGCGCGTGCCCCCAAGGCCTGTCCCCCATGCCACTGCTTCCTCCACTGCTGTCATCCTCAATAAATGAAACAGGCACTGTACTGGTTAAACTGGTTCCCCGACAGAAATCTATTAATCAGTACCTTCCCAACCAGAGCAGGGGAGGGGGAGGAGGGTCAAAGCAGAGGAGAAACCACTGCCTGCCTCTGGGGCTTTTAATTGA
>JAHTLZ010000008.1:8011936-8027047 GCA_023846285.1 Phrynocephalus versicolor
TGTGTGTGTGTGTGTGTGTGTGAATGGGGGGAAGTGGGGTGCGTGGGTGGGGGAGCTGATAACAATCCCACAGGCAGAAATGCAACAGATGCCACGCTGCTGGATGTGAAGCTGTGTGGCTGTTACTTAAGTGCAAGGAAATCCAGTCCTGTTTTGAACGAGGGGGAGTGGGTTGTGGGGGGGGGGGAGGAAAGGAGAGGGCAGTGTTCAGCCTTATTTCCAGGTTCCTCTCTTCAAAAAGACCGGTGGTGGTGGTGGTGGTAGTGGTGGTGGGTGGGTGGGTTGGCTGTGCCTGTTGCAAAGGAAAAGCAGCAAAGCCCAGGCAGGCAGGCCAGCCGCCCTTCCCTTGCCGGCGGCGGCCAAACCTGTTCCTCCTTTACCTGCCCGGGCTGCCTTGGGTGTGGTCTCGGAGGCGCGCACGGTCCTATTTGGTCAAAGGAGGAGCATCCGTGCCCCTTTTCCGGGTTCCTTTCCCCCATTATTGTTGCCAGTGTGTTCTCCTTCCCTCGCTGCTTCTGCCTGCCTCGTGCTGTTTTTGGGGACGGGGTAAGTCGACGGTTTTTCTTGGCATATTGAGGTGCAAGCGCTGAGCCTTGTGACTCGGTTTGAGCGCCTTTTGGAGAGGGAGACGGCTTGGCGGTTTTTTCTGTTTCTGGTTTTCCAGGGCCTTCGTGGCTCTTGAACCCGTCTGAGATTTTTTTTAAAAGAAATATATAATGGGAGAGAGCGCTTTCCCTAGCGGGAGGGGGTTTGTTTGTTTTGCAGACCTGGCACGCTCCAGCGGAGTGGGAAGCTGGGGAATCCCTCGGGGATATCTCTGCAAAACACGGACAGTTTGGAAAGCCCAGATGTTGGTCGTTTTTGGACGAAAATAGTTTTTTTTTAAATGCATCATTGGAGGATGGGGGAGGAGGCTTCAACTCACCAAGTGCAAATCAGAAAAGAGGGAGGGAGCTGCAAAAGCGACCTCATACCTGCTTGCACTTAAATTGAAATTGAAATCCAAAAAAGTCGCTTGCCAAGGAACCATTCCAGAATTTAAAAACAAGTGTTGAGAAAAGGAGAAGGCAGGCCTCCCTGTGTTTCTCAACTACATGTGTCAAAAAAGCGGCTCTGGATGTAGTTGGGTTCCGGATTGACTGCACCCTGGCTTCTTGACACAGTCTGCCAGGGCCTTGTTAGACGTCTTTTGTGCGTTTTGTATTAAATGCCACTAGGTCAATTCCAGCATATCCTTTGCAGGGTATCTAAAGAACTCCGAAATGGTCTGCCTCACCTTGTAAAGACAGCTGGGGATACCACCCCATCAGCCACACATTCTCTCGGTCAGTGTTGGCGAACCTGTGGCCCCTTTCTGTGGGCACCCGACATCGCCCCTTCATAGCCACCTGTATTCAGGTTAAATTGCTGTATTGGCACTTTGTGAAAAATTAGTGGGTTTTGAATCACAGTTTGGGCACTCGTTCTCTAAAAGGTTCACCATCACTTCTCTAGGTGATCTTGGCCGGGCGCTCCGATTAACTGATTATACCATGGGCCAAGGAACGAATGTAGGTTCTTTTGGCAAAGCAAGGTCTCTGTTAGTGGGGCATCCTTGGTTAGTAAAACCCTAAGTTAGTCTAATCGCAGTAAAAACATTGACGTGTCATTTGGTACAAAAAAAGCCTTCAGAGTTTTATTTGGTGTAACTTTCAAGGGACCCCAGGCCAGTTAAAGGCAGCAAACACAATCAAACAAATATTGTTTAATCTGCAAAGTTGATACAGTATTGCCTTTTAAAATGACCTAGTCATTCAAGGCAATAAAATACTCTTTGTTGTCCTCAAAACAGTTAAGTGTTCAGCTGCATTTAGATCCCACAGATATGAATGCCTCTGATACGTGGTTTTTTGTAGGTAAGAAAGACCTTGCATACTGAGGGTGTTGTGAGTGCATAATTCAGGGAGAGACTTCCAAGCTCCACAGGAAGACAATAAAATAGGAGTGACAGTCTCCACATCTCCATATTTAATTTAATTGTGTGCCATCAAGCTGATTCTGACTTACACCAACTCTTTCCAGGAAGTAAACAGTACTAAGGAGTGGTTTACTCTTTCTTCTGAGGCTGCCTTGGTGCTATGCAGATTGCCGGTGGCTACACAGGGTGGCTCTTTTCCTAGGAAGTACAGTGGGGCATCAAACCCACAGTGTCTGGTCTCTGTAGCCAGAGACTGAGCTAGCCACCTCTCCCTGGTTTATGAAAACCCACATCTACAGTACCTCTTATTATTATTATTCATCACTCAAAATGGCAGCCTGCAGCTGAAAATACCCACACAGCTGAAGAGGGGTTGGGATTCCTTGCTACATCTACATCTCTTGCCTCAGAAAATGTCCCCCTCTGTTGAGCCAGTGAGTCTGTTGCTTGGAACGTGGCCATAGCAGTGGCAGTAGTGTCTATCGGTTAGACTTTGGTTTGTTTCCTGAGGGCTTGTGAGACATTACTCCTGAAGAGCGACTCGACTTTCAAAGGCAGGACACGAGCCCACCATTTACAAAGATAAGATTGGGCGAGGGGTTCACTTCACACTGTAACTGTAAGGCAAAGGACAGAAAGACCTTATCTTATCAGTATCTCTCTAGAAAGGGCCAACCCTATCATTAGACAGCATGAGGCAGCAGCTTCAGGAGGCGGATCCTAAGAAGGCACAGCGTGACCAGAGGTGTGTGGGCAACAGGAAATGCCCTTCACCCCCAAAGCACAGCGAAGTTTCAGAAGATTGGGGAAAGTTGTTAGCTGCCTCACTGTGGGCTCATTTGTGTGTGTGTGTTGTGTCGTTACAGTTCTGCCCGACTCTTCGTGACCCCATGTCCAGGAGGTTTTCTTGGCAGGAATACTGGAGTGGCTTGCCAGTTCCTACTCCAGGTGCCTACAGCACCTGGTATTCTCTGGTGGTCTCCCATCCAAGTACTAACCAGGGCCAGCCCTGCTTAGCTTCTGAAATCAGGCGAGATCGGATGTGCTTAGGGCACCTAGGCAGTTTTGGGCTCATTTAAGTAAACCTTATTTCTGCATAGTATAGTACAACTGCTTAGGACTATATTGTGCCTCTCACACCTTGGATGTGGACTTCCACGCTACTGATTTTGTCAAGTACGAGTTACTATAGAGCAGTGATGGCGAACCTTTTAGAGACCGAGTTCCCAAACTGTGATCCCAAACCCACTAATTTTTCACAAAGTGCCAATGCAGCAATTTAACCTGAATACAGGTGGCTGTGAAAGGGCAATGTCGGGTGGCCACAGAAAGGGCTCTGAGTGCCACCTTTGGCACCCGTGCCATAGGTTCGCCAACATTGGTATAGAGCTTTCTGACGAGACCCCTGGGATATCATGAGAGGGCTATTGTGTCATATGTGAGAAAAATCAGGATTCTGCAGTTGGAAGTGATACTAGTTCAAGAGGCTAGTTGTAGAACATGCAAGGAGACCTTTGGGGAGTGGGCGGCATACATGCTATATAAATAAATATAAATGAATAAATAAGTATGTGTGTAGACCCCCCCCACCTTATTTATTATTTTATTTTATTTTATTTATTTTTATACCGCCCTTCTTCCCGGAGTAACACAAAACCAATATAAAAACTCAATACAACAATCAGCACAAAATCAAAAAAGAGTTAAAAAGAGAGAGAGAGAGAGAGAAAACAAGACAGTAAACAAGATCATCGGCAAGAAGGCGACTGAGGAGGTGGGGAAAAAGAAATTTGGGCTGAGCTTCTACATTATTTCTGCTAGTAGGACGAATGACTCAGGAGACAAGGCTAGGCTGCTGTTTCCTTGCACCTATTTCAGATGACGCCAATCCCTTTGTCCAAGAGCCAACAATTGCTTCCCCTGTGACCATAGCTCAGGGACTGCTAGCAGTCTGTTCTCCAGGAGCCACGGGTAGGTTTCAGGCTCATGTGATAGCAGTTGTGGAGCTGCCGCTCTTGGTTAAGTACTGCCGGCTTTGCTGGCAGTCTGTTTGTTTTTTCTCCGGGCAGGAGGGCATTATTTCATCCAGGTCATGGTAGCATCATGTATCCTCAGGGCTGGACTTAAAAGTTGAACCTGTTAGTCCAGTGGTTCTCAACCTGTGGGCCCCCAGATGTTCCTGGACTGCAACTCCCAGAAGCCCTGGTGCCTGTAGAGTTGTCATCAAAAGGATAGAAAGGCTATCAGTTAAGTTTCAAGCGTGAAGACTTGGATGAATGCAGCTTTGATGCAACTGTCCCATCAGTATCTTGATGTTATTTATTTGTGGGAGTGGTACATGTTGGGGCAGCCCCCTCCTCTGATCATAAGCTGCTTATGTTTATTTATTACATATGTATGCCGTCTTTCTGATATCCACAGAGAAATGGTTAGCCCTCTTCCATATATTTATTCTCACAACAACCCAGCAAGGCTGAGAAACAATGACAGGACAAAAATTAACTGCTGAGCTTCGACGAGATTAGAATTTGTGTTGCCCTTGCTGCAGCCCATCACTTTAACCACTATACCTTGGTGCATTTGGCCAGAAATCAGCAACCAGCATATTATGCCTTGGATTGGTTTGGATGGGAGGGATTTTGGAGTTGAATGTCCATCACCTAATGCGGTAGCCAATCATTTCCTTTCTACCTCAGATCCCTTTCTCCACATTTTTACTCAGTCAGGGTTTTGTGTCAGTTAACAAAGTCAGTGTTCTGTGAGTGTGAGTTATGAAGCCAGCAGTTAGAGTCTTACTGAAGCATTTATAAAACCAGACAGTTAGTCAAATAATGAAGTTAGCCAGTTAGGATCTCAAACTATGTAAACAAGCAAATCTGTTTTTGCAGTTATTCTAGTGTATATGGAGATATTTGAGTAAAATAGAAATATGTTTATTCTTTCTCAACACCCAGAGTCTCTGACTGAGCCTGTTGAAAGTCTATATTGCCAGTTGAGATAAAAAACTAGCTAACAATATTTGAAGGAGACTTGTAATTATAATAATTTGCTCTGTAGCTCCCTGACTGGATGTCATTCTCCACTGGGTAGCTGTAGGGTCTAAGCCAGAAAAAAATTCAATACCTGTATGCTGTCCTTATTTAAAAGTATTTCTAATAGAATTATAGGCTTTCTACTTCAATAGTTTGCTTTATAGCTTGGGCAAAAGTCCCATCATGATTGCTGGCTTCGGACCGAGTGGATTCCTTCAGTTTGCTGGAACATGTTTCCCTTTCACAGTAATGCTTTCGTAATGAGGTAGTAACCTGAGACTTCCAAGTAAGACATTGTGCTGTCCCTTGCCGATCAGATTATAGCCTTGGCATCTTGCACTTTTGGATGCCGGTGGCGTAACATCCAGCATTCTTTGCAGTGTTAGTCTTGTTGCCCTTTTGAATTTCTGGTCACAATCCTCTTGCTGTGCAGCAAAAGCGCAGGGGTTCATAGAACAGTGTTCTCTCCAAGTTCTCCTGAGCAGATGACCCCCCTTTTTTCTCATTAACTGGCACTAACAGTCTCAATGGCTCACTCCGAGACATTAATACTAGAAAGGAAAGCTCTGTTGGATAGTAATGTAAGTTTCTGGCTTCAGAGCCAGAGGCTGGAAGTTCGATTCTCTGCCGTGCCTCCTTGAAGACTGGAAGATTCATAGGCCTCCTTCCAGCTCTGCAGTTTTAAGATCATCATTGTTATAGCAAAAAGGTTTCATTCACTTAGAGTGAATAGATAACTGTCTAGGGTAGCCTTTGGGCTGAATGGCACGGTATACAAATCCAATCAATGAATAAATCAATAAACAACAGCGAGCTAAAAACACGACTGCTGTGAGCAACAGGCCTCAACAGATTTGCTGCTTCCAACTGACTTAAAAGAGGGAAAGACCACTGAGCAGGGCTCCTCTTGAATTCAGAGGCAGGAGGGAACGGTTAGTACTGGGTAGTTAGACAGTCACCTCAGTCTTTGATTAATAGTACTGTTGGTTTCTGAAGCTTGTTGCCTGCATCTGGTTTGGTGTAATCATATTTTTACTAGTTGGATTTAGTTATATTTGAATTTATACAGTTGACAGCTTTTTTTGATTTGATCTTTTTTAATTTTATTAAAGATTATAAAACTACAATACAACCCCCCCCCCCGTTGAACAACAAAATACAGTAGAGGAAAAGAAAGTGTTAATCAAAACACAAACCATTATGACATAAATATAACAAATATAACAATATTTGTTGAGAAATTCGGTAGGGGAAATTGAACTGACCAGATGTCTCTCTTTAGGGTTCCGCTGGCCACATCAGCTCAAATCATTTATCAACTTGAAAAAGCTACATTTTTGGCCCATAAGTTCTAGACTTCCTTAACCACAAAGTAACTTTTGCAAGATCTCTTTGTTCTTTCAACTCTGTTGCTGTTTTCTCACACAGTTGAGTCCGCTGATGGAGGAAACAGGGTAAAAACTTCTACATTGTGCTACACATTGGGTTTAGTTTTTCTTTTTCCAGAAAGCATCTGCTGATGTAAGTTAGTGTTTTCACTGCCTTGCATGGTTGACTGGAATTCCCTTATTCTCGGCCACTCCTAAATCTTTCTCAACCAAACATTCTTTTCCAGTGCATCTGCTTTGCTCTACCCCCTGCCCTGAATTACAGGCCAACTTTGCTGAGGACTAGCCTGAATCTTGATAAAATGGAGTCTACTTTGTTTGTCTTGGCTCGCCGGTCTGCCACCTTAACACTGCCCGGTTGCATTTCCTTCTCTGAGCTTGACTCAAAAGACGGCTTATCTCTTTACTCCCTGCCTGTAAGCTTCTCATGGTTCAGCCTGATTGACATGGGAAGCTATAAACACCAGAGATTTTGTAATGGGAAGAAAATGCCTTTTAAGCACAGATCTCGGTCTCTGGCCCTTGTAGGGACCCTGGAGGCCCAGAATGCCGCAACGGAATGTCCACATTATTCCGCTCTTGGAATGTTCTTCCTTTGTCCAAGCTTTGATTCTGATTGGACACCATCTAGGTACACAGTTCTTTTGCTCAAGGGCTCTTGTTCCCAGCACTTGTTTTTTGGGGGATATTTGGTGTGTGTTTTTTGTTTCTGGTAAAAATGCTGTCATCCATGTCTCTCTGCCTTGCTTTGGGTTACTCCATCTTGTGGATCACAGCAGCCGTTCTTCACATGTGGGACTTTCCCTGGAGACACACCAATCTACTTAAGGCCCTCGCTCTGTTGGTCTAGGGCAGTGGTTCTCAACCTGTGGGTTCCCAGATGTTCCTGGATTGCAACTCCCAGAAATCCTAGCCAGCTCAGCTAGTGATGAAGACTTCTGGGAGTTGCAGTCCAGGAACATCTGGGAACCCACAGGTTGAGAACCACTGATCTAGGAGACTAGTAAACACCATGCTTCTTTAGAAGCCCTTTGGACAAACCTTTTCCTGACTTATTTATTCACATTTCCTTTCCCCCCTTTTTTGCATTTTGCCTCGATTAAGTTCTTTTTGTTTTTAGTCTGTGAATATTATGGCTTCATGCGCTCATTTAAAAAAATGAAGAAAACGGTTTAGGTTTTTATTTGCAATACTGCTGCTTCCAATTTGTTAGCTGCTTAGACTTCCCTTCTGGTTAAAAAAGCAGAATGTATGCTTCAATGAAACATAACAATGCAATTTGCTTTCCATCTTTTTAGAAATATTCACTGAAAGTGAGATTCTTCAGTTTTTCCAGAAAGATACTTCTCATGAGGAAAGCTGGTGTGAAAAACAGCAGTGTTTTCCAAACCTCTAGCTACATTGAAAACTAATAGATTTATCACTTAAGGTGGGAGATTGGGTAGAATAATATTAATGGGAAGTTCTTTTGTACCAATTAAAATCATCTATATCTCTGTTCCAGTATTACCTCTTTTCAGCAAAATTGCTTTTCTGTAGTTGCACGCCAAAATCTTCCCCATGACCGTATCCTTTTAGGTAGGACGCCCAGCATGAAACCAGAGGTTCACTATAAGTAAAATAGATAAGGTTTTATACTGACCAATATGGTGATAGTATCACCAGTAAGAATGGGGAGCAGGCAGTACTTGAGATACAGTAGTACCTCGGATAATGACTGCCCCGGATAATGAATTTTTAGGATAACGACTACAAATTTCTGGGTATAGGTCTGCCTCTGATAACGAATTTTCCCTATGGGCTGCCTTGGATAACGAACTGCAATTCTAGGCATAGGTCTGCCTCGGATAACGAATTTTCTCTATGGGCTGCCTCGGATAATGAATTTTCTCTATGGGCTGCCTCGGATAATGAATTTTCCCTATGAACTGCCTCGGATAACGAATTTCCAGCATGCATCAGTAAAAAAGAGTTATCCCTGGTGGCATTGCATCTGTACCTTTAAAGTGCACTTTATAAAGAGTTTTGAGCAAAAAAACAGGTGTCTGTGCATTTTTCCTAGGCTCCAGAACGGGTTAATAGGTTTCCCATTCATTCCTATGGGAAACCGCGTTTTGGATAACAACGAGATTCGGATAACGAGTAACCTCAGAGAACAAATTGCTGTTGTTATCCGAGGTACCACTGTATATCCATAGGAAAGCTTCATTTTCTTCTTGTGACTTTGGGAAAAGAGAAGAACATCTAATAAGTCTAACTGGGATAAAGGTTCCAGTCTTTTGAGCTTTACTTCCATAAACACAACTTACTTTCTGTTGTCCCTCCCCCTTTCCTACAGAGCTGTAAGTATCAGCGTGTGTCAGGATGAGGTCTACCATCACAGAGATCCTCCTGCTTCTGTTTACAGGTAATGTTCTCATCATCCTGAGAAAGGTTTTGACCAATGGACTCCATAAGAACATAAGAACAGCCTTGCTGGAACAGGCCACAGCCCATCCAGTCCAGCATTCTGTCTCACACAGCGGCTCACCAGTTGCTTCAGGGGATTCCCAAGCAGATGTCTTCACCTGCTTACGATTCCCCGCAAATGGCACAGAGACATGGCATCTCTCTAACCCGGAGGTTATCCTTAGGCATCCAGAATGATAGCCATTGATAACCTTGTTGTCCATGAACTTGTCCAATCCTTTCTTAAAGCTGTCAAGGTGTCACCCCTTCTTCTGGCAGGAAGTTCCAGAGACCAGTGATCCCCTAGGTGAAAAAGTACCTTCTCTTATTTGTTTGAGATCTAGCACCCCAAAGTTTCATGGAGTGCCCTCTAGTTCTAGTGTTGTGTGATAGGGAAAGCAGTTTTTCTTATCTACTTTGTCCACACCATGTATGATTTGATAAACTTCAATCAGGTCACCTCTTAGGTGCCGTCATTCAAGAATGAAGAGGCCCAGCTGTTGCAGCCTCAGATGGCATGGAAGGTGTTCCAGTCCCCCAATCATTCTGGTTGCCCTCCTCTGCACTTTCTCCATTTCCATAATATCCTTCTGGAGGTATAGTGACCAGAATTGTACACAATACTCCAGATGGGGCTTCACCATAGATTTATAAAGAGGCTAAATGACTCTTCTTTCCTGACTTATTTTATAAATCCTTCCTAATGATCCCTAGCATTGAGTTTGCTTTTTTTCACTGCTGCGGTGCACTGGGTTGACACCTTCCTTGAGCTGTCCACCAGGACACCAAGGTCTTTGAAACTCCAGCAGTTTCTTGTGATGGATGGGTCTGGCCCTTCTCCTGAAAGTATTTCCAGAAGGATAGCAGAGTTAGCCTGTTGTAGCCAAAGCAACAGAGGGTCTTCCTGGACCCCTTTTTTAGTTTGGAAGGCATGACTCCTTGAGTGTAAGAGCTAGCTGCTCCCCCACATGAGTAGAATGGATAGAGGGACACTCTTCTCCCTCTCACAAAATACCAGAACTAGGGGACATCCAGTCAAATGGAGGGTTGGGAGAGTGAGAACAGACAAAAGAATTTTTTTTTAACCCAGCATGTTGTTAATTTGTGGAACTCCCTGCCACAGGATGTGGTGATGGCATCTGGCCTGCATGCCTTCAAAAGGGGGTTGGACAGATTCCTGGAGGAAAAGTCCATCCCAGGTTACAAACCATGATGGAGATGTGTCATCTCCAGGCTTAAAACCAGGGTACTTCAAGGGCCAGATGTAGGGGAGTGGGGTCAGGAGACACATATCTAGTCTCATGCGCTCCCACAGGCATTTGTCGGGGCCACTGTGAGATACAGGAAGCTGGACTAGATGGGCCTTTGGCCTGATCCAGCATGGCTCTTGTTATGTTCTTAAGTTCTTACCTTTTCCAAGTGTTGGTCCTCTGAGCTCGTCCTGTAGCTCTTACAAGATGGGCAAACCCTTACTGACTGCTGGTCCTGGGGTAGGAGGGTAGGGATGGGGGTGGGGGTATCCCTCTTCATGTTGCCCTGCTTCGGATCAGGACAATATTGTACAATTGCTTTGAATAAAAGAAATAAATTTCTTCCCCATTGCGTGTGTCTTGCTCAAACTCTCCTTCCCCAACCACTGGTCTTACTCAAATTCACCTTATTTTCACTTGTGCTGCAATGAACATCTTTTGCATTTACCTGAAGGGTTAACTTCCTATGGGGGGGGCAGCAGACTCAGAATCTGAATTGCCCTGTTTTTTCTGGCCTCCCAGGCCAAGGACTCTACCTATTTTATTGGCCCGGCAAGACAAATAATGGCTGGAAGCCAGTTCTAGTTAGGGAATGCACAGCCACATGGAGAAGCCCAGTGCCTGGCCTTTGGCTTGCATTTTGCATAATGGAGTGAACTGAGTGGTCACTGTGGTGCAGTACTGTGATTGAATGCTTGGCTGTGCATCTTAATGGGATCAGCCGAGCATCAGAGTCCTGTCCTGTCCTGGTTAAGAGATTCTGTGAGCTTTCTTCCCATGGGAGACCCACCTCTAAAGACAAAAGCTGGATTTCAGTGGAGCTTTGGAGTGGCAAGTGGGCTACAGCTGAGGTCATCACACACAATATAAACGACACAAGGAAATTGGAAGAGCACCATAGAACAAAATGGTGGGGCTTGATTGTTTTTGTTTTACTTTTTTTACTTTTTATTTTATTTCATTTATTTTAGAACAAAGTACAGTGGTTCCTCGACTTACGAATTTAATTCGTTCCGAATGCATGCTCTTAAGTCGGGGTGCCTATCTAAAAAATTGAAAAACTAAGTTTAAAAAATGGGAAAAAAACTATTTGTAAGTTGAGCAGACCATATCTAAAATTAAGTCGAATGGCTCATAAGTCGAGCTGCTCTTAAGTCGGGGTACCACTGTATTTACATAGCGGTTTAGTGGGGCACGGACAGAATTAAAGGTCCCAGGTACCTTCAAACATGAGCTCAGCCCAAGAACTTGATTTCGTCACCAACATTAGAGCTTTTAGATGCTTCTTCTCCATAATAAAGAAAATCCATTCCCAAAGCTAGCTTTGATCTAGCTGCCAAATTTGGGGGAAGGTGCGTGAGCCTGCTTCCCTGCCTGCCTGTCCGCTTATGCCACAGTAGAGTGAGAGTAAAATGGGTCCCCCGTTTCTGCCATGCCCATGCCATGCCCCATTTGAACAGCTATAATTATGCCGTCACCTGGAAATAACTCTTTTTGTCTTCTGCTGTAGCATTGCCTCTTCTGGAAGCCAATGATCCTACAGGTGAGTCGTTCCTTATTTTCAACAGCAAGTAACGGAATGTAGCAGATGATTTCCTTGTTTTCCAAGAGCAGATTCTTCCTCCCCCCCCCCCCCCGTTTTAGACAAATTAATGAGCCATACTATTGGAAACGCTTTCGATCACTCCATAAAGAATGATGTGGCTTGTTTCTAGAATGTGGTCTGGGAACCTGGGGATGTTCTGGATGCTTTGGGTTCAGCTCCCTGAAGCTCCAAATGACACGGAATCCCAGGACAAAACATCTGTTACAAAAGTGCTAGCAATGACAAAGCCCTCCCCTAGCCACAAACTGGAAAAATGAATTGCGGACCAGTCCATTTTTCCAAGAGTTCGTGGTAGTCAGGGCCGGCGCAAGTTTTCCCCCCGCCCTAGGCGAGGGGTGGGGTGGGGGGACAGCGGGCGGCGGGGCAGGGGCTGGGCGGCGGCGGCGGGGGGGGGGCGCGGCGGATGGCGGGGGATGGCCACGGGCATGGGGGGGGGGCGGCGAGGGGCGGGGGGCCCCGCGGGCGGGCGGCAGTGGCCAGTGGTGGTGGGGGGTCAGCAGGCTGACCAGCGCCCTCTGTCCATTTTGGTGCCTTCGGCAACTGCCTAGTTCACCTTAATGGACGCGCCGGCCCTGGTGGTAGCTCATGATTAGAAGAGAGCCACAAACTAGGAATCATCATGAGCAACTGGTTATCTGGTCGACCCCCATTTCTACAGCCAACCAATGTGTTGTACCTTTGAAGGTAGGTTCACTCTGAATGTAGCACTCATTTTGATACGCCAGTTCCGAGCTCTTTGAGAAGACTTCCGTCCTGGAATAACTAAAGATAGAATGCTAAATCTTTTCCCCCTTTCCCCTTCTCTGTCTCCAGATAAAAACAGCCCCTTCTATTATGGTAAGTGTTGGTCATTCTTAGCCACATATAGCCTTCTCTTCAGGCGAACCTTCCCTGAATGATGGACTACCATGTGTCTTTTATATGAATATAGGTTCACGTAGACTTTGTGCTTATAACTACTTATAACCTTGTAATGTTGTCTATTAATGTAATGTTGTCTGTTAATGCTGTAAGACAGGCATGTCCAAACTTCGGCTGTCCTGATGTTTTGGACCACAATTCCCAGAATTTCAAGTCTGTATTTCCAATGACAAAGGGCTGTGGGAGTTGTGGTCCAAAACATCTGGAGGGCCGAAGTTTGGACATGACTGCTGTAAGATGTCCCTCAATTCCTTCTTCTCAAATATTTGAACATGTCTTAATTGTACTGGACTGTATATTATCCCTCATTAATGTAAGCCGCCTTGGTCCTTTTCCAAGGAGAAAGGCAGGGTAAAAATACTCTAAAATGAATGAATGAATGAATGAATGAATAAAAATAAATAAATAACCCATCCTGAGTCTTATGGGCAATCTTTGCTACATAAAGTAAATGGATGTGGGTCGATGCTTCTTTACAAATGGAAGAATAAAACAGTCTTCATTTCCCTCTTTAAAGAAGAGAGCTTTTGTCCAATGGAGTTAGGCCAGTGATGGTGAACCTTTTAGAGACCGAGTGCCCAAACTGTGATTCAAAACCTAATAATTTTTCGCAAAGTGCCAATACAGCAATTTAACCTGAGTACAGGTGGCTGTGAAGGGGTGATTTTGGGTGCCCACAGAAAGGGCTCTGAGTGCCACCTTTGGCAACTGTGCCATAGGTTCACCACCACTGATTTAGGCTAATTTTGTTGCTTTAGCCTGATTATTCCTCACAATTCATGATCATGGCATTAGTACTTGTTTTCCTGTGACCCTTCCCTCTGAGCACTCCCGTAGGATGACTCACCTGATCTCAGTACCAGCTCAGAAGTCTCTAGATGGGGAGAGGATGCCCAACACCCACAAACACAACCATATTTATAACCTCCTTTTTAATGGAGGTGGCTGTTGATTGAGTTTGACACAGAGCTTGCTGGAGTGATGGAAGGGTCATGGACTGAAGAACTGGTTAGCCTGAGCTAGACTAACCATCTTTCTTCTTCTTCTTCTTCTTCTGCAGATTATCAGTCACTTCGTCTTGGTGGTTTGATTTTCGCTGGTGTCCTCTGTTTTCTTGGAATTATTATCCTGCTGAGTAAGTGAAAGCTGAGATTTGGGGTTGTGGTGTCTGTATGTGTGTGTGTTGTGCCATTACAGTCATGACCGGCTCTTTGTGACCCCATGTCCATGGAGTTTTCTTGGCAGGAATACTGGAGTGGTTTGCCAGTTCCTACTCCAGGTGCCTACAGCACTTGGTATTCCCTGGGGGTCTCCCATCCAAGTACTAACCAGGCCCAACCCTGCTTAGCTTCCGAAATCAGGTGAGATCGGATGTACTTAGGGCATCTAGGCAGCTCGTCTGTATGTTTATGTGTTTGCGTATGTATGATTCGTGGATTAGAGATGCAGTTGCCAAGTGCTGGTACACTTTGTTCTAGCTCTTACTAAGGTGGAAAATCGCTATCTGGGTTGTAGTGCTTCAACATGAATGAATATTGTTCAGTGCAAAAATTGAAAAACACTTCACACGGGGAAGTGATCAGACAGGTAGCCTCAAACTCTTTTATCACACAGATTAATTAGGTATGGAGGTAGTGCTCAGACATTGGAGTGTATTTCCAATTCTGGAGCAGCCCTGTCACTGAGCTGACCAAGGCAAAGGCATGAAACAGCAGATTTTCAATTTGAGATGTCCAATTTGATTTTGTGCTGTTACTGCTGTTTATTTAAAATGGTTGTCATTTGTTGTGCTGCAAACTGCCCAAGGTGGCCTTGTAGCCACATGGCAGTATAAATCCAAGTAAATTAATTAATTTTGGGTATCCTGAAAACAGAGCAATTTGTCATTCTTGTATTCTTAGCACCTGGAAAAGGGAAGTGGTACTTGTGGAATTTAATGCTCTAAGTGTCATAAAGTGTTGTCTGCCTTTGGACACTCTGCATCTTGACTTAGGTGGGGCATGAGGGTCACCGTTTGCTCCTGTACCTTTGAAATTGAAATTCCAAGTCAGCCCTGCTTCTACCAGCAAAATTTGCTTAACACATAGAGAACATTTGCTTAGATATAACTTTCACACGGGGCGTGGTGGCTCATCGGGCTACAACGCTGAAACTGTCGCCTGCAAAATCAGCAGCTCGGTGGTTCGAATCCCAGGTGCCAAGCAGCGGAGTGAGCTCCCGCTATTAACCTCAGCTCCTGCCAACCTAGCAGTTCAAAAGCATGTAAATGCAAGTAGATAAATAGGTATCATCGTAAAAATGTGGTAAGGTAAACAGTGTTCCTGTTCAGCCATGCTGGCCACATGGCCATGAACTTGCACAACACTGGCTCTTTGGCTTTAAAACGGAGATGAGCACTGCCCCTAAAGTCAGACACAACTAGCATGCTTGTGCAGGGGGAACCTTTACCTTTACCTCCCCTTCACACACACACACACACACACACACACACACACACACACACACACAC